>JAUMIR010000001.1:463071186-463548686 GCA_030847615.1 Gambelia wislizenii
TATTTGAAATCTGGCAACTAACTGGAAGCACTGTGCAAAGATCCTCCTGTATTTATTTTGTTTAAAAAGTTTCCTCCTCTCAATACCAACAACTGCGAGCTTGTTTCCAACTGAGCTATTTAATACTCTGAGCTCACACAACCAAGAACAAGCATTTTAAAGCTACAAGAGCATCAGTACAAACTTCAGCTTCAAATGTAAAGATTGCCTTTACATTATGGCTATAAACTGGAACAGTTCCTCTTATTTAAATAGGTTTCACCTTGAAGTTTGTCTCCAAGGTATAATTCAAGAAAGAAAGTTTTTTTTTTTAAGGCCTCAGCAAGGTAATATGCTACATTCAGAACTTGCAAAAGCAGCAATTCTTAATACTGTATTCAGGTCAAGTTATAACCCCCTTAAAGAAATGCAAGGAACAGCTAAGAGAACAACTTACAGGTGTTCTACTTACAAAGGCAACAAATGAATGACTTGAGCTACCTAGCCTCATTCTTTTTCAACCATCCTTTTTTCTGTAAACACTACAACATTTTGTGAATATTGCTAGTAGTGTAGAACTACCCATAACTTTTTTTAAAAAAATTACTTGTTCACCATTTTTAGGACTAAATCTTTACAAAGCAATGTACACAGGAAGGATACATTAGGTACTTCGGTAAGTCTACCATAATTATGAAGATAAATAACTGACAACCACAATGGCCATGTACACTCATTAAGGGAAAGGCGGCAGTAAAAAGAAATGTTTTCAAGACATCTTTAAAGGCCTATACTGAAGGGGCTGAGTGTAAAACAATTGGAAACCAGCTCCACAACTGTGGAGCCATCACTACAAAGGCCCTCTTCTGTCTGTAAGCTAATGGACAGGTTCATGATCAGGGCATCTTCAGCAGAACTTATTGCACGGGTGGGAGAAATAAGGCAACCTGATTCATTTAGGAGGCACACGTACTTTACATTGGGCCTGGAAACGTATTGGTAACCAGTGCAGCTGTAATAAAAAAGGGTGTTATATACTGAGACTTAGACAGCCAGTGTAGTGTAATAGTTTGAGCACTGGGCTACAACTCTGGAGACCAGGGTTTGAATCCCCGCTCAGCCATGGAGATCCACTGGATGATCCTGGGCAAGTCACACTCTCTCAGCCTCAGAGAACAGCAAAGACAAACCCTCTCTGACCAAATCTTGCCTAGATACCCCCATGATAAGTTCACCTTAGGGTTGCCATAAGTCAGAAATGACTTGAAGGCTCAACAACAAATGCTGAGACTTCCCAATCCTCATTAGCCCTTGGACAGCTGCATTCCATCAAAATTTATGAACCATCTGCAAATGAAGCTCTGTATGAAGTAGTTCGGGTCACTTCCTGTTGCTAAAAAAGGCCCCTCCTGGGACTAAAACAGTCTGAAGGGGGGAAACATGTTAAAAATGCCCTATGACCTCTATAGGACATTCTTTGTAGAGAAGTCTCCTGGAAGGGCCAATGCAGCCCAACATATTGCCCACCCCTGCATAGGGGATATACAAGCACAGGGATGTTGTTTTTGACAGAAATCTTGTATTGCACAGACCATATATTTCTATCTTAAGAGAACAATTTTCCCTCTGCTTTGGAAATTTGAACACTGAAACCAAATTAGTTCATGGTAATTTGTCCAATGAACATCCACGCCAGCATAATCACTGAACAAACGATACATGTGCTGGGGAAATGTATGTTTACCTAAATGATTTGCATTTCTTCATATATTCTGACAGTCCCAAGTTGATTAGTGGGTTGGAGAGGAGAAAAACAGTTTTTCTTCAGAAAGATTTCCAGGGCATAAAAGGAAGTGCAAAAGTGGATTATATGTTCTGTTGCTTTTCAACACAATTGTAATGCTTTTCTTAAGTGCAGGTTAACATCATTGTTTCCAGAAGGCAATTGGACTGAACAGCTAATGCAAGCAATGGCCACACTTGCTTTCTTTCTCTGCCATATATCACAGAAAGATAACAGCAACATGGTAATGTAAACATGAATAAAATTAGTACTATACCTAGAGTTGTTGTGCATGGAATTCCTCTAATTATACCTTGCAAGTATTTTTAAAAACTAAATGCATTTGTTAGGAGATTGGGGGGATCATCTCCTCCTAGAACTTCAATGAAAAGGATGCAAATTCCAATCAAAGACAGAGGGTTCAGCCTTCCTGATCTTCTTACATACCATCAGGCATGTCTGTTATCTTGTATTAATTTTTGGACATATTCACTTAAAGTAAGTACTCTACCAGGGTGGGGCTTGAAGTCTTCATCTCTGGCACCTATAGTTAAATGGACAGTACTATGTTCTCATTTTATTTTAAAAAGGCAGTGTTTTGCCAACAATTTCAGCCATTTAAACAGTATGGCAAATATTGTCGTCAATTGAAATTTGACCCATCTCTGGCTTTTCTTCACAAACAAAGATTCAGGAAGGACTCATCCTGCGCTTTCTGCAAGTGCGCTGATGACTAAAAAGGCCAATCCGAGATAAACAAGTCCGGTTGCAGAAAGCACAGCAGAAGGTCTCCTTGGGGTGATGTTTTCCGGATTGTGATTCTTTCTGCATCATTTCTCTTCAAGACTTGTTTGGTGTGAGTTCTCAAATAAGGCTGCAACATTGTGGATAGTGTGTCTCCATGCCTCCTGATGTGAGGCCAGGGCGGACCATTGTTGGTGATCAATTTGGCCAAGCCTGAGATGTTGTTTCAGGGAGTCCTTGTATCATTTTTTTTGGAGCGCCCCTCTTACGCTGATCCATGGCGAGTTCACCGTAGAGTACTATTTTGGGTAGGCAATGGTCCTCCATCCTAGAAAGGTGCCCTGCCCAGCGCAGCTGTGTTCTCAATATCATGGCCTCAATGCTGGTGATCCCTGCTTGCTCAAGGACAGCAACATTTTTCACATAGTCAGTCCAGTGTATATTTAGGATTGTGCGTATACAGCGCTGATGAAAGCGTTCGAGGAGTCGTAGGTGGTGGCGATACGTGACCCATGTTTCAGATCCATAAAGGAGAATAGACAGTACAATGGCTCTATACACACTGATTTTTGTGCTTTTTGTGAAGTCTTCCAAATGCGCTATATGCCTTTGCTAATCTGTGATCGATCTCTTTGTCAATCTTGGCATCTGGGATAATAATGGGATTTTCACCTTAAATCAGATACTTGGAGGCTTACCACACTCCAAAGAAAAGTGGCAGTGTGCATGAAGGTTCCTTCTTCTGTGCTGACTTAGCACATGACATCGGCATTTTTCTGGCATTCTTTCATTCTGCTCCTGTGGGGGACTGAGGTAAAGCCGCCTCTTTTTACTAACAGGTTTTTACGGTTAGCAAAAAGATGCAGTTTTATCTTTGGTCCCTCCATGGGACCATACCAAAAGAATGTCAACATCACGAGGTAAGGCATCACGGAAGATGGAACGTTCCTGCTGCACTGCCGCTTTTCTTTGAAGTGTGGTAGGTCCCTTGGTGTTGATTATGAGTTTTTGGGCCTTTTTCAATTTTGCAAGAGCAGTTTAAACTACCTCTATAACCTAAATGGCAATATCTACAACTGAAACATTTGTTACAATCCAGATTTGACTCTGCAGCTTTAAGTGCATCTGAGGTTCCCTTAATATTAGAGACACTGAAGCCAACCAAGTATCCAAGCCAACAATCTCTCTATATAAATTTCTGTAATAATTATGACGTGCAATGTTTACAGCAAAACAGAACAGAGAATTGAAATACTCAGTTCTGACTAATCAATGGCCACCAGTTTTAACATCTATAACTAGTATGGGTATAGATCTCCAACAACATGTTATACAGCAGAAATTGCTCTCTTGGTTATACTGAGTGCCATAATGTCTATTCAAGAAAGCAATTTCCAAGCAGCAAATTGCTGGAAATGTAATGTTGCTAATGCTTTCATAATGCATACATTTTGGAGTTGTCCCATAGTAGCTAAATTCTGGGAGGAAGTAATCACATGAGCAAATTAGATATTAGAAAGTTACTTGATATTCAGGGACATGCATGTTCTTTTGAATTATTTGCCTATTTCTTGGAAATGAACACATAGCCATTGGAAGTGGATTTTTTTGCACCATCTTGACTGCTAAAGATTGATACTTTGTTACTGGAAAGATACTTTTTTCCTCCACCTGTGATCCAACAGACAGAACTGCTAACAGTGCTTGCAATATTTGAAACAATGATGTACAATATAGACAAAATTTACAAATGGATTTATATTTGGACATTTGGTCAGCTTTTATAGAAAGTTACTACAAATGTGGTTATATTTCCTCATCTTGTGTTTTTATTTTCCTGCTTCTGTTATAGTGGAACATTACTGTATGTAACAGAACACTTCTGAACATAAATAATAAAAAAAGTAAGCAAGCAAAAAGCAAGCAAGCAAGTAAATAAATAAAAGATAACAGCAACATTACTCACCTGGAACCTATGAACCAAAGCCAGTGCTTGGCTGTCATTTTGGTCAGCTTCAATGATGACATCTGTCAGTTTATGGATGATCACATCTAATGGGCCCTGATCTTCTATTGGTTTGGTAAGGTCAAGCTGGATGAAAATAGCAATGAAAAATAGGGAAAAGTCTTATGCTGTGAAAGATCAGATTTTGGTTTCTAATTACAGTTTCCAACTTTCACCTTCAGATTTAACTGTATTTTTGAGTAAACAGTTGTCCAGTTGAAGCATGAGAGCCTGCCCTATTTAACTAGAGCATTCTTTCATCTCACCCACAGGTGTCTTGTTTCTAAGAGGTGTTCAGTTACTGTATGTGCCATTAGCCACCATTCCTAGAACTACCTGGAGTCAACATACTAAAACTGCTTTTTATTACAGGTGATTGGTTAAGCAAGTCAAGTGACTGGTAGTCCAGTAATGAGCCAGTAGTTCCCAGGGTTTGAACAGATGACAGATCATGGCCTAAATCCTGTTGTTAATCCTGACTACAGTAAATCCATTCAGTCAGTGGAATTTACCTATGTGTTCACTCATCATTCAACAACTGATTGAATGGGTCTAGCTGAGCTCTGCAGCTGTGGGTTCAAGATAGAATGTTTTCCTAACTACTGGACTAGCAATGATGTCAAGGCTATCAATTATATCTTTGCCCCTAAATACAGTCAGGCCCTCCGTATCCACAGGTTCTGCATCCATAGATTCAACCAACCACAGCTCAAAAATATTCAGGGAGAGGGGGAGATTCCAAAAAGCAAACTTTGCTAACTGCCATTTTATATAAGGGACACCATTTTATTACACTATTGTACACTGTGGGACCTGAGCATCCACAGATTTTGGTATCCATGGGGAGTCCTGGAACCAAGCTCCAGAGGATACTGAGAGCCCACTGTAGTTTATTTTTAAAAAAAATTAGATACACACCTAGACACTTGAAATGAATTGGAGTTGTATTAAAGCTATACAGAGTCCTGAACTATAATGGAAGGTCAAGATATATATTTTCTTTAAAAACAAACAAATAGCAAGCAACTTTGCTCATATTGTACAGCAAAGGGGGTAGATCAGAGATTGTTAGGCAAGCACTCTGCCAGAACACCACGGTGATGAGAACAATGCAAATATTAGACAGACTCAGAACTCTCAGTTCCATATTCCATCACAGGTTATGCCTCCCACATAGTCTGATCTGTTGCAGAATGAATTGCCCAAAGTACGTATGACAGCAGACTATGTATTTAGATACAGATCTCCTCCAATCTGGCCTAAAACAAGAGTAGAGTACAGTTTAAAGTAAACATGGGGTGCATGTGTGTGTCTAAGTTACTTCAGTTTCTCCTTGCATACAACTCTTACTCCCACTCTATTCCTACTGTGTTCTTTTATTCCATCTGGGCTCAAAACCACAAGTGAGACCAGTTGGGAAGGACGTAATACCTATGGAAGGGCTGTTAAGGAAAATGGGTGAAGGGGAAGAATGGTTAAGCACTTCCTGTTTCCATCCCCTCTGGTACTTAAAATCGAACCCCAACATACCACACTAGATAGGATTAGGGCAGATTTACCTCTGAACACAGAAACCTACTGCATACCCGTCAAATGTCCAAATTTGGTAGGGACAGTCTTGATTAATCCCTTTTTACCCTACTTGTTCAGATGCTTTTAAAATGTCCCAGTTTCTTCCTCCTCTCCTCACTTTTCTCCTTTGTCCTCAGCTTGCTTCAATTGTAGTAAATTATGTTCAAACTACAAAAGTAGTTTTCATTCAGTTAACTCAGGGGGAAGCAGTGAGGAGGGGGAACCTTACCATTCCCAGTAGGCTCAGGCAAAAGCAAACTGCTGCAGCCTATTCTAGCTTATGTGTTCTTCCTCACTAATAACTTTTGCCACCTTGATCACACTCTAATGTATGTATGTTTAGTTATTCATTTATTAGATTTATATCCTCCTTTTCTCCCAAGATGGGTCCAAGGCAGCTTACAATAACTCAAAAAATACAACTAAGACATTACGGAAGTTTTTAAAAAGAATTAAATTATTACCATTATTAAAACATAACAGTTAAAAATACAATGTAGATTAAAACACAATATCAATAAACATTACAAACACTGAAAGACATTAGAAGCAGCACACCAATTAAAATTCACATTTCAAACACCTGCATAAATAAAAACATCTTTACCTGCTGACAAAAAGACAGCAGGGAGGGGGCCAACCGGGCCTCCCATGGAAGGGAGTTCCACAGTCTGGGAGCAGCCATGGAGAAAGTTCTCTCCCAAGTCCTTACCAACCACGCCTGCAATGGTGGTGGAACTAAGAGAAAGTCCAGTCCTGGGTTGGCTTATGTAGGGGCATATGGTCTTTCCGATAGTCTGGACCCAAGCTGTTTGGGCTTTAAAGGTCAAAACCAGCACTTTGAATTCTGCACGGAAACAGACTGGTAACCAATGCAGCTATTTCAAAAAGGGAGTTGCATGATTCCTGTAGCCAGCCTCAGTCAAAAGGCTGACTGCAGTATTTTGGATACACTGAAGTTTTCAAACAATTTCCAAAGGCATCCACACATAGAGCACGTTACAGTAGTCCAAACAGGATGTAATCAAGGCTATAGCATCAAGATCTGACTTCTCAAGGAATGGTTTCAACTGGCACACTAGTTTTAACTGTGCAAATGCACTCCTGGCCACAACCAAAACCTGAGCATCCAGGCTCAGATCTGAGTCCAGGAGCACACCCAAGCTGCTTGACCACCTGTGTCCTGGTCAAATCTTTGAAATGCTGGAGGGTATGCTGCTGCCACTGCTTGTGTAGAACTTTGTACTTAACCCCAATATAGTCTTATTTTCACTGACAGCATTGGTATTTTATTCTGGCCAAACTTAAAGAGAGCAGGTTTACTAAAGAAAGGCAGAAAGAGTAAAAAGACTGATAGAATAACCTCACGGTCTCCTTCTGGAAAACCTGCTCTATGGCTCCTCCAGACTGCTTTTAAGAAGTGTGACTTGCAATATAGCTCCCTGGATTTTCTGGGTGTTGCTGGATGTTATTGCCTCCACATCTACTCATTCCACACTTTCGAGGGGTGGTGGTGTTTGCAGCCATTTCTTGGATCTGCACTATGATTCTTCCAATTTTTTTAAACTGGAACAGAATTTGCTGAAATGTTCCTATGATTTGAAGGCAAATTTTCTCCACTTTGATATTTTTAATCTTTCTAAGTTTTATAATGCCTAGGTCTCACTTCACTGATGTACTGTAACTCTTTAAAAAATAAAATAAAATAAAGAAATGAACAATACTTTATTGTTCCAAAATTTCTTGGAATTAAAAAAATTAAAAAGAAATCCACTTGAGGGTGAGAATAAAATGTTTCAAGCAGTGCTAGGAATGGCCAGAAAATAGTCCGGTACAACAGAAACGTCATTCGGATATTTTAAAAAACAAAACAAATAAAGAACTACAAATACCACAAACTCCTGACGCATTTATTCTTTCTGGAGGTGCTTCTAAATTTTAATCTCTTTTGCTGCATGGACATGGGCATGCACAAACACACACTTATGCCAAATCATCACTATAAAATGAGGCCCCTGGGGAGGCTGACAAGAAGAGAAGGGCATTTGAGAATTGACCTGTCTGTTTCCCAACAGCACAGAGATTTAACTCTAAAGCAACTCTCCCCTCAATGCAGAAGTGTTGGACTACAATTCCTATCATTCCTCAGCCAGCATGGCCATTGGAAAAACTGTAGTCCAAAACATGTTAGGGCACCAAGCCAGAGAAGGTGAATCAATAAAATGCATGTATTCAAGCAGATGATTAAAAACAGGACCAGAGTGAAGCACGGGCAACTACACTGAAGTGACTTGAATTCAGCATGCACAGAAGGGAATTCCACTGAATGCAGTGGATTAAGAAGTCTTGGGAAAGGTTCCTACTGCACTTACCAAGGTGGGGTGGAGTGGACATGTATGTTATTTTAATATAACCTTCCTCTTTGTACACCACTCCCAAGTTCTTTAGAACAAAGCAGGAAATCAACTGCAACAAATTTAAATCTGGGCTTGTTTTGCATACAACATCTCTCCTTGTAAAATATTTAAGAGAAAAATGATGCCAGGACCAGAGAGGCGAACCCAGGAACACACACACACCCTTCCAACATGCAGGGAATTCGTTCAGCATAAGGCTACACTTGCAATAGCAGAGCAAAAGGAGGAAGGGATGAGGAAAGGAGCAAAGAGCTTCCCAATGAAAGCGAGTCCCGCTATTAGGAGGGAATGTCTGGAACTGCAGCACCCTGTCCACACTTTCCAAGCAGCTGCAACAAGCAAGATTACAATTCTGCTCACAGTGTGGGAAGAAGGGAAGAATAAAAATGTAAGAGTAGACAACATTATTCCCACATAAGAAATAAAGTGAGCAGATACAGACAATATACCATGTGGGAAGGTGTTTGTGGGGTTTCCCCCTCAACACACACTATGAATTGTGGTGACAGCTAGAGGCCAAAACTGAGGTTTCCTAATGTTTACTACTTGGTAAAGTGGTCACCTCTGTTAATAATCTAGGTCCTAGAGAGGTAAAAAGGTAGGCCCAGGCAGGTTGTTAAAAACCCTTCAATATAGTGCCTTAATCTGGGATATTTTCTAAATTCAATGAGAATGCCAATGTATTTGCATAGTATTTAAAAAATCCCCATGTCCATATGAGTGTTTGAGAGTATACAAGCAAGGGTATTCCTCAACAGCCAAGCACCCATGGCCAGAAAACATAACCTATGAGATGGAAATTTGTTCGGTATGACTGTCAGTCCTCTTTTTCCACCCATCCCCCAGCTCTATATAATCAACACAAATTTGATAAATTTGTACGGACAATTTTTGTCCCAGCTGGGTTTTTTTCTGTTAAAAAAAGGCTGTATGTGGCAGATGAAACTTGGGCACATTTTTTACATCTTTTCAGATGACAATGCTATAAATTCTCTACCTTGTAGATCTAGTTCCATGTGATTTCTGCAACAAAACATGACTCTGGGTGACAAAAATATCCCAGATGATTTACCCAGTATCGCAGGGTATTAAAATGTTCCATGTCCATAGAGTGTTTGTAGGTGGAAAATCAAGGGTATTCCTCAATACTCAAACCACTCAGAGCCAGGAAATCACAGCTTCACAACTTTATATTCTTTTTCGGCAAAAATGAAAACAAAAGTAATGCAACAGAATTTCTTATCAATTCCCACCCACCCCGCCCAGCCATCTGTAACTGTGTGGTTTAAAAAATATATATCATGGCAGGTGGTTCAAAATTTGGGGTCACTATTTGCAATGCTTCAGATCTAGTTCTGTATTAATTCTGCAACAAGCCCTGTGTCTGGAGGACTAAAATGTCCCATCTGCCTGGATGAGGATCGAAGAAAAGGCTTCATTTAAATAATTAAGTTTCTATTGCAACTGTTTTTCAAGATATGTTTATAGCTATCAAAAGGTATTTTAACATTCCCTTAAATTTTGGTGCATTTGATGGTTGTTGTTTCTAGTAAGAAAACATACAGACAATCAAGATAGTCTTGAAATTAAGACAAAAGAAAATTGTCCACAGTACAAAACTAAGTAAGAACTAGAACCAGCTAAACAAGAATGTAGTAGTGACAGTATACTGAAGATCCTAGGCAAATCATCCTAAAAAAATCTTGAAATATTTGTTAGAATTTTTAAAAAGCATCCAAGGGCTATAACAGAGATTTTAAGTAAACCTCTTCAAGGAAGACAGTCCACAGTCAGGATGGCTATCTTTCTCTGATAGCTGTTTAATATATCTTATTTGACACCAAGTCTTGCTTTAAGTCTGGCTCTCTACTGAAACATTATGTCAGGCTAAAGTTCTTACATATTCAAGGGGGGCAAGCTCTTAACAGTGTGGAAGTGGGCTCAGGCATGGTCATGCTCACCACCTGGCATATCTCACCATTCCTCCTCTTGCACACTCTTTTGTGGTTGAAAATACATACAATGAAAATCAAACCTCATGTGGTTTGGCCATCATTGCTTCAAACCTATCACATCTTCCAGCTTTGCTATAAGGACTATTTACTTCAGAAATCTGCTCTCTAAAAGCAAAGAGAGATGGGGATCAAGTGTGTAAGATAATACTGCTCATTCTTCTCCATAACCAGATGTGCAAGAATTTCCATATAAGCAGCACAAGGTATATATGAGAGTAACAAATCAGGCACATGAAACTGCTTATACATATGGAATAAAAACTTGTTGCAGTACTGAAAATTTTCCTTGCATGAGAAAAGATCTTCCCCAAAATCCACTCAAGAAAAGGATTGCTCCGCATCGTGCAAGCTGGATTCTGAATTGGAAACCGGTGTTCTAAGATAGTGACCTCTAACATCAAGAACTGACAGTGGTCCTGTCTATATGGTCAAAATAATATGAATGCGATGCAAAAAAATCGGAGATCTGTTCAAACGATCATTCTCACAAATGGATGTCATTCAGAAGGGAGCAGCCAAATCCACCTCCAAGTCTGTGTGTGTCGTGTCCAGGGATTCATACGGATTTTCTTAAAAGCTCTGTACAACTTCCAAATGTGTGATTGTTTAAACATCCTCATTCGGACAGATACGTACAGGCAGTGCAATCTGACTGGTTGGATGAGCACAGGGGGCAGGGCTAGCAAAGAGGGAAAGCGACTATGGCTACCATGTTAGATTTTTGGTTAAGCAAGGGAGCAAACGGTGATCTCATACTCTCTTATTTATTTATTTATTTGCAAATACAAAGTGTTGCTTGTGCACAATTTGGGAAACTTTTTTTTTTTTTTTTTTTTGCAGCGGCAGATTTAAAATTGCGAGTAAATCACTCCCAGCTGTCATCTAGCTGGGGTCATGCAGAGTTTAGGGGGGCTCTTTTGGCCATGTAGGCAGGTCGCATTGTTGCAAACACTTGCCTTTCTGAACGTGTTCATATCCCCACCCTTGAATAGATAAGACCAGTGTCAACCAATTATTACACAGCTTAAGCTGTTTGCAAGAAGGTTCTCCATGTACTCTGAACAATTCATAGCTCAAGAGAAAGTAAACATTTCTAAACTGCACAGAGTTTGGAGCATTTCCACCTTTCCTTTGCACACTGGCATAAAACATTCTTATAAAAAACCAGGCAACAACATTGAGGCCTCTTCGACTAAAAGACCGCCTCTTGTACAAAGTCTGATAAAGTGTAGAGTACATTTCTGATGACCCTTTACTGAGCAAAACAACAAGCCAGTGTTTCTCCTTAGCTGGAATTGCTGCCCTCCTACTTCTTGCAGTTTCTCTCTTCCAAATTTGACACATTCACCCCAAAAGGTTTGTTTTCTTCAGGGAAATTGGTACATAGCTCCTAAAACAAATTACAAAATGCATTAAAAAAGGAAGAAACGGTCAGGAATGAATGATCTTTAAATGAGTAGCTCAGCAACTGAGCTGTAATCCTGGAGTAGGGATTAGTTGTTTGCTACCAAAAATCCTGAGAAAAAGTTACGGATGCTCTTGGCCACCTCATGAACTGAAAGGACAGTCAAGATCTCTGTACAGAGTGATTTAATTAACACTTCTCCTGTCTACCATTATTCTCCTGTAAGTATACTCTAGTAACTTTTCTGCCTGCTTGAAAAGTTACTTTTGAAGATGAACAAACCTAATGGCATAGTGGAGCCATCTAAAATGAGCAATGGTGGGATTATAATAATAATAATAAAATTTATTTTTACCCCACCCCTCTGTTAAAAACAATTGGGGCAGCTTACAACAATTAAAATACAAATACAGATTAAAATCCCTAAACACCACCCACCCCCACCCTCCCCCATAAAAAGATATTAAACCAGTATAAAATTAAAAAACCAGCTAATCTAAAATCACATTAAAAAAAATCGATAGCCAGCAAGAGTAAAAGAGGCCAGGAGCTCCTGAGGCAGGGATCTAATCAGGAACGGCCTGCTGAAAGAGATCCATCTTTAGTGCTTTTTAAAAGCTACTCAGGCTCGTCATCTGACGGATCTCGTTCGGCAGGCCATTCCATAATTTGGGGGCAATTACCGAAAAGGCCCTCTGGGAGGTTGCAGACAGCCTAGATTTTTGTGGCTGAAGCAAATTCCTCCCAGAGGACCGGAGTGCGTGGGGAGGATTGTATGGGAAGAGGCAGTTCTGAAGATGAGTTGGACCCAAGCCATTTAGGGCTCTAAAGGTAATAACCAACACCTTATACTGGGCCCGGAAACTGATAGGCAGCCAGTGGAGAGATTTTAATACTGGAGTTATATGGTCTCTCTGAGATGTTCCTGAGACCACTCTGGCTGCCATCTTTTGTACCAACTGAAGTTTCGGGACCAAGCATGAGGGCAGCCCCATGTAGAGCGCATTGCAGAAATCTAGACGAGAGGTTACCAGCGCATGCACCAGAGTCTCGAGGTCCCTTACTTCCAGGAACGGGCACAGCTGGTGTATCAGCCGAAGCTGATAACAGGCGCTCCTGACCGTTGCATTCACCTGACTAGTCATCTGAAGTGATGAATCAAGGAGCACCCCCAGACTGCGAACACAGTCCTTAACGGAGAGCATGACACCATCCAGGACTGGAGGTTGCAACCCAACTCCTGGTATTGGGGCCACTACTGTGAGCACCTCCGTTTTGTCCGGATTTAATCTCAATCTGTTTTTCCTCATCCAGCCCATTACTGCTTTAAGACAGTCATTAAGAGGAGAGACGGCATCGGAATTCGAGGCCAACAAACAGGACAAGGAGAAATAATCTGGGTGTTATCAGCGTACTGATAACACTCAGCCCCATAACTCCGAATAATCTCACCCAGTGGCTTCATATAGATGTTCAACAGCATCGGGGACAGGATGGTGCCTTGCAGAATGCCACAAGTAAGCTCCTTTCTGCTGGAGCAGCTGTCCCCAAGCAGCACCCGCTGAGACCTGCCTGAGAGGAAGGACCAGAACCACTGGAGCGCAGTGCCTCCCATTCCTAACCCACTCAGGCGATCCAAGAAGATGCTATGATCTATCATACTGAAAACCACTGAGAGGTCTGGAAGCACCAACAGGGTCACACTACCCCTGTCGATGCTTAGACGCAGGTTGTCAGTCAAGGCAACCATGGCAGTCTCAACTCCAAATCCTGTCCTAAAGCCAGTTTGAAATGGGTCTAAATAATCGGTTTCATCCAAGACCACTTGGAGTTGAAGAGCAACTGCCCTCTTGATCACTTTGCTCAAGAATGGTAACATAGAAACTGACCTATAGTTGTTCATGTCCAGGGGTCCAGGGAAGGTTTTTTCAGAAGTGGCCTAACCGCGGCTTCCTTTAAACAGGATGGAACACACCCTTCTCTGAGGGATGCATTGATGATGTCCTTAAGGAACACCATCAAGGCACACACACACACACCCGGACGGCCAGCCATGAAGGGCAAGGATTGAGAGGGCAGGTTGTCTTCCTCACTCTACCAAGTAGCTTGTCCATGTCCTCGGTACTCACGGATTGAAATTGATCCAGTAAACTTACATCAACGGAGTTGCTGGACACCTCGTCAATTGTTTCTGTCAAAATACTGGCATCTAAATTGTCTCTTATCCGAGAGATTTTATCTGCAAAGAAGTTGTTAAACACGTCACAGCAGGCCATTGTTGGGTTAAGCAAGGGGTTCTGTGCAGGTATAACCTACATCATTTCTCTTACCACCCTAAACAGCTCTGCTGGATGGGACTCTGCAGACGCAATACGTGCAGAGAAGAAGGATCTCTGCACTGCATGTATTGCCTCTCGATAGGATCAAAGAAAGTTCCTATGATGAGTCCTGTCGAATAAGAGTCGGGTTTTCCGCCAGTTGCGCTCTAGTCATTGTCCAACCCGCTTCGTTTTCCTAAGCTCTGATGTATACCATGGCTTATGGTTTGGAGCAGGTTGGAAAGGACGCTTGGGAGCGATCATGTCGATAGCCTTGGTAAGGTCGGTGTTCCAGGTATTAACCAAAGCTTTGACAGGGTCACCGGCATTACCAACCATTAAACCCTCCAAGGCTCTCTGGAATCCTATTGTGTTTTGGGTCTTTATCAACATTATTACAACATGTTATTACTGTACGTTTGTTAAATTTAAAAGTAACTTTCCAAGCTCAGCTGTACAAGCAGGACATTTCATATATCAAATGCATTCTCTTGCATTTTTTTCCCTGTTGTGAAGTGTGTTTCTACTTTTTTTACTTCAAGGTTAACATTGCCCTAATGTGTGTATCTACACATACACACTCTACATAGACAAACCTACACGCACCTCTTTATATGAAACATGATATAAATGTTAAACATTATTATTCTTTGCTCTCACAGTTATTCCATGGAGCACGGCACAGACTTTTACACATATGAACTAAAGAAAAATCTTATGAATTCTAAACCTGAAGTAAAGTTTGGAATTAAAGTTTAACACAGCTGGTGTCAGAATCCAGAGTTCATGACCATACCTTGTGATAAAACACCTACTAAGGAAAAAGCATTTGTGCCATCTGCAGACTTCACTCCAGCACCAGATTTATGGCACTCTCACATATTTCCATAAATTGTACAATTCAAAGCTTTGCTGCTAATTTCAGCATTCTCTGGAATGAGATGCACCTTCTTCTGAACAGAATGTACAGGCACCAGCCTGTATTGACCTTGACTGAAGTCTGTATATGGCATTCCTAAAGTAACTGTAACGTAAGGTTACTAAGCCAGAAAACCTATTTTCCTTCATCCAGGTTTTGAGATGTCAGCTGTATAAAGTCCATCAAAAACTAAGCCATAGTAATACATCTTTCAAGACCATTTTAAAAATAAATGCTTAAATTCTTTTTTTGCTGTAGAATCTCGTTTTAATATTTCTCATGCGCTTTGGTTGTTACATTTTCCTCACCCTCCCTCCAAAGAGCACAGGGTAACACACATAGTCCTCTCTGTCCCAATCCACAACAATTTTATCCTCACCACTCTGTAAGGCAACCTTCATGAACAAATGCAAAGTCAGTGTTCTCCCACTTTACAATGACATCTTTCTCAACTGCAGACATTTCATGTTGATGGAATGAATGTGCTCTGCACATGCTTAAAAGCACCCCTTCCTCTTTAATAATATTTCACTTTACAATCCATACAATATAGCTTAGTATTAAGGAGAGCCATTGTGTATCATGAAGACTGAGGATGGGAAATCAAGTTCCTTCTTCTTCTTTTTCAAGTTCCTTTTACTTTCATCTCTTCACTCCTGTTCCTTCCAGTCCAGACAGTTATTTCAGTCCACAACTACTGTACATCCAGAAACCTATAATGAATCTCAGAGAGAAATGGGGGAGGGGGTTGCTGTATGAGAGGGTGGCATGCCCTTCCTGCAATGCCCATGAGTGTACATGTATGTAAAGTGGGCCCTTGGTATTCACTGGGATTTGGTTCCAGGACCCCCTGTGGATACCAAAATCCATGGATGCTCAAATCTCGTTATATACAATGCTGTAGTAAAATGGTGTCCCTTATATAAAATGGCAGAATCAAGGTTTGCTTTTTGGGATTCTTTTTGGGGCGGGGGGGAGGGATTTTCCGTGGATATGAAGGGCTGACTTACTGAGCACCTGTGAAGAGAAGGAGGTCTTCGTATTAGAAAGAACATTCTTTTCTGGGAATTGCATGGGGTGCCAAGAATCTGATATAACAGTGGCTATTAACCTTTCCTTTACCAGGGACCCCCTTTAAATATCTTTTGTTGCCACAGACCCCCAAGACTTAACTCAAGATTTAAACCCCTAACAGTATCTCTCTCTCTGGCTTTTCTTTGCAAACGAAGATTCAGGAAGGACTCATCCCACGCTTTCTGCAAGTGCGCTGATGAATGAAAAGGCCAATCCGAGATAAACAAGTCCGGTTGCAGAAAGCACAGCAGAAGGTCTCCTTGGGTGATGTTTCCGGGTTGTGGTTCTTTCTGCGTTGCCGTTTCTCTTCCAAGACTTGTTCAGCGTGAGTTCTCAGCATTGTGGATAGTGCATCTCCATGCCTCCCAATGTGAGGCCAGGGCAGACCATTGTTGGTGAACAATTTGGCCGAGCCTGAGATGTTGTTTCAGGGAGTCCTTGTATCATTTTTTTGGAGTGCCCCTCTTACGCTGACCTGTGGCGAGTTCACCGTAGAGTACTATTTTTGGGAGGCGATGGTCCTCCATCCTAGAAACGTGCCGTGCCCTGCCCAGCGCAGCTGTGTTCTCAATATCATGGCCTCAATGCTGGTGATCCCTGCTTGCTCAAGGACAGCAACATTCATCACATAGTCAGTCCAGTGTATATTTAGGATTGTGCATATACAGCGCTGATGACAAGGGGGCATCAATGGAGAGGATCCTAACAGTAATAATAATAATAACTGATAAAACAGTAAAACCCCTGTATCCACGGGGATTAGTTCCAGCCCCCCCGCCCGGATAATTAATTTCACAGATAATAGCAAATGTCCCCCTGTTGCCATTGCTGCCAAGGAGCCGTCCAGGGGGCGAAGGGAAAAGGGAGGCAAGAACTCTCTTCCCCTTTCCTGCTCCCCCCATCACCATTGCCACCACGAAAGCCATCTGGGGGCAAAGGGAAGTGAGACCTCTCCTCCCCTTCCTTTGTCCCCCCCATCACCACTGCCATCACCGGAGCCATTCACCGGGCGAAGAGAGAAGGGAAGTGAGACCTCTCCTCCCCTCCCTTCACACGCACACACGGTCGCCACTGCTGCCACGGAAGCCATCCAGAAGCCTCCTTCAAAACTATGAGCTTCAAACTGAGGGCATTTTACAAATGATGAAATCTGCTGAAAAATCTAACCCCAGCAAAAAAAAAAAAAAAAAAAAAAGTCAATACTGTACCTATAAAACCTCCTGTAAATAAGCCATTTCTTATCCATTTAACTTTAAAACCAGACTACCCTCTAACCACCTTTTCTAACCAGACTATTCTCTAACCACCTTATATTAGTGGTGCACAACTGCATGGGGCCTGGTGCCAATTCCTCCTGACCCCTCTAAGGGTAGCACATACACCCCAACAGCAAGTGCAAATACCCCCATTTACTTTTGCAGTCCTTCTCAAAATGGTGACCAGAAATGACATCATATCACTTCCTGTCATCATTTTGAAAGGGACTGCAGAAGAAAATTGTGGTATTGGGGGGAGAGATAGCCATAAGTAGCAGGTTATGGGGTGAGAATATCTTTTAGGATTTTCACACATTTGGGGGGCTTTCTGTGTGGTTTGTGGCAAAAACTACCTCCAAATAGAACCATTTTTAAAAAAATGGGGCTGGGGGCCTTCATGGGCCATGAAAGTGGGGCCAAGGTGCTGTATGCAGCCCACAGGCTACACTTTGCCCACCTGTCTTATACAAGCCCAAGGTTTGGCTCAATCCACTGGGGTTTGGTTGTACAGTATTATTGTTATGGCCTTTTGAGGTCGGGTATACTTTTTAGTAGAATGGTCTTACTCCAATAAAAAATTCCAAAAAATTCCAAAATTCCAGGACCACCACGCTCCCTGTGGATACCAAAATCTGCGGATGCTCAAGAACCATTAACATTGTGAACAGCAAGGTTTGCTTTTTTGAATCCCCCCACCCCTGCAAATTATTTTCAAGCTCTGGTTGGCTGAATCCTTGGATGCAGAACCTGTATATATAGAGGGCTGGCTATTGAAGCTATTGCCCTCTCCTACGACTTGTACTTATTCAGATGGAATGAGATTTGTCTGATGCAGGTTTAGCATCGATTCCTTCTAGTGCTCCAGTGATGGTGATGCTTTCAGTGTCCTTTCTTCATGGCTGCCAGTGAGTGATGGGGTTTGCGCTTAATCTGTATGTAAGTATCTGGGGAGAAAGAATTTGGAGATGTGTTTCTTTGCAAAACAAACAACAAAACAGTCTCACAGCCAGGCCTTTGCAAATGTTTCAGCAGAGATCGGCTAATAGGAAAGGAAAGGGCCACTGAAGAAAACAGAGCAGTGTTCTTTGCCCCTATCCAAAGATGATGAGCTTGCTCTTTGAAGCAAGAAAAAGCAATGCTGAACATGTTATACTGCATGTGGAAACCTCCACTGCTGTTATTGGCAAAGAAAAAAAATCAAGGAAGAATAAATAAAGAGGGGAAACTTTTGTTGCACCTGCTCATTTTATTTTGAAATAAAAGTTACCCTGACTACAGTAATTGACGAGCTTGCTAACTTCCTGGTTGGACTACTGCAAAACACTGTTTGTGGGACTGCCCTTGAAGATGGCCCAGCTGCACCTACTGCAATACCCAACAGCTATATAGTTGATGGGAAGATCTTATAGAAACTACATGGTACTGGTTTTAAATGAATTGCAGTGGCTGAACTTTAGGTACTGATGATATTATTTAAAGCCCCAAACAGCCTGGGAACTCAATATTTGAAGATATGCCTGTCCCCATATATGCCTGCCCAAGGCTAAAGCCTGCTGGAGGGGTCCTCATCTGTGTTCTCCCTCACCCCTCAGTGAGGAACACTGTGGGAAGATGCAGGAGAAGACCTTCTCTACTCTGCTCTGCTGGTTGTGGAATGCCCATCTTGAAGCTTCATTGGCATCAGCCTTTGCTTCATTCTGGCACCAAGTTAAAACATGGATTCTTGTATTATTATCCTTCACAGTTTTGCCCAAATCCTGTTAAACTGCTGGATATGCTTTTAGACTGGTTAAATTATTTTTAATGAATTCTTCTATATGGTTTTAAATTGATTTTACTGTACACTACCTTGAGATCTTATGATACAATCTAAACCTGCTCCCATGGATTCAACCAACAATGGCTTGAAAATATTTGTGTAAGGCGGGGGGGGGGGGGCTTCCAAAAAGCAAACCTTGTTGTTTGCCATTTTATATAAGGGATGCCATTTTACTACGCCACTGTATATAAGTGACTTGAGCATCCATGGATTTTGGTATCCACAGGGGGCCCTGAAACCAAACCCTAGCGGATACTAAGGGCCCACTGTATAGGGCGAGATGCAAATTTTCAGAGCCAGAGTGTTGCAGTGGTTTGAGCTCTGGACTAAGACTCTGGGAGACTAGGGTTCAAATCCCCACTCAGCCATGAAAACCCACTGGGAATCTTGGGCAAGTGACACTTTCAACTTTAGAAGAAGGCAATGGCAAAACCTCATAACAAAATTTACCAAGAAAATCCCACAATAGGTTCGCCTTAGAATTGCAATAGATTGGAAACAACTTGAAGGCACAGAACAAATATTTTAAGAAAGAAAAATTAATAAAATATAAAATAAGGGTAACAAAAATAAAGAACACACTAAGAATAACAAAAAGAATACCAAAAAATGGTACTAATTCTTAATATACGGTGGATATGCTTGCAAAACAGTTTGAAGATAACTTTTCCAAGCCCACTAACTAAATAAATTATATAGTTAAAATAAATAAATTATGCATAAGATAGAGAGATGTTGTATGTAGAGGGAGTGGTGTGTATAGTCAGGGGGGTAAACAGGCATCTATAGTTGAATAGAATTTCATCAGATAATGAAAAGACTCCCATATAGGCACATCTCATTTTTTTTAACTCCTGCTATTCCTTCAGCTCAATTATGAAGGATGTATAAAATGTGGCATGAGGGTCTATAGAACCATCTATGGGTTGCAACCATCTGAACACGCTGAACTGATTTGAGGAGAGGCCAGGTACTCAACATGAGGCTTAGCGCAGCTGCCTAGCTATCAGAAATTCAAAGCTGTGCCTGTTGAATGTAAACCTAACACAGCTGTTCAAAATATGCACAAGTCCAGCTGTAAAAAAAAAAAATAGCAAAGGAGGTACTAGAGAAAAGGAAAGAAATACAACATCTAACTAAGGGGCCCCCTGGTGGTGCAGTAAACTAGTGCAGCCAACAACTCATGTTAGATCTTGAGTTCATAGGTTCAATCCCAGGCCCCCTGCAAGTTGACTCAGCCTTTTTTAAATTGGTAAAATGAGGACCAGCACACTAAGAGCTGCGGCGACATGCTGTGAAACTATTAATATGGTTCCCAATAAGAAAAAACCAGCAGCAGCAGTTGCTTTTTTAATGTACAATGCATTCTGAAAAAAGGGTCACTTTTGCAGCGTCACCTGCACACCAGCAGCACCATCTACTGGCGGTTATATTATCTGTATTGTACAACTATCTATAGCTGTCTGTAATGTATAACTGCTGTACTATGTTTGCATTGATTTCTGATCCTTATAAAATTGTATAACTTGCGGAACTGTACTGAATTTTATGTGATGAAATGTACTGTATTACTGTGTGTATTGCAATATATGTACCCTGATCCTGAGGGGAGAGGCAGGTAATAAATAACTCAGTGTTGTTGTTGTTGTTATCTATCCAACAGAAGACAGACAAATTTGAGATCCAGATGTCTGTACCACTTTCAAGTCATTTAATCAAGATTAATATGTGTACTTAGCATCCCACCCTTCATAAAGTTCCCTCCCAGACCCTGATGCCAGGGCAAACTCAGCTATTTAGCATTTGATGATAATGGAGCCAAAGGGCAGCAAGGAAGGCCTGAGGGCTTATAAAACAACCCTTTGTGACAGAAGAACTACCCTGATTCTGTCTGCAAAGGGGAAATTCAGAACAAGCCCACAGCAGATTGTAACATTAGAGTGAAAAGTTCAACAAATGGGATTTCCATTTATCCTGCCAGTCTTAAACACAGTGCACAATCAGCTCATTTAATTATCCATTCAAGCTCCACAGAAGCACCGAAAGGCCAGGGAAGAAAGTCTACTTCTCTTTGCAAGTTTCTCAGTCTTCCCTCTTCAGTGCCTGACTCAACAAATAGCTCAGCACAGACGACCTTCAAGAGAGAGAGTTCAACTCCCACTGTGAATGAAAGATGTTGAAACACTAGTTTCCTGTTCTTCACAGAACTGGAAAAATCCAAAATGAACAGAATAATCTCTTAAACTGTTCAATCAATACATTTCATAGACAGGGGTCTGAACAGTAAAATAAGTTCTTGCTGCTGTTTTAACTCAAGGTCATGGGCAGCAAGTATCTTGCTGGGGCTGCTCATGGTGACTGGTGTTAATTAAAAACATTTGTATGAACACAAAAGAAGTAGAGTCTCTTCTCTTTTTCTTTCATGAGGAGGAGCATGGCTAATCAATGTTGCAAAATAACATCCCAAATTAACACGACTTTGTCTTGTATAAGAGACAGAGGCAAGCAGGGGAAGGATTTAACAAGCATGAATGAATACACAGTTGTCCCTTCATATTCACTGGGGTTTGGTTCCAGGACCCCCGTGGATACCAAAATCCGTGAATACTCAAGTCCCATTATATGCAATGGCATAGCAAAATGGTGTCCCTTATATAAGATGGCAAAATCAAGGTTTGCTGTTTGGATCGTTGTTTGTTTAAGAATATTTTCAAGCCTGTGAATACTTAAATCCGTGGGTACCAAATCTGTGGATACGAAGGGACAACTGTATACAGTAAGATTTTCTCATAGCAAGTCAGATCATTTCCTCATACTAAGTCAAGCTACTTTGACTGACTTTAGTCCTCTTAATACCTTAGATATTCTCTGTTACTTCTAGTTGGTAGCAAAACAAATAAACCACCCCCCTCACCACCATTATAATAAATGAAATAATAATTTGCTGTCCTCTTTTCATACTCAATATCAGCTTCCTTAGGCCACTGCCTTGCTGCCTGGTGTAGGGATGACCTTGCCTGAGATCCTTCAACCAGAATCCTGGCACTGAACTTGTGACTTCTGGCATGCAACTCATGCACTCCAGCACTTAGCTACATCTCAGTACCTGTGTATCTTAATCAGTATGGTTCAATTGGGGGGGGGGGGGATATACTATACTTTGCCCATTTCTGGGCCCAATGTCGTTCAACATCTTTATAAATTATTTAGATGATGGAATAGAGGATTTGCTTATCAAATTTGGATTTGGAAATTTGGAAAACTGGAGCAAAACCAACAAAATGAATTTCAATGAGGATAAATGTAGACACTACTATATTTAGGAAGGAAAAATGAATTGCACAAATACAGGATGGGTGACACCTGACTTGACAACAACACACATGAGAAGGATCTAAGGTTGTTAGCAGACCACAAGATAAACATGAGTCAACAAGTATGATGTGGTAACCAAAAAGCAAAGTAATTACTCAAAAGCAATTCCAGGCTGCACCAACAGGAGTACAGTATCAAGATCAAGGAAAATAATAGTACCACTCTATACCACTTTAGTCAAACCTTACATGGAATACTGTTCCATTTCTGGGCTCCACAGTTCAAGAAAGACATTGACAAGCTCAAATGTTTCCAGAAGAGGGTATCCAGATTATCAGGGTTTGGAAACCAAGTCCTGTGAGAAACAGTTTAGGGAACTGGGTATGTTTAGCATGGAGACTGAGAGGTGATATGATAGTCATCTTTAAATATCTGAAGGGATGTCATGTAGAAGATGGGACGACCTTGTTTTGTGCTGCTCCAGATTGCAACAAGAACCAATGGATTCAAATGGCAAGAGATTCCATTCCACCTTAGCATTAGGAAGCACTTCTTAACTGTAAGAGCTGCTTGACAGTGGAATAGACTGCCTCAGAGGGTGGTAGATTCTCTTCTTTAGAGGTCATAAAACAAAGGCTGGCTGGCCAACTCTCAGGAGTCAGGAGCATGGCAGGGATTGTACTAGATGACCCTGGTGGTCCCAATTCTATGATTCTGTAATGCAAAGAAACACTGGAGTAGAGAGAATAGCCCCGGCATGCTACCGTCTTCTCCAAACTTACTATTCCCAGCAGCATTTTAGTGTTCTGGTTTCAGGTCGAAGCAAGAGTATTATGGAAACATTATCTCTCTCCTCAACCCTAATTTCATCATCCTCTGGGAAAATTTTAAGCCACAGGAGCTAATTGCACCGCACTTCTGTTTATGTACTCCAACTTTTATAATTACTCTTCAGCACAGAACAACAAGCCATACCACACAAGGGACACAGTTTTCTGGCGATTACTTGAAGATGGGTAGAGCAAAGAGAAATGTAACTGAAGCAGGCGAGTAGAATAAAGCCTGCTGGAGTTGAAAGCAGTTTGATCTTTTTTGTTACAAGAGCAGATAGCAGAAATCTACATAATACAGCATACATGCGCAGAGCTAATTTAGTTATTCACCCATTTCTGGCATCAGTAGACTTGGATACTAAAAATAATAACTGATTCTGAGTTTTTAAGCAACGCAATGCAACTAAAGATCTAAGTGAGGGATGGACACCATATGCAAACAATTTCTTGAGTAGAATGCTAGAGGTTAGGCACAGGAATCAAAGCTAGAAGGTGATGTTGTTTTTCCAGATCTGAGGCAGAACATTTTCCTTTTTATACACCACACTTGCCTTTAAGCAAATCTAATCTGGTAGAAAACAATTACAAATATTCAATTTACCAGGCTGTATTCTAACTGGCTCAAAAAAACAAAACAAAACAAAAAAACACGACAACAAAACTCAACAACAGAGTCTGTTGTTGCTGTTGTGTGCCTTCAAGTCATTTTCATCTTAAGGTGAAGCTATCACAGGATTTTCTTGCCAAGATTTGTTCAGAAGAAGTCTGCCATTGTCCTCCTCTGAGGGTGAAAGAGTGTGACCTGCCCAAGGTCACCCAGCAGATTTCCATGGCCAAGCGGGGATTTGAACCCTGATCTCCTGGAATTCTAGTCCAGCATTCAAACCACTATGCCACACTGGCTCGTATCAGATGAACCTTAAACAACAATTTTTAAGGCATTTAGTGCTGGAATTTGATACAAAATTAATGCATAATATGTACTGATGCAATGGCAATAGCTTAGCATATTTACCTCTCCATTGACGCCCCCTTGTCGTGGGAGAGAGGCTTGCGTACCCTAATGATGTTTTGAGCTATGCTGGCGGTGGCATAATAACCACTGGTAGGGTCTCCCATGCCAGACAGGTCAAAACCGAAGGGTCTGACAAAGAGCGTCAAAGGGCAGGACGGGCTCTCTAGCCTTGTGGCAACCGTCCTAGGAGAAGGAAAACTCTAATCCCAAACCCGGGCAGATGGTGTTCGTCCAACCCTGTAAGGTCAACCATCTAAGAGAAGAAACTCTAATCAAACCTACGACCCGAGGACCTCGCTGCTACGTCCATGCCTGTAAGGCCAGCAGACGAACCTTTGGTTTAAAGGGTGAGGCCAGTTCTGTGCACGCTGCACTCCACCAGAAAAATCCATTGCACAGGCTCGAAGGACAAATCCAATTCCAAAAAAGCCCTGTAGCGATCGGTGAGGGACGAAACCGGCAGGTGTAAAGATGCACTGGAAGCCGCAGCCCCAACCCTGCATGCAGGCGGTTCAGGACATTGGTCGCTCGAGGCTAACCCGGGAGATAGTCTTGTTCAGCAGCATCCTGAATGACCAAGCAGCCTTTTTTAAGGAGAGCACTGCTTGCTCCATATGGAGAGGGGCCTAGAAAAGGTGGCCTAACGAAAGCTCATCCCCAACTACCTGGTTGGCTAGCCGCGGCCAACGGGAATCTTCTGATGCGGTCAAACCAAGGCAAAGAAACAAAGGCACACACCGGCCTCCAAAGGTGTAAATAAACTGACACTTGCATGCTGGAACATCAGAACCATGCAAGACTCTGAAGATAGTGGACGGCCTGAGCGTCGTTCTGCCCTAATAGCCCTTGAACTATCACGGCTTAATATTGACATCACTGCTCTTAGTGAAGTTCGCTTCCATGAGGAAGGCAGCCTTAAAGAACATGGCACCGGCTACACACTTTACTGGTCTGGCAAACCCAAAACCGAAAAACATCTTTCAAGAGTAGGCTTTATGATTAAAAACTCCATTGCCTCCAAACTCGAAACCTTGCCAACAGGACACTCTGATTGCATTATTTCCTTACGCCTCCCACATGTTGTTCTCTTCAGTATATATGCCTCAACTATGCAAGCCGACCCTGTAGAGAAAGACAAATTCTACACAGACCTACGCCAACTCATACAAAAAGTCCCTGTAGAAGATAAAATTATTATCCTTGGTGACTTCAATGCCAGAGTAGGAAAGAACTCCGAAGCCTGGAAAGGTGTCTTAGGCAAGCATGGTGTTGGAAGGACAGGTTGCTTACCTGTAACCATAGATCTTCGAGTGGTCTTCTGTGAATTCACACAGTTGGGGTTACTCCTGCGCCTGCGCAGAGCTTCGGAACCTTCTAGAAACGCTAGGCAGAACATGCTTTGATACATTTTTGGCGGTAACTCTGCCCACCCTAACGGTCCCTTAAAAGGGCTTCCCGCTCAAATTCCCCTCAGTTCCTTGAATGACGCCGCAACATGCAGCACCAGGAACATTAAACATGTGTGTGTAATGCCACAGGACATAGAGGGGAGGATGGGCGGGTCTGTGTGAATTCACAGAAGACCACTCGAAGATCTATGGTTACAGGTAAGCAACCTGTCCATCTTCTTCGTGGTCTCTGTGAATCACACAGTTGGGTGTAGACTGGCAAGCTTCACTTCAGGAGGTGGGTATGTCCTACACCCATGTACCATACACATCAACCATTTGAGAATAACACAGTAAAAGCACAATACTAGTAAAAATGATCAAAGCATATATCACAACAGTGACTTGGCAACATGAAACTCACTCATTGTATAGAAGATAACAGCACAGCCTTCCCAAAGGCTGCCTCGTTCCTAGAACGAAAGTCCAGTCTATAATGGGAGATGAAGGTCAGAGGCGATGACCAAGTTGCGGCTCTGCAAACGTCCTCTAGAGGCATTCCAGAGAGAAAGGCTGCCGAGGCGGAGACAGCTCTCGTAGAGTGTCCTCTAATCCGTGAAGGCAAGGGCTTCCTTGCAAGTTCATAGCAGAGCGCAATGGTCGAAGTCACCCATTTCGACAATCTTTGTGGTGAGATGGGCTCGCCGAGCTTAGTCAGCGTAAGACACAAATAACTTGGATGACTTTCTATGAGACGCAGTTCGATGGATATAAAAGGCCAGAGCCCGTCTGACATCCATGAGATGAAGGGTGCGCTCGAATTCATCCTTCGGGTCCTGCATCAGAGCAGGGAGAGCGATGGACTGGTTGAGATGGAAGCTGGAGACCACCTTCGGAAGGAAGGAGATGTTGGGACGGAGGACCACCTTGTGTTTATGAAAGATTGTGTAGGGCGGATTGGATCGTAGGGCGCAGATCTCACCAGCCCGACGCACCGACGTGATCGCCACCAAGAAGGCTGTCTTCCAGGAGAGCAATCGGAGTTCAGTGGAAGCCATAGGCTCAAAGGGTCGACGGACCAGTTGGGAGAGTACCAATTCGAGGCTTCAAGCCGGGGACGGTTCCATTACCGGAGGGTGAAGATTTGCAAAGCCCTTCAGAAACTTCTTCACCGTTTTATCCACAAAAGGAGAGGTAAGTCCCTTGTCTTGGAACTCGACCGAGATGGCTGCCAAGTAGCATCGGATGGAGGAGAGTGACAGGCCCTCTGAAGACAAATGAAGAAGAAATTCCAAGACTGCTGAAGTGGAGAACTTCTCCGGGATCGGATCCCGAGAAGCCAGAAATGTTTCATACCTTTTCCACTTGTACTGGTAAGACTTTCGGGTTGAAGGCCGGCGCGCAGCGTTGATAACTGTCTGGACATCGGGATGAAGAGGTGTGGAACATCTCGGTGCCGACAATGAGCCCGAAGGCATCGAGCCCGAAGGAAGAGCTATGGAGTGAACCTCCAAGCTGTCAGGTGCAGAGTGTTCAAGTCGGGATGTCTGACCTTGCCGCCTTGGATGGTCAGTAGGTCTGGGCGAGGCGGAAGGCAGATGAAACGACGATCCGACATCCGAAGAAGGGTCGCGAACCATGATTGTCGAGGCCACCATGGAGCAATGAGGATTGCGTTTGCCCTGTCCCGGCGAAGCTTGGCGATTACCCTTGTCAGTAGTGGGAACGGAGGAAAGAGGTACAGCAGCGGTCCCGACCAATGGAACAGGAATGCGTCCCCTCTCGAGCCCGGAGCTCGGTGTCTCGAGCAGAACTGATGGCACTGGGTGTTCTCTGGAGACGCGAAGAGATCCACCTGAGGAAACCCCCAGGTCCGGAAGAGGTCCAGGGCAACCGACCTGTGCAGGCACCATTCGTGGATGGAAAGGCTGGAACGGCTGAGTCCATCTGCTAGGGTGTTCTCCTCGCCAGGAAGATGGATGGATTGAAGAAGAATCTTCCTCTCGACGCACCAGTCCCATGTGTCCAGTGTAAGTTGAAGGAGTTGCGGGGACCTCATGCCTCCCTGTTTGTTCAGATAGTACATGACAGAAGTGTTGTCTGTCAGTACCAGTATCGTCTTCCCTCGCACCATGGATTCGAAAGCCCTCAGCGCTTTCTGCACAGCGAGGAGTTCGAGGACATTGATGTGAAGGGCTCGCTCCTCGGCGGTCCAGGATCCTCGGATCTCGTAAGAGTCGAGGTGCACCCCCCATCCCAGCATCGAAGCGTCTGTTGTCAAAGAAACGTCCGGCTTTGGAAGGTTGAAGGGCATGCCCGACAAGACGTTGTCTGGTACCAGCCACCAGTCCAGAGACCGTTGAATTGCCCTCGGCATCGTGAGCATCTTGCGTGGAGAATCGTAGAGAGGATCGAACACCTGCAAGAACCAGTGCTGGAGTGGCTGAAACCGTAGTCTGGCAAGTTGAGTTACATATATTGTAGCTGCCATGTGTCCCAGAAGTACTTGGATTGAGTTGGCTGGAAGCCTTCGGGATCGACGACAAGCATGAATTAGGGAGCGCAGGTTGTCGAAGCGGTTCTCGGGCAAGTATGCTGCTGCAGTAGGAGAGTCGATGCGTGCGCCAATGAACTGGATAGCTTGAGTCGGCAGGAGCTGAGACTTTTCAATGTTGACAACCAGTCCCAGGTAGTCTAAGACATCTAGGGTGAGGCCAACATCGAGTTCTAGCTGACGTCGAGATTGGGCTACGATCAGCCAGTCGTCGATGTACGGGAGGACCTCCACTCCCTGTTGTCGTAGAAAGGCTGCCACTACCGCCATGCATTTTGTGAAAACGCGAGGAGCGGTGGAAAGACCGAATGGAAGAACTCTGAACTGGAATACTTCGGTCTCGACTTGGAAGGCGAGAAAGCGCCTGTGATCCTGATGAATCCTGATATGGAAGTAAGCGTCCTTCAGATCTATAGATGCAAACCAGTCGTCCCGCCTGAGGAGGGGGAGGATCGATGCCAGGGTCACCATCCGGAATTTCTGTGGAGATATGTACTCGTTCACTCCCCGGAGGTCGAGGATCGGGTGCAGACCGCCGTCCTTCTTGGTCACCAGGAAGTACCTCGAAAAGAAGCAGAGGTGATGAAGGTCGGGGTCGACAGGTTCGATAGCCCCCTTCTGCAACAGAGATTCCACCTTCTCGAGGAGGGGAGGGGAGGGCGGTGTTGAACGAATCCGTCCCGTCGGGGGCAAAGTGTCGAACTCTATCCAATAGCCTGTTTGGATGATTTGAAGCACCCATCGATCGGACGTGATAGAGGCCCAGGCATGATGAAAGTTGGACAGTCGATCCCCGAAGAGAGGTGTCTAGGAAGAAACAGAAAAATCATGAAAATGGAAAGGAGAGGATTAGAACTTCTTGCGGCCCTGATCCCGGGACCGTTGTCTGGGCTGCTGCCGGTGCCTGGACCCCGAGCCTTGGCTCCTCACCGAAGGGGCTGGAGAGGCAGAAGGAGCGAACCGGGATCGTCGATAACCTTGGCCTGAGTACCCCCGTCGGAACTGTTGGCCATAAGATGGAACTTGCCAGGAATACCTTCCTCTAGGTCGGTACTGGCTGGTGGAGGCAGAGCCCATACCGTATTTCCTGGCAGTGGTCTGCATCTTTTGAGTGAACTCCAACTTGTCGTCGGTTCCGCCGTTAAACAAACCCGACTCATCAAATGGGAGATCCTCAATGGTGGCCGATGCCTGCGGGGTAAGGCCCGATGAACGCAGCCACGCATGTCGACATAGGGCTACGGATCTGGCGATGGTCTTGGCCGCGCAGTCTGCTACGTGTCGAGCCGAATTCATCTGAAGCCCTGCTAGCGCCTGCGCCTCAGACAGGATGGCCTCCGCCATCCGGCGTCGTTCTTCGGGGAGGTCTTTAATTAACGGGACCATCCTGTCCCATAGGACCTGTTGATAGGCGCCCATGCACGCCGAGTAGTTGGCTACCCTGAAACTCAAGCCCGCAGCAGTGTAGATCTTCTTACCCACTATGTCCAGTTTCCTGCCCTCGGGATCAGGTGGGAAAGACAGAGGTCGGCGCTGCTTCTTATTTTGGGCCACCTCGACCACCACCGAGTTCGGTTTCGGGTGGGTTTGCAACCAGGCAACGTGCTCGCCTCCCACACGGTACAGCCAGTCGATCTTTTTAGACGTGGGCTGTATCGAGGAGGGGTTCTCCCATGACCCCTGTGCCAGCTTCAACAAGGAGGGCAACACTGGAATAGCGGTTGACGGGGGCGCCTTGGATTGGATCCTCTGAAAGATGGGATCGAGAGGCTCGGCCGGCTTATCCTCCGTCTTCAGGTCCAGAGCATGCGACATCCTCAACATCTGCTCCGCAAAGGCTCTGATATCGTCAGTGGGGGAGCTGGAGTCATCATCTATGAGCTCTGCCCTCGGGGATGGGAGATATGGTCGGTACATATCCCACGAACCGAGTCATCATCACCCTGTACAAGAAAAAAGGAGCAAAATCCCGACTGCTCAAACTATCGAGGCATAACACTGCTCTGTACTGCTGGAAAAATCCTTGCAAGGATACTCCTGAACAGATTAGTTCCTGCTATTGCAGAAGAACTTCTCCCTGAAAGCCAATGTGGTTTCAGAGCCTATAGGAGCACTACAGACATGGTATTTGCCCTTAGGCAACTGCAAGAAAAATGTAGGGAGCAGAACAAGGGTCTCTATGTAACATTTGTTGACCTCACCAAAGCCTTCAACACTGTAAGTAGAAAAGGTCTGTGGCAGATCCTGGAAAGACTAGGATGTCCCCCTAAATTCCTTAAAATGATTATCTTGCTACACGAGGGCCAGCGTGGTCAAGTCAGATATGGCAATGCTCTTTCAGAGCCCTTTCTAATAACTAATGGAGTGAAGCAAGGTTGTGTTCTTGCACCAACTTTATTTACAATCTTCTTTAGCATGATGCTCCAAAGGGCTATGGCAGAGCATGAAGAAGACGACGGCATCTATATACGTTACCGTACTGATGGTAGCTTGTTTAACTTAAGCCATCTGAGGGCTCACACTAAGACTCTAAACTATCTAGTCCGTGAGCTGCTCTTCGCCGATGATGCTGCCCTTGTGGCCCACACAGAAGCAGCTCTGCAGCGCCTAACATCCTGCTTTGCAACAGCTGCAGAGCTGTTTGGGCTGGAAGTCAACCTGAAGAAAACAGAAGTTCTTTACCAGCCTGCACCACAGGACGAACGCCACCATCCCCACATTGCTGTCGGCAAATCTGTGCTCAAGTCCGTTCAGCAGTTCACCTACCTGGGAAGCATCATCTCCTCAGATGCCAAGATTGACAAAGAGATCGATCACAGATTAGCAAAGGCATATAGCGCATATGGAAGACTTCACAAAAGAGTCTGGAGCAATAAACACCTGAGGCAAAGCACAAAAATCAGTGTGTATAGAGCCATTGTACTGTCTATCCTCCTCTATGGATCTGAAACATGGGTCACCTATCGCCACCACCTACGACTCCTCGAGCGCTTTCATCAGCGCTGTCTACACACAATATACACTGGACTATGTGACGAATCTTCCTGTCCTTGAGCAAGCAGGGATCACCAGTATTGAGGCCATGATATTGAGAGCGCAGCTGCGCTGGGCAGGGCACGTTTCTAGGATGGAGGACCATCGCCTCCCAAAAATACTACTCTACGGTGAACTCGCCGTGGGTCAGCGTAAGAGGGGCACTCCAAAAAAGCGATACAAAGACTCCCTGAAACAACATCTCAGGCTCGGCCAAATTGATCACCAACAGTGGTCCGCCCTGGCCTCACATCGGAAAGCATGGAAACGCACGATCCACAATGCTGCAGCCTTATTGAGAACTCACGCCGAACAAGTCTTGAAGAGAAATGACAACACAGAAAGAATCACAACCCAAAAACATCACCCAAGGAGACCTTCTGCTGTGCTTTTTGCAACCAGACTTGTTTATCTCGGATTGGCCTTTTTAGTCATCAGCGCGCTTGCAGAAAGCGTGGGATGTGTCCTTCCTGAATCTTCGTTTGCGAAGAAAAGCCAGAGAGAGAGAGAGATCACATTTAATATTGTTCAGGGCAAACAGTACGGTATGGAGATGTATGGCTGCTGCTACAAATAGCAGTTGCATTTATTCTCCTCCATTCTCTCCCCCAGTAATGATGTGATATCAAGATACTCTGAGTTTCTTGTCTCTGCTCCAATCAATCGGCTGAGAAAAAAAAAACTGTTAAAGAATGGATGACATTTTTTGCTGCCACACTCATTTACCTACTCATTCCATCAATTTATATCCCCGTTCGCCCAATATTGAGCCCAAAGTGGCTTATAATGTAGGTTAAAACGAAATACAATGAAAACAAAATATAACCTAAAGAAAAATTTAGAAAAATTAAATAGGCAATCCTATTAAAATTTGATTTAAGAACAATTTAAAACAGGTTTAAAAAATAAAGACAAAAGTCCAGCACATCCTAATAACAAACGGTTCTGTGCAATCAATTAAAAGTCACAATCCTGTCCAAATAAAAGGCCAGCTGGTGAAAAAAAAGTAGGAGGGGCAACCAATCCTCCAGTGAAAGGGAATTCCATAGTTTGGGAGCCGCCACAGAGGATACCTCCTGCACCTGAACCAAGCGCACCTGTGACAGTGACACAGCTATACCATGAAGTATAATTCTGCAAAAAGTATAGGAAAGAAGGGGGAGCACATGGCAGCTGGCAGCTGACCAGAACCAGAAAAGTATCCTACCCCATGCTTGCCATCTGGTCACTGTTGTACCCAGTAGTCTCAAGTTTACTCAGGACAGCCTGTGCTGAATGATCCAGGGTAAAGCAGAGCCCATGTAATATACTATTCACAGATGACAGCAATCTCTATGGGCACCCTTCATACCATCATTTGCCTTTGTCTCAATCCCAACAGCATGAAATCACTATATCTCCTCTGTTGTTTTCAGGGTTTCAGGTCTTTCTCTCCAAGGAAGGTGACCCCAGCTGGACTAACATTATTTGTAAGAGTTGTCAAGAGAAACAGAAAAAAGTTTTAAAAACAAACAAAAACACCCCATGCGGGAGTGCAGGCCACCTGACAGCGGCAGTACAGAGAGGAATCTTTGGCTGCTTCCCAGTACATCTCCTCTGATCCTTTTATGTTTGAAAGACAAACAAACAAAACTGACCTAGTGAAAATGTAATGGCAATGCCCTTCATACAATATAATGCAAATTAGGAGCCAATGCTTTTCCTCACTCTGGAACAAGTTCTCCCTCCTTTCCTTTGTTGATCTAAACAATGGGTTTAGCATTGCACCTGCAATGGTGTAAATATGAACTAGGCTGATGCAGATGAGACCTACCAATAAGCAGAGCGAAGCCACTTTAGGCAGCTGACAAGAGGTATCATGAAAGGGTTTCAAATTGTTCGTTACAGTATTTAAATTAAGCCTGCAGGCAAAGAAGGAACAGAGACACTCCCTCAATTTTCTGCCTTGGGTCACCAAATAACATGGTTGGTCTTCAGGACTATGCATGTGAATGCACTGTGCCTTGGGATGGAGGTGAGACATTTGCCAGCAGCAACATTTCTTGGGACAACTGTGGGACCTAGGCTCCTGTCCTCAGCAAAAACATGGTGCCACTTTAAGCACATCCATACAGAGAGAAACATGGCTGGCATTAACCATGTTCTGCAGCTGTAGCAGTGTTGTGCTAAAACAGTGTTATAGCCAATTCAGGACAGAAGAGGATTTGCACCAGGCAGGGGAGGGGATATAGATTTGTGAGCCTGGTTTGCAAAAAGGGAGTCTGCACTAAGACACTGGCTCAGTGTATCTATGGAGGAAGAGAAAATGATGATGTTATGATAATGATTCCACTTTAATTGCCATGGCAACATCCTATGGAACCTTAGGATATGCGGTTTAGAGAGTGATATTTAGAAATTTCTGCTAGAGAATTCTAATATGTTACCAAACAACAAATCTCAGGACTCCACAGCATATTGGCATGACAATTAAAGTAGAATGTATATATTTATTTATTTCATTTGCATGCCACCTTTCTCCCAAAGTGGAACCCCAGGCAGCTCTCTCACACACACACACAAACATTAAAAATCAATACAATTTAAAACAATTAAAATCACCATCATTAGAACAATTTGAAATTATTTAAACATACAAAAGTTTAAACAAAATAAAAAGAAAAGATTAAAAACATACCCCAGTAAAAATAATCTGTGGGCACAGTTAAACATTAAAAGCTTGCTTGCACAAGAAGGTTTTTGCCTGCCAGCAAAAGGAAAGCAGGGTGGGGTCCAACCTAGCCTTCTGTGGAAGGGTGTTCCAGAGGGTAGGAGCAGCCACTGAGAAGGCTCTCTCTTGTGTCTTCACCAAGCAAGCCTGTGATGGTGGCGGGATCCAGATAAAGCTTTCCCTGATGATCTTAAAGTTCTGACAGGTCCATATGGGAATACAGTCTTTCAGGTAGTCTCGACTTCAGGCAATATAGCACTATAATTCTGTAGTGTGAAAAGTCCCCTGGTGGGACTTTTTTTCCATAGTGTGGTGGGGATCAGAATTGGGGAGTTGCAAGCAACATTTGAGTTACATGCCACCCAATCCAATCCTGAATTAGTGTTATCAAATAACATCATGTATTTAGCTCTCAGTGATAGTTTCAGTACCAAACTGGCTTCACATTGGGAGGCATGGAGACACACTATCCACAATACTGCAGCCTTTGAGAACTCACGCCAAACAAGTCTTGAAGAGAAACGACAATGCAGAAAGAAGCACAACCCAGAAACATCACCCAAGGAGACCTTCTGCTGTGCTTTCTGCAACTGGACTTGTTTATCTCGGATTGGTCTTTTTAGTCATCAGCACGCTTGCAGAAAGCGCGGGATGAGTCCTTCCTGAATCTTCATTTGCGAAGAAAAGCCAGAGAGAGATATATACATTCTTTATATGCAAGAACCCAACCATTATCTCACGAACTAGGAGGGTTAGACTGTCTCAAAGCCACCAAATATGTCTGTGCCTGACTGCTGGAAAGCCTGATTCTACAGGCTATCTGGATTGTGACAAAATCTGGGCCTAAATCCAATTGTCTGTTCCAACTAGAGTAGACCTGCTGAAGCTTGCATAAGTGTTGACATACCAAGTTCTCAACGGAGAACCCCCCAAGGGGCTGTGGAGCTCCTGTCCCAACCGCTGGTCATTCGACCCAGCGGGATGCGCTACCCCTTCCTCCTTGTCGGAGGATAGGTCAGTGCTCCGGATCAACTTGTGGCTAAGGGTCACCATCTTGATATTGTTCTCTGCCTGTTGGTCAAACAGCTGGAGTGAACAAAGTCCTGACCTGCTTGGTCAAGAGGCAGAACAAAACTGGGGAGGTTGGGGTTGTCTCCGCCCTCTGGTGTGTGTGTCTTGAACTTTTATTTGGAAATGTCCTGCCTGTTTAAGTGAAGGCAGAGCCAATACCCAGTGTAAGGAGTCCCCCCCCCCTCACTGCTTGAAAAGGTTCTACTTTACTTGGGCCTGACAATAAGATTTAGGCCTTGTTTTCCTAAAAATTCTTCTCTTTGTTTTATTAGTAAGCAGAGGGATCTTGTAGCAGCTTTCAGACTGTGAGGGAGAAAACTGTAGCATAAGCTTTTGTAGACATGGGGTTTATCTATACAAGAGAAAAAAATTGGATTGATGTGCACTAATGCCAGTTCACAACAGCTTCAATTTGTCTTAATGGGTTTTTTTTTTTTGCAAGATTGTAGGCATGTGAAGCTATCCACTTTCGCTGTTCCAACAGGCATGCCTGTGAGTCACGATTGTGAGTGCAAGTGAATTACTCGCGTTTTTATTCTTACCAATTGCCACCACGGCCAAATAGTTTAAAAAAAAAAAAAAGCATATCTAAGGTGCAAAAGTGCGCTATTCCACCTAAATAAATAGAAAAAAAGAAAAAAAAGGCTGTTTCATCAGCTCAGCGCATGATCACTAAGGCACAACTCCAACATGGCAGTTCTGGGCACTTCCCTTGTTAGCAAGTGCCACCCCCTGTGCACATCCAACCAATCAGCTTTCCATTTCCACTCTTATCAGAATGCAAATGAATGCGAATCTGTTGTCCCAACAAGCGGAAATGAACATTCCCCACTGAGTTTTTTGAAAACTTCGGGAAAAAGCCACAAAGGTTTTTCCTGTGGAGTTTTTGGTGGATTTGCCCCCCCTTCTTCCGAATATGGCGGATTGGTGTGGGATGCTATTTAGACAAATTGTATTCTCCTCGAATTCTATGAGGAGTATTTTCGCCGTTTAGACAACTCCTTAGTCTACTTCCTCAGATGCTCTACAAAAGCTTTTTCTCTTTGCTTACTGATATTCCAGACTAACACAGCTATGTTTCTTTTATTATCATTCATGTGTTCTCAGCATTACCTAAGAGTTCTTAGATTACCTAAAAGCTCTCACCATGGACACTGAGGGGACTGGTGCAGTCACCTGCAACACTTGCGCGATGTTTGTCTTCTTGTCTACAGACGTGGAGAACTTCACACGCACCAAGTGCAAGCTGGTAGCCCTCTTGGAGGAGAAAGTCCAGCAGCTGGAGACACGGGTAGCTACACTTCAACAGATTCGCGAGCAAGAGGTTTTCCTGGACAGAACAGAACGAACAGTCTTGGATGGGAACCGCACAGAGGAAGTGGTTGCGGAGGAGAGGGTCACTTCACAGACACAGGAAGTAGACAGCTGGAGGAATGTCACATACAGAACGAGAAAATCCAGGGATTCTGCAAGCAGTTTGCAGCTATAGAATCGATTCGAAGCCCTTTCCCTTATCAAGGACAACGGGGAAGAACTGCATGGTCAGACTTCAGGGGTAGAGCAGGGGACCTTGAGAGTACCACCGCAAGGAACAGCAGCTGCGAAGCCTCGGCGGAGGCATGTGGTGGTGGTGGTGGACTCCTTGCTGCGGGGTACAGAAGCAGTGGTATGTGGGCCTGACAAGATGACTCGGGAGGTGTGTTGTCTCCCTGGGGCAAAGATCCGTGATGTGATGGAGAGGCTGACAAGACTCATCAAGCCTACGGATCATTACCCCTTCCTTTTGGTCCATGTGGGAACCTATGATACTGCAAGGCATAGCTTTCCCAAGATCAGAAGAGATTATGAGGCCCTGGGGAGGAAGCTGAAAGAAATGGACGCACAGGTTGTCATCTCGTCTCTTCTGCCAGTTGAAGGGCATGGTCCAGGAAGGGAGAGGAAAATAGCCAACGTAAACAACTGGCTCTGTAGATGGTGTCGCCAAGAACAAATTGGATTCTTGGATCATGGACTGCGCTTCCATGAGAGGGAACTTCTGGCAAGAGATGGGGTGCATCTTACGACAGGTGGAAGAAACATTTTTGCCAACAGTCTCAAGAATTTGATCAGGAGGGCTTTAAACTGAGTCATATGGGGGAGGGAGACAGTATTCTGGAAGGCAAAAGGGCTGGAGAAAATCGTCAAACTGGCATAGAGGGAACAAGGCAAACAGTGCAAGGACCGAACAGTGGGAGGCAAAAAAAACTTGCACAAGCAGCAAGTAAAGGGAACACATGGTCTTAGATGTCTCTACACTAATGCACAGAGCATGGGAAATAAGCAAGATGAACTTGAACTCACACTACAAAACAAATATGATATAATAGGCATTGTTGAAACCTGGTGGGATGAGTCACATGATTGGAATGTAGGAATAGAGGGGTATAACCTTTATAGGAGAAACAGGCCAAACAGGAAAGGAGGAGGAATAGCATTATATGTCAGGGATATTTATACCACTGAAGAGATCCATGACATCAATACTGGAAGCCAGGTGAAGGGCATCTGGATAAAAATTAAAGCGGAGGGAAACAACAGGGATGTTATTGTGGGACTCTACTACAGACCCCCAAGTCAGACGGAGGAATTGGATGATGCCTTTCTAGAACATATGAACACACATGCAGAAAGGAGAGATGTAGTAGTGATGGGTGACTTCAACTATCCTGATATTTGCTGGCAATCTAACTCAACCAAAACTTCAAGGTCTAGCAAATTCCTCACTTGCCTGGAAGACAATTTCATGGTCCAAAAGGTAGAAGAGGCAACAAGGGGGTGAGCTATTTTAGATCTGATCCTAACCAACAGAGATGACCTGGTTAATGGGGTGCAAGTGGTGGGATCCTTAGGTGAGAGTGATCATGTTCTCCTGGAGTTTGTTATACAATGGAAAGTAGAAGCCAGGCATAGTCAGACACACATTCTTGACTTTAGGAGAGCTGATTTCAATAAACTCAGGGAAATACTGGGGGTGATCCCATGGTCAGGAATACTAAAAGAGAAGAGATCTCAAGATGGATGGGACTTTCTCAAAAGGGAGATACTGAAGGCACAATTTCAAACAGTACCATTGAGGAAGAAAAATGGGAGGTGTCTCAAGAAACCAGGATGGATGACTAAAGAACTTTCAACGGAGCTAAGTTTTAAACGGAACATGTATAGGAAATGAAAAAAGGGGGAAATCACCAAAGAAGAATTCAAACAGATAGCGAACATGTGTAGGAGTAAAGTCAGAAAAGCTAAAGCGCAGAATGAGCTCAGGCTTGCTGGGGAGGTTAAGAACAATAAAAAGGGTTTTTTGGGGTATGTCCACAGCAAAAGGAGGAAGAAGGAAACGATAGGGCCACTACGTGGAGAAGATGGCAAAATGCTAACAGGGGACAGATAGAAGGCAGAATTACTCAACACCTTCTTTGCCTCAGTGTTTTCAGAAAAGGAAAAGGGTGACCAACCTGAGGAGAATGGAAGGGAGGACACAATAGGGGAAATCCAGCTCAGAATAAGCAAAGAGATAGTACAGAAATACCTTCTTAATCTAAATGAATTTAAATCTCCAGGACCAGATGAACTACATCCAAGAGTATTAAAACAGCTGGCAAATGTGATCTCAGAGCCATTGTCAAGAATCTTTGAGAATTCTTGGAGGAGAAGTCCCAGCAGACTGGAGGAGGGCAAACGTTGTCCCCATCTTCAAAAAGGGGGGGAAAGAGGATCCCAACAATTATCATCCAGTTAGTCTGACATCAATACCAGGGAAGATTCTAGAGCAGATCATTAAACAGAGAGTCTGTGAACATTTAGAAGGCAATGCCATAATCACAAAAAGTCAACATGGGTTTTAGAGAAACAAATCATGCCAGACTAATCTGATCTGTTTTTTTTGATAAAGTTACCAGCTTAGTAGATGAAGGGAACGCTGTGAACATTGCATACCTTGATTTCAGTAAGGCCTTTGACAAGGTTCCCCATGACATTCTTGCAAACAAGCTTGTAAAATGTGGGCTAGACAAGTTAACTGTTAAATGGATTTGTAATTGGTTGACCAGCCGAACCCAAAGGGTGCTCAGCACTGGCTCCTCTTCGTCTTGGAAAGATGTGACCAGTGGGGTGCCACAGGGTTCTGTCCTGGGCCCAGTGCTATTCAACATCTTTATCAATGACTTAGATGAGGGAATTAGGGGCATACTTATCAAATTTGCAGATGACACCAAATTAGGAGGAGTAGCTAATACCCTAGAGGACAGGGTCAACATTCAGAATGACCTGGATAGACTGGAGAGCTGGGCCAAAGCTAACAAAATGAAATTCAATACGGAGAAATGTAAAGTACTGCACTTAGGGCAGAAAAATGAAATGCATAGATATAGGATGGGAGAGACCTGGCTGAACGAGACTACGTGTGAAAGGGATCTAGGAGTCCTAGTAGACCACAAGTTGAACATGAGTTAACAGTGTGATGCAGCAGCTAAAAAGGCCAATGCAATTTTGGGCTGCATCAATAGAAGTATAGTGTCTAGATCAAGGGAAGTAATAGTGCGACTCTGTTCTGCCTTGGTCAGACCTCACCTAGAATACTGTGTCCAGTTCTGGGCACCACAATTCAAAAAGGATATTGACAAATTGGAGCATGTCCAGAGAAGGGCAACTAAAATGGTGAAAGGTCTGGAAATGATGCCTTATGAGGAGAGACTTAGGGAGCTGGGTATGTTTAGCCTGGAAAAAAGACGGTTAAGAGGCGATATGATAGCCCTGTTTAAGCATTTGAAGGGATGTGACGCTGAAGATGGAACAGGCTTGTTTTCTGCTGCTCCAGAGACTGGAACACGGAGCAATGGGTGCAAGCTCCAGGAACAGAGATTCCACCTCAACATGAGGAGGAACTTTTTGACAGTAAGAGCTGTTCGGCAGTGGAACACATTCCCTTGGAGTGTGGTGGGGTCTCCTTGGAGGTCTTTAAACAGAGGCTGGATGGCCATCTGTCGGGGATGTTTTGATCAAGATTTCCTGCGTGGCAGGGGGTTGGACTGGATGGCCCTCATGGTCTCTTCCAACTCTACAATTCTATGATTCTATGATTCTATGTACATTAAAAATGAGAATCACTGGAAAAAACAGCTGTCTTCATGTACGATCGAAAATCATTATTTCTAAAGATTACAGATTAAACAGTTTAATAAGGATTCTTTAGTCAAAACACAGCCATTAATCAGGTGTACCAAAGGGCAAATTCTTTGTACAAGACTAACTGAATTATCTGTTTCCTACTAAAAATATGATTCCTCCTACAATAATTTTTAGCCCATAATTAAGACAGTGAGTGTGAGGGCAATCCTATGCACAGAAGTTCAACAGAGATTGCTGCTGTTGTTTCCAACTTATGGAGACCCTAAAATGAACCTATCAGGGGGTTTGCCATTGCTTTTCTCTGAGGCTGAGATAATGTGACTTGCCCAAAGTCACCCAATGAGTTTCCATGGCTGAGCAGAGATTCAAAACCTGGTCTTCAGAGTCGTATTCCAATGCTCAAATCACTACACCACACTGGCTCTATCAATGATATTTACTCCTTCCCAAATGTGCATATGACTTGAGCCAACGAGGACTGACTTGTCCACACTCCAAAGCAGAGCTCTGAAATTTTATTCTGGGGGCTATCAATCCCAGAATACCCCAGTCAGCATGGCACTGGTCCAAATGAAATATGGAGTGAAGCACTAACACTAGATATCAGGGGAGCAATTTTTCATATGTCTGCCTAGTTGATGACTAACAAGGAGACAGGGAGATCTACAATTTGTAACACAAGGTGCAGGTGGACAACAAGTCAACCCTCCCACCCGCAATCTGCCTGTCCGAGACACCAGAGACACCTTTCACTAACCATGGAGGGAAGAGTGACAGAATAAATACAGTACAGACAGTAAGAAAGGGGAGAGTTCAGCTTAATTTTGTTGAGAGAGCAGATGTAAAAAAATGAGTTCTTCCTCTTAACAGGTGAAGCATGGCTGCCCTTGTTTGAAGGAATCACAGAATCATAGTTTAGGCCTATTGTACATGCAACATATATTTATCAGCTAGTCCAATACTAAAGGTTTAAACTATGCAGCCATTAGTTCCTCAAGAAAAGAAACCAATAAGTATTTATATATTCCATACGATATGCCAGTTCATACAGGATTTATTAAATGCTCTAGCGTAACAGATCAAGGAAACAAACTCAGGATGCTGTTGCAAAGACTGGGGGGCACTGAGAATCAAGTGGACCCCGTTGCATTCTATGGGACAAAGTTATGGACAACAGTCAGTGAAAACTGTTGAGATCTGAGGGGAGGGGACTTTTGGAAGCATCATCCCAAAAAACTGGGATCATCAATAAAACAACGGCTCCAGGGGCCAAATCTGTTCCATTATAGTGTTCAGATTAAACCTCACAGTGGATTCACTGTTCTGCTAACATAAAAGTCACAAGCCACCACTAGCAGAAAGACTGCCCAGCTGAAGGTCATCCAGTATACAGGTGGACCCCCATATCCATGGGGGATATGTTTCAAGACCCCCTGTGGATACCTGAAACCATGGATAATAGGGAGCCCTATTATTTTCAATGAGACTAATGATTGAATTTGACATTGGAAGACCTAGAAATGCCTAGAGATAACTTCTTTGGATGTAGATAAGTGAAACCATGGATGCCAAATCTGTGGATACAGGGGTCGACCTGTACTTCACTGTGAAGTGGAGATGCCGACCCAGTTCTTCCTAATTTGGATTGTTTATGATGTAAGCACTGATGTGCATGAGATCAGTGACCTTGCCTGCATGATGAGTTAACCCCCATTTAAAAAACACACACATCTGAATAGGGGTATTTATATTTTGTTTTTCACCGAAGACTGGTTTCCAAATCCAGTTTAATGCCTTATCCTGACATAACCACACTGACCATGTAGAATTGATGTCTCCATTGTACTGCAGAAACTCCTGACAGCTCTACCTCCTTGGCTGTCAACCTGACACACAGAAATTTTTACTTGGAAATTAAAAACATTAAAAAGGGAGCTTGTTCCACAACAAAACTCTATTCAGTCAGCTCACTAATTGGCTGCCTATATTTGCCTCTAGTCACAGATCTGGGAACAAAAAGATACTGAAACCCTTTATATCCAAACACAGTAGAAAGAATGAAAGAAAGGGAGGGAGGGAGGGAGGGAGGGAGGAAAGCTAAAGACAGATTCCAATTTGTATTTTTAAAAAATATTTGTTGCATTAAAAAATATAAAGCACCTTTCTGATAAACATCAAAAAGGACAAAACCATTTCCACTTTACATTCACTGCAGGATTCTGTAAGGCTGAGCTCATTACTAAAAAAAAAAAAAAAGTCTCAACTAATGAGATCTTGTAATGAATTGGATCTAAAATAGGGTTTTCATACGAGTCAGTAACAAATCAATACTTGTTTTAATTGGTTAGCACAGGATTGCCATGGAACTGAGAAATAATCCAGCTTTCCATATTCAGATTTAATACACGTTTTCTTACTATGTATTCCATGCAGGTTGGAAAAGAGACCTTGTTAAGAAAACCTGAAGTGATGTAGAGTCTATTTATCCCCCCTCATTTAGCTCAGAGGGCTTTTCAGTCTCACCATCCGCCCTTTTGAAGGTCATTATTCAAGTGCCTTATAAATCAAGTGTACTGAAGTCAGGTCCTGAATTCCTCAGGCAAACCCATAGAAGCAATATCAAAACAGGAGAAAGTTCATTCTAGAGAAAAATGCACGCATTCTGGCATATGAGAAAATGAAAAGGCAAAATGAGATGTGTTCTTTTTAACTGTATTTTAAAAAACCTGTTCTAGCACAAACACTGAAGTCAACTTACGTTACTTCAATGAGTCTATATATACCTATAAACATTTGATTAGATAAGAATTTTTACATTTTATGCATATATGGAATCAGAATTTTTATGTTCATTAAAGGTAATTTGCCATGACATCCTTCAGCATCTAGGCTGTGGCAATTTGTTAGTACAAAAAGATTTTACTTTTATTTTTACTTTCTGTAAAGTAAATGTACAAGATGTACAAGAAAAAACATACAATCCCAAAACATGTATGTGTAGAATTTCTGCTCCATGATTATACAGAGCCTTTACTGGGTCTCAAATATTCAAATTTAGAAAACATTACGTCCCACCTCAATACACAGCAAGGCCAATCATCCTAGCCATGACAAAGTCAATATGGCACTGACGATGCTTCTCCAAAGTACTGCCACCCTGATGTGCTGGAAGACAATTCCTATTATCCCCAGCCACCACAGCCATGGCTAGGGATCATAGGCACAGCAGTAAAACACAGTTGGGGGTGGAGGAGACTGAATATTAAGAGGAACATCTGGAGGTTGCTGTTAAATTTTATAGCATTCTTTTTGTGAGACTACAAGAGTCACACACAGAACTGTACTTTCATGCCCTGACCAGGTCAGCCTCTTACATTTGGGTGTATCTCTCTGTGTGTGTATATGTCTGTCTGTCTGTCTGTCTGTCTATTTGCCGTCAGATAACAAACAGGAACACTTAATATTGGTTGGGTATGAAGGCACACACACACACATCAGCATAGCATGCATGGAACCCAGGTAATCAAATGAACCAGCTGTTGGCTAGTGAAGAAATTGGTGGGACAATTCACATACAATACAATGCTATAGATGTCTACTCAGCCATAAGGCAAACAGAATTCATTTGGACTTATACTCTGAGGTAAGCAGGCAAAGGATGACAGTCTTAGCCCAGAACACCAAAACAATGTTTGCACAGCAAAACAATGAAGGGCTGCAATCTCCTCCCCCCCCCCACTTCGATTCAAGATAATGTTATCAGAACTTTGATTATTCCTGTTTATACATGTCTATACATTTTCTAGAAGACAGGCACCCAGCTATTTGAGCTGCCTTCTGGAATCAGGGCTTTTCTTTTGTTGGCAATAACTGTAAGCTGGAAATCTTTTTGATGCAAACTGAGGACTGAGCTATTTCACCAGGTTGCCAAATCAGATACGGTAGTTCCTTGTGCTCACCAAATTATGGGGTGGCTACAGAAGGAAACAAATTGAGAGGTCTGGTGAATAAATTCCTAGTGCACTCAGCAATCTGCAACTCACAAGCACCCCCCCCACCCAGGTAGTTTCAAGCTGGGAAAGAACTTGGTGGATACAAAGCATACCAACACTTGTTGTTAATTACTGGGAAGTCAACTTTGACTATGACAACCCTATGAATGGGAGACCTCAAGTATCTACGCTGTAAACAACCCTGATAAGGTCTTGTAAACTCAGGCCTGTGACTTCCTTGGTTGAGTCTACCCACTTGCAATGCAGTCTTCCTCTTTTCATACTGCCTTCCACTTTAGTAAGACCTATGTTGAAAAAAACTTTTTTCAATATTGTAACTGTGTGTAATGCATTTTTTGATGCTGAATTTGAAACACAATAAAAATGTCATACTATACACCATTTCCCCCCCAAATTTCATTACTAATTTCAATACTAATTTCATTCAGTCATCTATTACAACATGAAAATATCAAACCAAGTTGTGGGGAAAAACCATATGTGATAGAGCAAATCTGAGGTCATTTTTGGATTTAGAATGCCAAATTCCTATAAAATGAGCATACATTTTTTAAAAAGTTTTTATGATCCTCAGTTTTACAGACCTCGTTTCTGAGTCATGTCTTTTCATATGCCCAAAGTATGATAGTCTCAGTTTAGTCATTTTGGCTTCTAGGGAAATATCAGACTTGATTTGTTCTAAGACCCATTCATTTGTCTTTTTAACAGTCCATGGTACCTGTAGATCCCTCCTCCATCACCACATTTCAAATGAGTTGATTCTCTTATTTTCATCTTTCTTTACTGTCCAGCTTGCACAACCATTAATAGAAATCAGAAATACTATGGCATGGACAATCCTGACCTTGGTATTCAATGATGTATCTTGACACTTGGGGATCCTCTCTAGTTCCTTCATAGCTGCCCTCCAAGTGCTAATCTTCTTCTGATGTCTTGACTGCAGTCTCTATTTTTATCTATGGTTCAGCCATGGTATAGAAAATCTTTAGCTATTTCAATGTCTTCTTCATCATTCATACTGAAAGAGCCTTCTTTAAAAGGTTTGATTTAGAAAGTAGCAGCAGCATACCATTATGTCACCCCTTCTTTAAGTAACTGAATGGCAACAAAAGGCCCCAGTTAACTAGTTTAACTGAAGGCGAACAGCTTATACACTCTCAATTGGCAACTGAAATAGCAACCCACCAGGTAGCATTTTCTGCCCTATTCCTTCCATCCTCTATCTCTACACAGCATTTTTTTCTCCATCACCCATTCAGCCTTTCAATAGCAAGTGGCAGGAAACACATGTACAATGGTTTTGAATTACAGTATTCCTTTTTTGAAATGGGGAGGGGAAGAAAATAAAGCTAGTAAGCCCTGATTGCATGTTTTAGAAAGCAAACTGGGGAGGGGGTTGGATATGGTGCACTTTTATAATGGAAAAGGGGACAAAGTGCAACACACAAGCGAAACACCCTGTGTAAATGTTAATGAATTTATTCATTGCATGATAAGATATTTGAAGGTGTGTGGCAGAGATACTCCATTAACTAAGCAGTTCAAAATGTGGAAGCTGCGCCTGCACATTGCTTTATGGTCCTGTGGTCTCAGCACATTTGCAGATTATTTAGAGTACAACCACAATGATAAACTGGGGTGATTGGAACAGCAGTCAGTGAGACACCCAACACATGGCTCCAATGCATTAAAGGTCAAGATTACTGTAGTCATATTGGACCCGGAAAAACACAAGGACAGGACTTGAAAAGGTGATCTCTCTCAGAATCCCCCAGTCATAATTATGCTGATTCGGGAATTCTGGGAGTTATTGTAAAAATCACAATCCTCTTTTTCCAAGTATTGCACAGGATTGATGTCAATATAATACTGTTCAATTTTGTAGCTACTGGCCCTTTCACACTACACAGTTACAGCGCTATGATTGCACTTTAACTGCCATGGCAACATCCTATGGAATCCTGGGATTCACAGTTGAGGGAAGGCTATTTAGAATTCCCTTCCAGAGAGTTTGAGGACTCAGTTACATGGTAGTTTTTATTGCAGTAGTTTGCGCTCTATCGCAGTTTCCCACCAGTGCTGCATAGTTCACTGATTTACTGCTAAATCGGTTGATCGGTTTAGTTTTCCACTTTGTAATTCACACAGACAGAGGTGGGGGGCATCTGGGGGAAGCACATCTGGGGGAAGATGCCCAGGAGCTTCGAGGGAGGGAAGGAAAGAGAGAGAGAAAGTGCTGGAACCTTTCCCTCCGATTACCAGAGGAATGCCTGCTAATTTTTATTCCTTTAGCAGGGAGTGTCAGCCAAGGAGCCATCCCCAGTCAAGCCCTCCTTCCCCTTACCCACTCTCCCCTTGTCTCTCTCTTCTCACACAGAAACGGGATCTCAGCAGGGTGAGGGAACAAAAAACACACACACAGATGGGAAAAAGCTAACTGGGGATTCTTTAGCCGGCAGCAGCTAAGCAAGCCAGGAGGCAGACAGCTGGGCGATTGGGATGGGATAGCACTGGTTGGATCTTTTCTGTGGCTGGAAACAACAGTGGCTGGATCTTTTCATATCAGGCTCCTCCATCCCCTCCCTGGTCAGTCCAAACCCCTTCCTGGTCACTCCAGCCAATCACAGCTCAGCTCTGCTGTGACTGTATTGAGAAGACTGCTGATAGTTCACATAGCCTTTAGCAAAATGGTAGTTCACACAATTGAAAGTGCGCTAAGTCATGCTACTTTTCAAAAAAGTCGGGAAAAGTAGCGAAATCCCCTATCACACTACTTTTGAGTTTTTGAGCTCCCCTCCTTCTGAATGAGGCGATACTGTGGCACTATGTGTGGGAACAATTAGAAATCTTAGCAATTTACTTAAGGGAATATTTTACCGTGTAAACGGGGCCCTAGTCTCTCCTCAAACGACAAACTCCAGGATTCCATAGGACATTGCCATGGCAGTAAAGGTGGATCATAGTGCTATAAAGGTATACTGTGGAAAGGGCCATATGAAAGGGAGACTGGGGACACACCATGAGTCTGTTATGTTTCTCCCACCTCTCTGTTGAAGCTTACGTGATCCTTTCTCCTCCTCTTTACATGTGCAGATTCCCCCTTCTCAGTTCTGCTTTTTCTTGGTCAAACTACAGGTAACAAACCCAACTTTTAACGTGACTGCAAAGTAGGATTTGGAGCTCACCATGTTTACCCAGAGACACTGATGCAAATAGAAGATGACTCCCCAGTTAGTTCCAAAACTGAATATTTTAGGGGGCCAATTCCTTGAAAGCATATTTAGAATGACAGAAGTCATCTGTTCTTTTCTGAGAACAAATATACATGGCACACCCTTTCCTCCCTTATTTTGTCATCTCCTCTGCTGTCTAATTTAGACAATACTTGCTTGGGAAAGGAATCCCTCTGTCTGCATACATTGCTCTAAAGCCCAGTGTACATCAATGTTATGATAAAAACAAACAGCAACATGGTCTGCTTCAGCATACCTGTGGAATCAACAGTAATTTCACATGCCGTACCAAAAGAAAGGCATTGGGGACTCAAAGCCTTTCAATGGTATTCAGCAAGCAAACCCACAGTACAGGAAAACACTGGAGTAAACAATTCTTGTTAGGCAAGCCACTATTGTATTTTCTATGCCATTAGAAAGTGGGTTAATTCAAGGGTCATCCCAGATGCTCAACTCAGCTCATAGCTGTTTGCTATAGCTAAAGAGACAACCATTGTGAAATATACAATAGCAGCATACAACTCCCACCTGAATTTGAAAGAGGTGCTTGTAAGCCTTTTTAACATGAATAAAGAAGCAGAGAAACAGCAGCAGCAGCCTTTACCTGGGCTGTATCTACCCTACACATTTATGGGTGTTTGAGACCAACTGAACCATTTTGGCACCAATTCTATACAGTCCTGGGATTTGTAGTTTAGCAAGGGTCTTAGAATTCTCTCTGCTCTGGAGCTTTGGTCCTTCAGATGTTTTGGACTTCAACTCTCAAAATCCCTGAAAAGCATGCAAGAAAATAAAACACCACAACTCCTTCAATTTTAACAAGAGTCTTTTCTTTCTAGTAGCCTAGAAAGTCCATCTTGGCATAGGCAACCAGACACACTGCTATTAACAAATCTGAATACTGGTAAGTAACACAAGAAATGACCCTCAGATACAGTTCACTAAATATGACAGGAGACATAGCAAGATACTTTCTTTGTCCGGAGCAAAGAAAGAAATGCCAGAATGTCATCAGCACTATAGTCTTCTCTTTATAGTCAAGATGAACAAGGGTATAACAGACGGGAATGTTTCAGTTGTGGCTTTAGCAGTTGCTTTTGAAGTGTTTCAAAAATAACACAGTTTAAGAAATCCAACCATATTTTTCCTTTTTAAAGACAGGTCATCTCATTAGTTCTCCAGGCTCAAAATCTAGTGAGGTTGTCTACACATTATTCCACAGGTTGACTGAAGAAAAATTTCTAAAATCTGCCTATTCTATTTCTCCAAAATAAGGAGGTGGCCACTCAAAAGCACACCATTCTAGCAGAACACAAGGTAACACACAGAAAGGCTCCTTCACTGTGGCCCAGGAGGAAACCAGATATATCTGCTTCCATTTTCAATTACCTGCAGTTAAGTGTGTTGTCCAGACCTTAACCTAGGGGCTGCAAGCAGACCCTGAACCCCATTTTGGTGATCCACAAAGTTCATTGGGGATCCAACAGTTCCTCAAGCACCCTGAACCCCCCAATGTTCTATTTTCTGGTGTGATTTTCATGCAATTTTTGACACAAACTGCACCCAAAAACCCCAAATTGTGTGCAAAATACCCTCTTATTCCCCCCTGAACTCCCTATCCCTAAAAAACCTTCTAATTTTTAGCCACATAGTGCCAAAATGGTGACCAGAAAAGACACTACATCACTATGTCATTTCCAGTTGCCATTTTGGCTGATATATGGCCTTCCAAAACAGGTATTTTGGCATGTAGATGGGTGCAGCCCGCATGGGGTTAGAGGAAAATTGGATCCCAGACCTCATATAGTTGTCTACCCTTGCTCTAAATCATAGTTAATCTAAACTACAGCTTGTTGTAACCAGTTTGTCAAAATTCAGATGTCATAAACAAGGTGCTATTAATTTTAAATGGAAGTCAAGATCTCTCAAATCACCTTTGTAGCTTGCCAACCAAAGACATGGGTCTGTCAAAGGAGAATGGAAGCAAACAAACCCAAGATATGTTGCAGCTCATCCCCTTAATGCTAAAACAGAATTATGCCTTACTATTGCTTATAAATGAGGCCATCAGGCTCAAAGGGATCTTGTCTCCAAGTACTAGCCAGACCCAAGTTTCTTTACTTCAGCAAACTGAAGCTACCATGTGCTTGCAGATGCTCATGGAGGACAAATATATTGGTGTAAGAGTGTTAAGAAGTTACTTTTTTAAGGCTACAAATCCCCCCACCCAAGCATGGCCCAAACCTGCCCCCTCAGTGTTCATACTGGCAGGTGGACTCTGGAAGTTACAGTCCAAAAAGTCATTTCCCCAAGCTGGGATTCGTGTACCCAGCCAAGAGCTGCTCCAAACAGAATTGCAAAAATTGGGCAGGCACTCAGGGATTATTTCATCCAACTTTCTTAAATATCAAAATCATTTGTTGGAAAGATTCTGCCAGCTGTGAAATCGAAGGCTTTCATGGCCAGCATCTATAGATTTTCCTTGGTTTTTTTCAGGGCTGTGAGGCCATGTTCTGGATAGTTTCTTTCTGACGTTTTGCCTGCATCTGTGACTGGCATCTTCACCCACAGTGAGTGCCATTGGATCCCCCACGTAGGACTTGGCCAAGTTTCTGGCCACACAAGTACAAACCCACATAGGACAAACCCCTCACTACATCAAAGGCTCAGCTCACTTCATAGAAAAAATCAACAACATCGAACTGAAACCTGGAGACAGACTGATCAGTTTTGATGTTGTCTCCTTGTTCACCAAAGTCCCAATAATGGACACCATGGTATTCATACAACAAATATTTCCTGAGGACATCACAGCCTTGTTCAAACACTGCCTCACCACAAGCTGCTTCCAGTGGGATAACGAATTCTATGAACAGATAGATGGGGTAGCCATGGGCAGCCCCCTGAGCCCACTGATAGCAAACTTTTACATGGAACATTTTGAAAAGCAAGCCCTGGAAACAGCACCAAAAAAAGCCCACAACATGGTTCTGATATGTGGATGACACTTTCACCATTTGGAACCATGGAGAAGAAGATTTAGTCTCATTCCTGAACCACCTGAACAGCATCCACCCAAATATCCAATTCACAATGGAAAAAGAGAAGGAAGGAACACTGCCATTCTTGGATGTCCTAGTCATCTGCAAACCAAACCAACGGTTAGGCCACAAGGTATACAGAAAACCCCCACACACGGACAGATACCTACACAAGAACTCCAATCATCACCCAGGACAAAAAAGAAGCACAATAAAAACATCAGTAGACTGTGCAAAAAGGATCTGCAACCCCACTACCTGGAGAATGAACTGAGGCACCTAAACTGGGCCCTCCTACAGGCTAATGGTTACTCCAGATCAGACATCACAAGAGCAGCCAGACCCAGAAAAACCACAGGAATGAAGAAGAAAAACAGCCACCCAAAGGGAAGGTATTTTTACCATACATCAAAGGAGTCACAGACAGAATAGGGAAACCGATGAGGAAACACAACCTCCAAACAATCTATAGAACAACCAAGAAAATCCAAGAAATGCTACACTTAGCGAAGGACAAAAGAGACCCTCTCACAGCTGCAGTGAGTTTACAGCTGTGGACAAGTTTACAGAGGGACCATAAAACGCAGGGTGCAAACACGAATCAAGGAACATGAGAGACACTGCAGACTGGGCCAGCCAGAAAAATCAGCAGTAGCAGAACATGTTATAAACCAACCTGGACACAAAATGTTATTTAAAAACACATAAATTCTGGACCAGGCCAACAACTATCATCTCAGAATGCAAAGAGAAGCTATTGAAATCCACGAACACCTGGACAACTTCAACAGGAAAGAAGACACCTTAAAAGTAAACAAAATCTGGCTATCAGTTTTGAAGAACAATAGAATCAAAACTCAGCACTTACAAAGGAATTCCACCCAGGAACAGGGGGGGTTCCAGCAGATAATGGCCCATCAACCAACCATTAGCCAAACAGACACTAACGAGCCTTGTATTTCTATACCCAGATACTAACCATTCAATTACACAAACTGACATATACAGTCGTCCCTTCACATTCGCGGGGGTTAGATTCCCCAGACCCCCGCGAATGTGAAAAATCTGCGAATAATGATTGCCCTCCCCCTCCCCCGCCAAAGCGACCATGGGGCCTCCGGAGGCCCCATAGTCGCTTTCTCCGGATTCCCCAGTCCCTTCCTAGGCCTTCACGGGGCCTCAGGAGACCCTCCCGAGGCCCCGTGGATGCCTCCCTGGCTCTCCCCCTCCCCCCCAAGGCCCCGTGGAGGCCTCCCCGGCCCTTCCCCCTCCCTCCCAGGGCCTTCATGGGGCCTTGCAAGGCCCCGTGGAGGCCTCCCCGGCCCTACCCCCTCCCTCCCAAGGCCCCGTGGAGGCCTCCCCGGCAATCCCCCTCCCTCCCAGGGCCTTCACGGGGCCTCACAAGACCCCGTGGAGGCCTCCCTGGCCCTACCCCCTCCCTCCCAGGGCCTTCATGGGGCCTCCGGAGGGTCTCCGAAGGCCCCATGGAGGCCTCCCCGCTCCCTCCCAGGGCCTTCACGGGGCCTCCGGAGGGTCTCTGAAGGCCCCGTGGAGGCCTCCCTGGCTCTCCCCCTCCCTCCCAGGGCCTTCATGGGGCCTTCATAGGGTCTCCGAAGGTCCCGTGGAGGCCTCCCTGGCTCTCCCCCTCCTTCCCAGGGCCTTCACGGGGCCTCCGGAGGCCCCGTGTCGCGGTTTTGGGAGGGCGCGGGGGCCCTCCTAAAACCGCGAATATCCAAAACCGCAAATGCTGAGTTCACGAACGTGGAGGGGCAACTGTACTCCCCAACAGGGGTTCACAGCATATAAATTCCATATACACTCCTACCCAACCATTCTCTGAACATGCCAGCCACAGATGCAGGTGAAACATCAGAAAGAAACTATTCCAGAATACGGCCTCACAGCCCAGAAAAAAAACCAAGGAAAATCTATGGATGCCAGACATGAAAGCCTTCAACTTCACAAACTCCAAATTTTACATAATCCTTATTGCTTTCCTCCACCTCCCAACTGGTTTTGCAGATCTGATCTGTCTGATCTCATTTAAGCGTCTCTCATCGCCTGTGGCTGTAAAAACAAAGAGTGTTCTGATACCTCAAACACTAATGCATTTATTATGGTATATGATTGATGACTTGCAGTTATCACACTAATGCTTAAGACACTTTCCCATATGATCAGTAACCAACTATTTTATCCTGATTTTAACCACAGCATAAGTTGAGGACAAAGTGATATCTGGTATCATTAGCTGGAACACTCCCAAGAATGGCTACCCATTCTTGATGGTGTTTTATCATAAGATACTGCTTCCAAGTTCTAACAAAATATAGTGAACTAGCATGTTTATTAAGGCAAAACTGCCTCTACCATCCTCTTTGTCTCTATCTCACTTTCTTCCTTTTTGTATTTTTCTATGCACCAATCTCATAGATCTAAATTGCAGTGTAGGACAGCAATCAAAGAGTAGCTAGCCATGTCCACATGGGTGATGGGAATCAACACCATCACCCACTCTACATGCATGCAGCCATGCTGCTTTACTGGAAGCACTTTCCTCCCCAAACCCAAATCAAATAATCAGCACCATGCCAGACTAGGGTTGATTAATACAGAGATAAATGAGGTAACCAGTTCCCTAACCAGTGCATACTTATTTTTTTTAACAAAAATTATATACCTTTTGGCTTTATTACTAGACTAGGAAGACATCTATACAAACCTGGCCATGTCCCAACCTGTCTGGTCTGACTCAAAGAATCAAAGAATTGGACGAGACCATGTGGCCATCCAGTCCAGTCCCCTGCCATGCAGGAACATACAAACAAAGCATTCCCATCAGATGGCCAGCCAGACTCTGTTTAAAAACCTCCAAAGGAGGAGACCCCACCACACTCCAAGGCAGCATATCCACTGTCAAACAGCTCTTACCATCAGGAAGTTCTTCTTAATGCTTAGGTGGAATCTCTTTTCCTGTAGTTTGATTCCATTGCTCCGTATCCTAGCCTCCGGGGCAGCAGAAAACAAGCTTGCTCCATCTTCAATATGACATCCTTTCAAATATTTAAATATGGCTATCATACCACCTCTTAACCTTCTCTTCTCCAGGCTAAACATACCTAGCTCTCTAAGCCATTCCTCATAGGGCATGGTTTCCAGACCTTTTACCATTTTGGTTACCGTACTCTGGACACATTCCAGCTCATCAATATCCTTCTGGAATTGTGGAACCCACAACTGGACACAAGATTCCAGGTAAGGTCTGACCAAAGTAGAATACAGTGGTACTGTTGAGAATAGCAGGACTCCTAATCTAGGCTAACATTTTATCAACTTTTATTTTAGTGGGTCATCTCCTAGCAGATTATCCAGAAATAATACACTGTCTCTTTTGGCATCCAAAACAAGAAAAGAAAAACCAAAAGAAAAATGGAGGCAAGCAATCTTTCTTATATACAGTACTATCACAAATGCGAGAGGAACTTTTCTCCAACTGGAGAGCCAGGGAAAATTGGAGAGGAAATTCTCCAATTTTCTCACAGAATCTCCTTTCACTTCAAATGATCTGCTCATTCATTTGTTCAATTTATATTGCTTAACTAGGTCATTTCAAATCCATGTCTTTGGTTGGCAAATCCAATAAATTGGAGCTTTTAACAGTGTTTGATCTAACTTCCTCCAATTAACTTGGACCATAGTCATCAAATTTAAGGAGGGAATATACATACAGGATTACAGAGTGAAGTTAGCTACTGCAGGGTTATTTTCCTGATGTTATTTTGCAAATGACACACCTATAATTATTCCAAAAAATGAAATAGCAATGAAAAAAACACATCTCAGGTGCCAGAGGTAGAAACACCATAGCATGACTAGCCTGGTGTTTATCAGGATGGTTATTTTTACTTCCAGGAAAGAAGAAAGGAAGGGAGAGGGGAAGGGAGGGACTGGTTTATTTAACTACCGGTACTCTAATTTAACCTAGATGAAAACATGGATCTGTTTCCAACATTAGGCTACCTGAGAAAGTACAAGAGATGGTTCCACCACTGACTACACAAGTACTATTGGAAAAGTAAGTACAGGTAATTCTTAGCCCAATGAAGTCTTAATGAATTGCAGGAGAGTTTATGAGAGAGCTTGCTCAACTGATGAAGACAAGGAATTCACAACAGTTTAATCTTTGCCTGTCAGCAGAAGGACAAGAGGGGGATGCCTTGCCTTCTTTGGAAGGGAGTTCCATTGTCTATGAGCAACCACCAAGGAAAATCTTGATTTCAAGATGACTCTTTAAAATGGCTAGACTCCACCAAATATTAACTGCTACTCAATGTTCTCTTGTTTAGCCATCAGATCATTTTTAAAAACATTATTTTTGGCTTGTCCCCTACAAAGTTGTATGACCTGGGTACACTCTTAAAACCAGAGCAAAAAAGACAAGCTGGGTGAGTGAAGGGCAAAGAAGTCACAACTCATTGGGCATCTGAGGAACAGGTAAAAAATCAAGTGAGACAGACAAGCATTCTGGTATAATCTTGTTAGCTGGTGACAGTCCAAAAGAGAAAGGAGTGGCAAAAACCTTTAACGAGAACTTCATGCACTACTGATTAAAAACAGAGATAAAGAGATAAAATGGCAGCATTACTACCCTAGATCAAGGCAAATATTTCAATAAAGCTTGTAGACATAATGTTCTTTCAGGCATAATTTGGGCATAACTGTATTGTATGCATTCTTTTTTAAGCCAAAGAAGACTTGCAACTCAAGCAAGAAATTAATAATATCATTTCCCCCCTGGAAGGAACAGCAGGAAAAACTACAATTACTATAAAGCTAGAAAATCCTTCCCAGTTGGAATCCCAGTTGTTCTTACTGTTAATTTTATTTATAAGTTGCCTTCCCCCACCTCCACCATGACAAAAAAAAGAACACACACACACACACAAAACTGGGACTCAAGGAAGCTTACAAATCAAAGCACAATACAGTTTAAAAATACAAATGATCAATATTAAATTGGAATAAAACTGTGACCAATATTTAAAAACAATTTAAAGCATACAGTTCAAAATGATAAAAAGTGGTTTTAAAAAAAACACAGTGTGCTTAAAACAACACCCTACTCAAAAACACTTTCTTTAACACCTTCCGTTCTCAGGGAAAGCCACCGAGAAGGCCCTAGGCTAGTTTAAAAAGTATAGGAGGTGGTTCTGCTACTGACTGCAGAAAAACTACTAGAACAGTGAGTGCAGACAATTCTAAGGGCTAGCCTAAACAGTGAAAATACTCCTCATAGAATTCAGGGAGAATACCTTTTGTCTAAATGGGATCCCGCGGTGATTCACTGTATTTGGAGGGAGGGGGGGGCAAAACACCATATACTGTGTGGGAAAGGCTTTTGCGGTTTTCCCCAGTTTTTAAACACCTGCAAAGGAAATGCACATTCCTGCTCATTAAGACAACCGATTCAGACTGCAGCACATCCTTGGTGAGGACAGAAGTGGATTGCTGATTGGCTGGACGTGCACTGGGGGGGGTGTTGGAGCTTGCTGGCAATAAAGTGGCAGGAACTGCCATGATGAATGTTCGTGGTAGCAACTGTGTGCTGAGGTGACGAAATGGGTTTTTTTAAAGCTTGTTTAAGTGGAAGGTCGCACTTCCGCACCTTAGATTTACTTTAAAAAAAAAAGACTGTTCAGCGGTGGCAACTTGGGGAGAATAAAAATATGAGTAATTCACTCATGCCTGCCATCTTGATTTGCAGGCATGCCCATGTGAACATCAAACACAGATAGCTTCTCACACCTGCGATCTTGCAAAAAAAAAAAAAAACGTGGAGACAAACGGACGCTGCTGCGAATTGGCGTTACTGCACATCAATCCACATTTCATTGCCTCGTATAGACAAGCCCTTAGCCCGATGAAGTTTAGGACAGCTTATAAGAGGGCCATTGTTGCCTCTGTCCATAAATTTGATAATCCTGAAGATATACTGGATTAAAGCTACACTCCAAAAGGTCTTGTTACTCACAGCTTTTTTCCATGCAGAGGTCATCTCAGTGTAAAAGGCACGCAGGAAGACTACTTGTCCATCTATGCACACTGTCATGTTTGGAAATTTAACTACAGTTTATTTAACTACAATTATACATTCCTGTGTTTGGAAACCATTCTGCCTTTGGGTGGCTAAAAGCCATTCTGAAAGCCTCACTGGGAAAGAGGTAGGGGTCGTTTACACGGGCAAATATTCCCCTAAATATACCGCTAAGATAGCTCATAGTTCCCACGGATCGCAGCACAGCATCGCCTCATTCAGAAGGGGGGAAGGTAAAACACCCAAATATAGCATGGCAGGGCATGTCGCTATTTATGCAGGAATATTTGCAATGTAGTGCTTTATTGGCAGTGTAAACTAGCATTCCGCTAAGGGTTAAAGCACAGCTGCATTGTGATTGGTTGATGATGCAGGGGTGGGCTTAAAAGAGGGGCAGGGAGGAGGCAAAGACAGTAGCCATTAGAGAAGAAACTTGCAAAAATCCTGTCTGCTATTTTGCGAGCCAGTTTGCAAAAAAAAAAAAAAAAAAGGATTCCCAACAACTTGAAAAAAGGATTCCCAACAACTTTCAGGGAGCATTCCTTCTCATCCTCTCTGCTGTTTTGAAAGTATGTAAAAGCTCGTTTGTCACTTTTATCCTGTGCACAGGGGGGAGGGAGAGAAACCATTTCACAAAGGGCTGTAGCAAGCTGAACTGCTATTTCCCCCCCCACTCTCTCTCTGCTTGGGGGAGGGAGGGAGGGGGAAATAGAGAGAGAGAGAGAGAGAGAGAGAGAGAGAGAGAGAGAGAGAGAGAGAAGCTGGAAAAACTTGCGATCCACGGCATGGCAGCAAGGTCTTTTAGCAGAGAGATTACTCTCCCTCTGCTTTATGGAGTGAGATCATTTACAGGCAGATTTACAGAGACACACAGAGCCACACACCCCACACTTATTCAAGTCTGAACTTCAAAGCGACATAATTAGAAAAAAAACCTGACTGGTACAGCTGCGAAAAATAATTAAACCACAAGTCGCCGCAATAAATCTGCTGTGTAAACCGGCCCGTAGTTTCAGGAAATTATCTATTCCCTGCTATACTGAACACAGAAAAGACATTTATATTAAATGCAAATTAATAAATTCAAACTTCAATTTAGCTGTGGTCTCCCCCAAAGTGACCTGCAGAAGTCACTTTCATGCAGTGTTTCTTCAGCTTGTAAAATGGGTAGCGCTGTAGAAAGGGATGCGTTACTAAAATAGTAGGTGGATATGATTCTGTTTTATTTCATTTACTGCTTTTCTTTGTCTTATTTGAAATTTTTAGTGTTTCAGTTATTGTTTTAATTACTCTGGTATACCATCCTGGTGCCTATGCGGATTGAAGGTGATTTAGAAATAATACATGAAGAATAGTTTAAAAATTAATTGCTTACTAGCAATACTATATCTCTATTACAGACATAAAATTCACTGGGAAATCGATCTGTCTTAACAGAAATCCACATCAGTGCATTGTATTCCAAAGGGAGGTAGCTAAAAACTCTAAAAACTATGCCCAGAGAGCCTTTGTGGCTTTTCTCAGAGTTTTTAAAAAGCTCTGTAGGGGATGCGCGTTCCCACTCGCTAAGACAATCACATTTGCATCGCTGCGCTTTTCCATAGGAGAGGTAGTGCAAGCTATTGGCCAGACAAGCAGGGGGGCAGGGCTTGCAAACAGGGCAAGCGCCTGTTGCTGCCGTGTTGGATTTTCGGCTTAGCGAGCAATCGGTAAGGCGATAAAACAGCAATTTTTTCCTCTCTTTTCTCTCTCTCTCTTTTTGTAAACGTGAAATATCACTTGTGTGCACCACCGTAAAAAAAAATTTAGTTCAGAGGTGGCAGATTTTAAAAAGTGAATAAATCACTCATAGCCACCATCTTGGCTAGAGGGCATGCAAAGTTTACGGCTAGAGGGCATGCAAACCATTAAGATAGTTCAGAGCTGCTGCGAATTGTTATTACTGCAGAGCAATCTGCTCCCCACCCACTCGTATAGATGATCCCTTAGTCTTTTTCAGCATAAAATGATAAAACAGAATACTATATCACATTTGAGACTAATGGGGGGGGGACTTCTTAGCATATGTTTTTGTGGATGCCAGTTCACTTCTTCAGATGCAGATGAAGCTTTGGGGTCAGATATTTTTTACCAATGGGGGGTGGGGAGGGAGAGTATAAATTATAATAGAAATGGAAAATGAAAATGTGTGTATGGTGATGGGGGTGACAAGTTCAATCTCAATAATGGTCATAAAGAATAGTTGAGAGTAGCAAAGCTAAGACAGATTTTACATACAAGATTTTACATACAAAGCTAAGACGAACAACTGGTGGAGGCAGTTCTTGGTACAGTGCACTGATATGGGTATAGAAGCCTTTTTACACTACAAAATTATAGCGCTATAGTTCCACTTTAACTGCTATGGCTGCATCTTATGGAATCCTCAGCTTTGTAGTTTGGTGTGGCACTAGAGCTCTCTGGCTCAGAATTTTAAACACCCCTCCTTACAATGCAAATACCAGGATTTCATAGGATGGAACCTTGACAGTTTAGGTGGAATCATAGTACTACAGCTGTGTTCTGTAAAAGGGCTCTAAGACCATGTTTAAATATTTGAAAGGATGTCATATTGAAGACAGAACAAGCTTGTTTTCTGCTGCTCCAAAGACTAGGACACAGAGCAATGGATTCAAATGACCAGAAAAGAGATTCCACCTAAAAATTAGGAAGAATGTCCTGACGGCTGTTTGACAGTGAAATATGCTACCTCAGAGTGTAGTGGAGTCTCCTTTTTTAGAGATTTTTAAACAGAGGCTGGACGACCATCAGTCGGGAGTGCTTTGATTGTGTATTCCTGCATGGCAAGGGGTTGGACTGGATGGCTCCTATAGTCTTTCCAACTCTATGATTCTATGACCATTAAAGTTTTGCAATAAAGCAGGCATGAGAACTCCATTTAGTAGCTGGGACATAATATGTATTGTAAAGCCAACAAACCATTATCTCTGTTCAAATTACTGACAAATGGGCTGGTGTCTGTAGATATATCCTAATTCATATGTTTCTTTTTCTAATATCCCTCCTAAAAAAAATTGTTCACAAACTGCTGCTTGGAGGTCTGAGACCCCACAGAAGCTTCACTCCATGCATCTGTAGAAGTGGTCTGGTGTTCATGAAAGCTTACGCTTTATTAGAATTTGTTGTTGTTGTTATTGTCAAAGGCATACATGATTCCTTTATATCTATTACTCATGTAGCATCCCTGTGGGAAAACTTCTGAATAATTAAGAATTTGCATTCCTAAGGCTGAGATCCAGACTTCCCCCTCACAAATAATAGGGCTCCTGTTCATCAAGGAACCTGGATCCAATAGAGGGTTCTCATTTTCTGCTTTTCCCTGCAGAAACCCATGCTGTTTTAGATGGAACATCTGGATCCAACTCATAAACTATCTAGAGGAAAAAGTAACAGGATGAAGAGAATTCAGATTTGGGTATGTTTGTGTGTATGTTTTAAGGCACCAAAGCTGTGATTAGGCAATGACTATGCACTTGAGGTTTAGCTGAAATGTCCTTATATCAAAAACCTTTTCAAAAATAAACCCACACACCTCATGACTAAGTATTAAACATGTTTCTACACTGTCCAATAAACATCTGTGCAGGGGGGGAAATGAAAACTTACACTCTTAACAATGCTAAGTGGCAGGGTACTTGGATGCTGAAAGCAGGAAGTTCAATAACTGGCATCGTAATTTAATCAAATGGTGGGAAAGCTCTTTCATCCCTAGAGCCAAGTGCAATTCCAGATAAATTCTCGGGTTCACATTCTAGGGGTGAGCAAGACCAAAATCAAAAGGATGGTACAGGTACCAAATTCACCAGGATATTTTAGCTTAAAGCTCTTATCTCTCACAGTTACACCCTAGGAAAGCCATTTCAACTTTCAAAATTGGGGACAGAAAAGCTGGGAAACCATCAAACTATGGTGTGGAGGGGAAGGCACGGGGCTTTGCCATCAGGGCAAGCACATATCCAAATAAGATTTGGACCCATTTGGAAGCCTGAGATTCTCCACTTTAACTTATAACATTTGCATCCTTCCCCTCTGAAGACTCAAGGCAGCATCAAGAAAATAAATAAATCAGAAACACAAGAGCTTACAATTAAAACACCTTAAAACTGTTCTGTGACAGCAGCAGAGCAAAATTATTTCAGAAATAGCAAACACACAGCAAATGCTTCCTCCCTTATCTCCCACATCCCTATGTAGGTTAACTGCTTCTCCCACTATATCTCTCCAAGGGAAATTAATTCAACTGGGACTACCCATCAAAATATTTTTGGAAGTGGTATTCTAATAAAAAAATATATATAACTGTACTTGTGCAAAAAATGGGTGAAACTGTAACTAAAGACTGCATACAGCTTTATAACAGCTCTGAAAGAACTTGGCGAGACACAAAATAAAGGTGGGACTCATCTAATGTGTGAAGAAGGGCTTAACAAGTTACACTTTGTTCATCTTTAATTCATTTAGCATAGTCTTGAGTATAGAAAATTAGATGCCATGGCAACATTTAGAGGAGACTATTTTCCTGAAAAATAATTCTACAGTTCTAGGGGTAGGGGGAACCACAGGGATGAATATGCAAAAAGGATATAATCTGATAAACTGAGATAACTCTAATGTCCAATCACTTATTTGCATAGATCAAGATATGAAGCTCCATACTGCAGGCAGCCAAGCCTTACAGGCTGCTTCTTGGCCTTCACTCATCTGCCTGGAGCAAGTCAATTAACACAGAATGCTATCTTCATTAAACTAACAACAACCTTTACTAGCCCTTCTTCTTCAAATTCCTAAAAATTTGGATTATATAACCTCAGTCCTCCCGGGCTTAGGAACTTTGACACCTTATAAACCTAATTAACATCATTCAGTTAAATTTGAGCAGTTTTATCATAAGAGCCAAACAAGGATCTTTACTGAAGGCATATCTCAGAACATGTTAAGATTTGAACTTTGATACAAACTCTCATTTATGTCATAGCCAGAATTCTATGTATGGTTATGAAAGCTGAACAGTGAAGAATGCTGACAGGAAGAGAGCCAACTACAGTCAGACCCCTGTTATCTATAGGGGTTTGGTTCCCAGACATACTGTGGATACCGGAATCCATAGATAACAGCAAACCCTATTAAAATCATAGAATCCTATGGGTATGAAACATGGGTCACCTATCGCCAACACTTACGACTCCTCAAACGCTTTCATCAGCGCTGTATACGCAAAATCCTAAATATACACTGGACTGACTATGTGACGAATGTAGCTGTCCTTGAGCAAGCAGGGATCACCAGCATTGAGGCCATGATATTGAGAACAGACCAGCCTAGCCTCCTGTAGGGGAGAGTTCCACAGCCCAGGAGCAGTTATCAAGAAGGCCCTCTCATTTGTCCTCGCCTAATGTGATCACAATGGTGGTGGGACTAAGAGAAAGTCTTTCTCTAATGACCTGAAAACCCAAAAAGGCTCAAAAAGAGAAATATGATCTTTAAAGCATTTATGTATTGTCTCTCAGGCCTACCAAGGCCTCTGAAATGACGTACAACAAAGCAGTCTGGCAGAAACCAAATTAGCATTTGGTTCATTCAACATTTGGTATCCTGGCTTTGACACAGGAAAGAGAGAAGAAGAAAAATAAGCTCTTGAAGAAGGGTTAATACCTGAAAAGCATCAGCTAAATAAACAAGCTTTTTCTGCTAAAATATGGCTCAACAAACACTTCTTTTGAGCCACAAACACCGGAGTGCATCTCTCATTTTTCAACAAACCAAATTATAGCCACGATTTATAAACTTGCATCTATACATATAAATTAGCAAGCAAAAAATTTAGGCAAGTCAGTTTCCTCTTTTAGGGTAATGCATGGAAAAGAAGAACTTATAATCAGATGTTACAAAAAGTTATGTTTCAATGACTACATGTGGAGACTACCCAATGTACCAGTTTTAAAACCTGATTAAGCAACATTTACTGTGGTGGACTTTAGCTTCTTATAATATATCATGATTTATCATCTAAGCTTGCTCTTATTATATGTGACCATCACTGCAATACACTCTGTTGCTATGTCACAATTTGAAAACAAACATTTGCACACAAAGCCATACATAACCTTGAGAGATTCCATAAAGAAAGATGTTAAATGTCAATCAGGAGGATGTCAGAGACATCTAACTATATCTAACAACCAACTATATCAAGTAATTATTGCAATCAAAATGAAAAGCTTTAGTTCAGTCCCTCTTTTTATGGTCCTTATCTTTGCAGAGATCACAATTAAAATCAAGGTACAGAGATCACAAGTGTTCATGATGCCATCAATCTCAACGTATAAGCTGAATAACATTTCTATTACCATTATTTATACAGAGAAAGCCTTGAGAGCATGGCTTCTTCTGTTTACTTAAACAATAAATAGATGCTTAACTATTTAGACACCAGCATAAATGTATAGGTGCCAAATCAACAGAATATCCAAGATTTCTCCAGCTTTGAATGTAGCATTTGTCCACTTGACTATCACTAGAGTCAAATTTACAAATGACTCTACCTTAAGCAAAAACAAATGTGCATTAAAAACACACATAATCAAATTTGCCATGGACCTATTGCCCATCTTGGCAAAATCAATTATCAGCTATTTTTTAAATACTATGTATCAGCTATAAGTAAATTAACTTTTGTGAGCCAGCATGGTGTAGTGGTCTGAGTGCTAGGCCAGGATCCAGGAATCCCCACTCAGTCATGGAAATCCAGTGGGGGCAAGTCACATTCTCTCAGCCTCAGAGGAAGGTGATGGCAAACCTACTCTGAATAAATCTTGCCCAGAAAATGCCTCGGAAACCCTACAATAGGGTTGCTGTGAGTCAGAGTTGACTTGAAGGCGCATACCAACAACAAAATTAACTTCCCCATTAAAGGCAACCCTTTCATTTTCAAGCCTTAAGATGGTAAACATCAGTCTGTTCTATAAAATTATTCCGTCAGAACAAACTATTTTCAAATGCATCCAGACCATAAGGCTATAAGTGCTTTACTCGAGAAGATTTAAAAGCTTTCCTTTATTTGCAGAACTAGCCAACATATTTCTTCTTTTGTTTTCCTTACATTTGATCCAACACACTATTAGCTCCATCTCAGTGGTATCTTTTCTATCCATTCTTCAGTTGATTCTATCAGAGCCCTATAAACAACTGGCTGTTATTTGGCAAGACAGTGTTCAGGAAGGGGAGAAAACTGTGGAGTCTTTTTACTAACATCTGAAGTAATGACTTTCCAGAATAGATAGAATGGCTTAAAAATTTCTGGTACGGGATGAGTAAACTATTTATGTTTAAATGAAAATTATCCTAGTTCCATGTAACTTGCACTTTGGGGGTTATATACAGAATTTAGTTGTAATGGTATAAGTTTGGACTATATCAGTGCTATGAAAAGTGGAGATTCCTGGGCTGGAGCTGGTCCCTCAGCCATTGGCTGCCAGTCCCTGGCAAGTTTCCAGGAAAGAAAGAAACAAGTGTATTCTGTGGGCCCAAAATCAGTGCCATTCCCTGGTAAACTGGAAAATAGTAATTGTGGGTCCTCTGCATCAGATATCCTAAGAAGCACAGGACTGGATGACTTCTGAAGCCTCTTCCAACTTATTGATTAAGGAGAAAGAGAAGAATGGGGCAGACTGTGCAGTTGAAAGCAACAGCATAAAATCCAGCTCCTTCTTCAGCCCAGTAATTTGCTGTACTATAAAGCCACCACAAATTTACATATCCTCCCCAACAGGGACTCACAGTATATAAACCCACACACTGCTACCCACCATTCTCTGAAGATGCCAGCCACAGATGCAGGCGAAACATCAAGAATAAACGCTTCCAGAACACAGCCTCAAAGCCCAGGGGGAAAAAAAAACTATGGAAAACCACCACAATTGTTGGTGGAATTTGCAATTCAACCCATCCAGAGTGCCATGGTGGAAAAGAAGTCCTAGCCTGTTCCACTTGCAACACACAGGGAAATGAACAGATCTGATAATACTGATAGCTACTGAATCTGATACCCATTCCTCAATAATCACAGAGATTATCTTCTCTTTTACTACCAAAAGACAGTCTTTTAAAATTATTACAGTAGGACCCCCATATCCACTGGGGATTGGTTCTGGGGGGGGCATGGATACAAAGAACTGTGGATAATAGCGAACACCATTGAAAATAATGGGACTTCCGGTTTAAAATACCATAGAGTTGCCTTGGAGGACCTAGAAAATCCAGCTTTTCTTTGTGTGGGATAAACTCCCTAGGTGCAGGATGGTAACTTTAAAAAAAAAAACAGACACACAGCTATTGCTGCCTTTTGGGGTTTCTATACGATAGATAGAATGTTTTTTATTTTTCAGTCAAAGCTAAAACCACAAAAAGGTAGGGGGAAATAAATTACATATAGCATTCCTTTTCATCCAAGTTCTCAGAATTTCCAAAGCATGGTCTTTAAGGTTCCCAATAGCATGCTGAGGGTGAAATAGAGTAGGATCCCATATCCACTGATTCATTATCCACTGATTCAATTATCCACGGGACACAAACAATACACCTACCATAGAGTCTTCCTAGAAAATAGCCATTCTGTAACTGCATACATTTGTATAGAAAGCCAGTTGGTGTAGTGGCTTGAATGTTGGACTAGAACTCTGAGGCACCAGGGTTTAAATCTCCCCGTGGCCACGAAAACCCACTGGGTGACCTTGGGTAAGTTATTCTAATTTTCAGAAGATGAGAACAAATCTTGCAAAATACAGAACAAAAACCCTTCGTGATATGTTTGCCTTACGGTCACGATAAGTTGGAAATTACTAGAAAGTATACAACAATAATAGATTTGTAAATGAGGTATGTCTATTAAATAATGAGACTGTGTTTCTACCTTTCAGACAAATCAGGGATAACTGATTGTGAACGCTTGAGTGAACATATCTGAACTCGCATGACAAACATCAATACTCATGGCCATTCAGTTAATTGTCAGTCATTGTTTGTGTTATCTGTTGTGTGCTGGAAAAAAGCTAAGTTTAGAAGTCGAGCAACGTGACATTCTACAGCAACTTGAGGCAGAAACAAACCATTTTCAAAATATCATCACTTGTGATTAAACCTGGATCTTCCAGCATGATCCTAAGACAAAACAACAGTCAATGCCCTGGAAAATACCATCATCACCAACAATGAAAAAAGCACATCAAAGTAAGTCCACATTCAAAGTCATGCTCATTGGGTTGTTGTTGGTTTTTTAACATCAAGGGTGTAATTTTGGCAGAATGGTTCCAGAAGGCAGAAAAGTGAACCAGCATTATTATAAGGAGGTTTTCACAAAGCTGAAAGAAAGAGTCAGAAAAAAGGCCAGAACTGTGGTTTCATTCTTCATCAAGACAATGCACCTGCTCATACAGCACTTTCTGTGAAGCAGTTTTTGGTTGGTAAACGAACTGCTACACTTGAACATCCTCTATATTCACCAGATTTGGCACCATGAGACTTTTTTCTTTTCTGTAAAGTGAAATCAGTGCTTAAAGGAACACGTTTTGAGTAAACTGATACAGCAAAGAAGAAAATGGTCGATGTGTGGACACAGCTAACAGAAACTGATCTGCTCCATACGTTCAACCAGTGGAAAACAAAGACTGCATCAGTGTGTGAGTGTGAATGGGAAGTATATTGAAGGGGACAAGCCTTAGAATTGTAATATATATGCATAAAGATGGTTACTATATCAGTTTTGTTATTTAATAGACAGACCTTGTAGGGAGCACACTTTATCATAAAAAAGTTACTACTTTGCATAATTTTTAGCAACTTTGTTCTTAACCACTGGAAATCTTATTTACTCCCCCACGTATAGTTCTGTGGTTTCAGAAGCTAACCACACTTTTTTGAGCACATTTTCAAAAGTGTAAATACTGGCAGTTTTATTTTTTTAAGGAAAGATGAAGGGGGGGGGGCTCTAGCAGCACCTTTAAGACTAACTTGGTTTATTTTATTTCAGCCTTAAAGGTGCTACACTAAAATACTGTAATCCAGTTAGCCTTAAAGCTACTGCTAGGTTCCTTTCTCCACTCCCCCTTTCCTCTCTATGCTGCAACAGACTAACACAGAATGGTGTCTCTTTGAAAACAGATCATTTAAAAAATGAGTGCTGCAAATTCTGACACAACTGTACCCTCCATGCAACACTGCCTTCTGAACTACAACCAAATCACAATGACAGTCCTTTTGATTTATGACTCATTTGCTCGAAGTATCTGAAGCAAGTCTCAAACTATGATAAATAAGCAAATGAGAGAGTTGTTTACTGATTCTTTTTCTTCTCTTACTGATTGTTTGCTATCTGTTTGCTAGTCTATAAGTATCAATGTAGAAATGTGTAGGATTTTCAATAAAGAAAATGGCTTCCTCACCTAAAAGAACTTTCTGCCTCATCCTCACCCAAAAGGTAAGCTTAATTCTGTGGGAGATAGATGGAAGAAGTGTGTGCCAGTGGCCAGAGCATCTTTTATAAAGGCAAGGACACCTGGTTAGCTCCTAATGTCAAGTTCTCTGGCACACATATCCAAACTCTACTCCCCAAAACACCAAGGTAAGAGTCTCAAAATACAAGCAAGATATGCCCTTTTATTAAGATGTTGATATACAAAGATCTGAAAAGGTTTTGGTTTTTTTTTAAACAGATCCCCTTCTCCTGGTACTAGGGAACCAGCTCTCCAACTTCCTTCAGACCTTTCTTGGTTTGGAGGGCTTCCAGTCAAGTCTCTATGTATATGTTATTGGATATGTATTTTACAAGATTCTTTTCCTTGGATACATTTGGCTGTTCTTTGCTTAGTCCACTAACATTTCACACAAAAATAAACCCCTCAACATTTCATAAAAACAAGTGTTGCCTAGCAACAATTAGTGCAAACTATTTTCAGCAGCATTTCACTTAGACTGCAGACAAACTCACTTCTTTGTAGCGTGCTGATTAATCCAGCAGTTTCAAAAAGAATCCCTCCCATCATTCCTTTTCAAAGCAGTCATTTAAGAACATCACAAAACCTTATTTTCCTCTAATGACCACTAACCTACTATGGTACAACTGCTTTAGCTTGTACAACAAAGTGTTTCCCCCTCCATTTTCCATGACTCTTTATCTACCTATCTAATATATATTACTATATGAACTTGTTTGCAAGCTTTGTTCAGTCAAGGAACAATCAAGTATCTGGTTGGGTCTCTGAAACAGAGGAGAATACCACACCAGCGTTAAATGCAAAATGCATCAGTAAGAGCATCGGAATTCACACGAAAATCACTACATGACGTTGGCTGGATTCAGTGGCCTTTCCATGTGTATTCTGTCACAGATTCTGTCCTTTCGTAGGTCAGTAAATTGAGTACCCAGCTTGTGGGGGGCAATTAGCTAACACACATTGGAAACTGTTTAATGCAGTGTAGATGTGTAAATAGCTATTGCTTAAAACAATGTGTAAGCCGCTCTGATAGCCTTGTGGCTGAAGAGCGGGGTATAAATAAATAAATAAATAAATAAAATAAAAATAAAGAACCATTTGTTCCTCTTAACGGAGAGGGCAGCGATGCTGTGACTGGATGATGTAAAAACACATCAGTGGAGGGGGCATGCCTGCTCTGCCCAAAGGTCCCAGAGGTTTTGTTCCTCCAGCTTCCCTGCCATTCAACTTCTGGTGGTCAGTGGTCGCTCCTTGCAAATTCACAGGCTAACTTTTAAACCTCAAATTTGTGAAATTCAGCAGTAGCTAAATTTACCAATGCAGTCATGTAGCAATACTTGCATTTAATGCATTTAATATAATGTCTTCTTCCCATTTAAAACACATGTATTCCTTGTGCTTTGAAAACCTATTCTCTTGCCATCAGGGCTCTGCTATCAGCCTATGCAAATTTGGAGGCTGTGGGCATTTAAAGAAACAGAGACCTGTTTTGCTAGAACATCATGAGTTCAAACCTGCCTTTGGGAAAATTTTAATTCCTCCATTTATCTTTTTAAGATTTTTACAATTTAGTGCCCCCCTTCCTTTCTTAATTGGCAATGCAATTAAAATACATTTTTGCTCACAAAGGGGTGATTAAGGGGAAAAAGTCAAGCAGTAGAATGCAATGTATGAACTTAGAAAAATGCCACCTTGAAGCAGGAAAAGAGTTTCAAAACGCCTGGGCCAGAATCCTGTATCAGCTTCTTAGCTTAGTGCCTTAAACAACAAAAATAAGTTTTTTGGGACAGGCAGGGGGAGAGAGAAGGGGGGAGGAAATTTTTAAATGCTAAAACACAAATTCACCCAAGGTGAGATTTCAACTAACAACCTTCTGTGCAAAAGGCAAAGACTCTTCCTGTTTGTCACAGCAGCTGATACTGGCTGGTACTGGCAAATTCCCTAAATAGATGGATTTAAAAGGGGTTCATGGACATGCAAAGTGGAGGAAATGACACTTTTAAAGATGTAGAGAGGGGGGAAAGAGGAGATTGTGGGGAGGCGTGGTTAACAGATGGTGTATGGAAACTATCATCTGCTTTTGAAACGTGTCACTGCATTGCAGAAACGAATGTCAGACTACATGCAGTAGCTATGGCTTGTATCCCACTATCTTTTGTCCCGGTTCTGCCACTCTGAATATGCCTGGTGTGGTATTCTTCAGAATCTTTATAACTGTGGCACCAGAGATCTGGAACAGCCTTCCTATAAAGTTCCACCTAATCCCATAGCCGACTGCCTTTGTATGGAGAACAGCTAGCTTTATTTCAGCAAGTGTTTCCAGATTATTTCACTTAAACTGATTTTACACTATGACCTCCATTTTAGCTATTTTCAGTCTGTTTTACTGAACTGTAATTTGGTATTACTGTAGTTATTGTTTCCTTTATATCATGCCTTTCTCTCAATAATGGGACTCAAGGCAGCTAACAACATATTTAAAAACACTACAGATTAAAAACACCTCTCCATTGACGCCCCCTTGTTGTGGGAGAGAGGCTTGCGTACCCTAATGATGTTTTGAGCTATGCTGGCGGTGGCATAATAGCCACTGGTAGGGTCTCCCATGCCAGACAGGTCAAAACCGAAGGGTCTGACAAAGAGCGTCAAACGGCAGGATGGGCTCTCTAGCCTTATGGCAACCGTCCTAAGAGAAGGAAAACTCTAATCCCAAACCCAGGCAGATGGTGCTCGTCCAACCCTGTAAGGTCAACCATCTAAGAGAAGGAAACTCTAATCAAACCTACGGCCCGAGGACCTCGCTGCCACGTCCGTGCTTGCAAGGCCACGGCAGATGAATCTCTGGTTTAAAGGGTGAGGCCAGTTCTGTGCACGCTGCGCTCCACCAGAAAAATCCATTGCACAGGCTCGACAGATTAAAAACTATATGAACACTTATATAAAAGTATAAATATAGATATTATTTAAAAAGCAATTAAACAATTTATAAAGTTAAAATATTAAATATTAAAAACATTTAAAAATTAAATGTTATAAAAACCATAAAACAACACAGCACATCATTAAAAGCCCATCCTGTTCAGTTTCTAAACACCTTGTGGCATAACAGGAATGTTTTCAATTGCTGATGGAAGAAGAGCAAGGATTATGTTCCATGTGAAGTCGAAGGCTTTCACGGCCGTCATCCATAGATTTTCCTTGTTTTTTTTCTGGGCTGTGAGGCCGTGTTCTGGAATAGTTTCCTTCTGACGTTTCGCCTGCTTCTGTGGCTGGCATCTTCAAAGAATGGTTGGGTAGGAGTGTATGTGGAGTTTATATGCTGTGAACCCCTGTTGGGGAGTACATGTCAATTTGTGTAATTGAATGGTTAGTTTCTGGGCACAGAAATGCAAGGCTTGTTAGTGTCTGTTTGGCTAATGGTTGGTTGATGGGCCTTTATCTGCTGGAACTCCCCCTGTTCCTGGGTGAAATTCCTTTGTAACTGTTGAATATTGAGTCTATTGTTCTTCAAAACTGGGAGCCAGATTTTGTTTACTTTTAAGGTTTCTTCTTTCCTGTTGAAGTTGTCCAGGTGTTTGTGGATTTCAATAGCTTCTCTGTGCATTCTGAGATGATAGTTGTTGGCCTGGTCCAGAATTTATGTGTTTTTAAATAACATTTTGTGTCCAGGTTGGTTTATAACATGTTCTGCTACTGCTGATTTTTCTGGCTGGCCCAATCTGCAGTGTCTCTCATGTTCCTTGATTCGTGTTTGCACCCTGCGTTTAGTGGTCCCTATGTAAACTTGTCCACAGCTGCATGTTATGTGGTAAACTCCTACAGCTGTGAGAGGGTCTCTTTTGTCCCTCGCTGAGCGTAGCATTTCTTGGATTTTCTTGGTTGGTCTACAGATTGTTTGGAGGTTGTGTTTCCTCATCAGTTTCCCTATTCTGTCTGTGACTCCTTTGATGTATGGTAAAAATACCTTCCCTTTGGGTGGTTGTTTTTCTTCTTCATTCCTGTGGTTTTTTCTGGGTCTGGCTGCTCTTGTGTTGTCTGATCTGGAGTAACCATTAGCCTGTAGGGTCCAGTTTAGGTGCCTCAGTTCGTCCTCCAGGTAGTGGGGTTTGCAGATCCTTTTTGCACAGTCTACTGATGTTTTTATTGTGCTTCTTTTTTGTCCTGGGTGATGATTGGAGGTCTTGTGTAGGTATCTGTCTGTGTGTGTGTGGCTTTCTGTATACCTTGTGGCCTAACCGTTGCGGATGACTAGGACCGCCAAGAATGACAGTGTTCCTTGCTTCTCTTTTTCCATCGTGAATTGGATATTTGGGTGGATGCTGTTCAAGTGGTTCAGGAATGAGACTAAATCTTCTTCTCTGTGGTTCTAAATGGTGAAAGTGTCATCCACATATCAGAACCATGTTGTGGGCTTTTTTTGGTGCTGTTTCAGGGCTTGCTTTTCAAAATGTTCCATGTAAAAGTTTGCTATCCCTGGACTCAGGGGGATGCCCATGGCTACCCCATCTATCTGTTCGCAGAATTCGTTATCCCACTGGAAGTAGCTTGTGGTGAGGCAGTGTTTGAATAAGGCTGTGATGTCCTCAGGAAATATTTATTGTATGAGTACCATGGTGTCCATTATGGGGACTTTGGTGAACAAGGAGACAACATCAAAACTGATCAGTCTATCTCCAGATTTCAGTTCGATCTTGTTGATTTTTTCTTTGAAGAACAATAGACTCAAAACTCAACACTTACACAGGAATTCCACCCAGGGACAGGGAGAGTTCCAGCAGATAATGGCCCATCAACCAACCATTAGCCAAACAGACACTAACGAGCCTTGCATTTCTATACTCAGATACTAACCATTCAATTACACAAATTGACATATACTCCCCAACAGGGGTTCACAGCATATGAACTCCACATACGCTCCTACCCAAGCATTCTCTGAAGATGCCAGCCACAGATGCAAGTGAAACATCAGAAAGAAACTATTCCAGAACACGGCCTCATAGCCCGGAAAACCCCCCAAGGAAAATCTATTATTATGTTCCACTTTATTTCCATGATGCTGTCCTCTGCTGTTGGTTTTATTCCATGGTCATCAAGAAACAGTCCATATACCACATAAAAGATTATTGATCTGGGCCATTTTAAAAGAGAGGCATATCTAAAGATATCACATGGACATTGCTTTTTAATTGTTCTTCACAGGTTCTGAACAAAATATATACTTTTGGGGGAAAATACTAACAGGTGTGGTGAAAATATGATCCTCTGGCTGTTCCGCTTCATGGCTACTCCCATCAGCAGTAGGCCTTGTCTACGCTTATTAAAAAATCTGAACTACCCCACAGTTATGTCAGAACAATGGGATATGCAATCACTGAGAAATTCATATTATAAAGAGCTGTTATGTTATGTACAGTGCTACTGCCAGCAGGGGCCAGTAGTGGGCTAGCTACATACAGCTGGTGTTGACAACAAGATGTTGTTTACATTAGCCTGTGTGAGAGCTAAAGCAAGAGGAAGTGACACAGCCATTATCACCCTGGGAACAACTGGACAAACAATGTGTGTATGGGAATGGGTAACTACATGGTCCATGAATGTAATATAAACATGTACTTGTATAACCATATGTTCCCGCCCTCACTGTGCACTTGGACCTTGCTCTTGGACTATGCACTTGGTCTGTGCACTCCATGCTATACAGTACTGGACAGTGCTTCTATGACTGTTGGGATGTAGTTCATGTATTTGGAGTCCTTGACTCATTGTAAATATTTCTATACTATGCTTTAGTAAACAACAGTAGTTTAGGCACAATCTCTGTGTCTGTGTGCTCATTTCATCAGCCTGATGTCTGCTGCTTTTGCTACATGAATTATTTGCTGTCTGGTCCTCAGAGGAGCCAGTGCACACCCATGACAAGTTGTTGCATGTAGAGCATACAACGTTCTGTTCAGTTCATGGCAGCTGTAAAAAGAATAGTGGTTTACTCTAGACTTTCCTTAAAAAATGCAGATAATCAGATGTGTGGCTGGCACTCCAAGGCAAGGTTGCATTGGCACTGGGGGAAGGTAGGTGAGCGGAACAGATGGTTAGGGCTTGGCGATCATATGATCTTCAACACTAGGAAGTGCCACTCGCCCAACTGGAATTGGGAAGTCTGAGCAGTATGAGAAGCACCCTTCATGTCAGTAGTCCACTAGTCAGTGACTGTACATGACAATGACCAGGCAGGGCAGTGGTGGTTGGAACTTGCACACGGGTGATCAGATTGCAAGGTTGTTGTCTGTTGCAGCCATCCAATGGAAGTGCAGGGGCATGTGACAACAAAAGCAGAACTATGTATGTTTGCATACTTGGCGGACTGGGGGGAGGGAATAAAGCAGAGCGGCCATGGACATGTGGCCGAAAATAATGCTAAGAAACTGGCTTGTGGGCTGCCATCTTACACTGAGGTGACCTCACAAGGAGGAATTATGTGGCTACTTATGCCGATGTCACCTTGATGGTTATGGCAATTGTGTAGACAGGCCCGGGTTGTTGTGAATCAGAAAACTGCAGAAGCAAGCGGGATTTTTTAGTAGGTGTAGACAAGCCCCTAGTCTGTATAGCCAGTAAGAGATGACAGAAGTTTCACGTTTCTGCTCTACAAGTTAGCAGTAGTCTAGTGTTCAAGCTACTTAAGGAGTTATTGAGCAACAAAGTACACGAGCTACAGCTAGCTCAGGAGTTGGCCACTTTCAGTAGTAACTGGTGTGAAGAGCTCCAATTAAACCCCTTAAGTGCACAGAACCTACCTTCAGCATTTTTCCCACAACATGCAGAATGGCTCAGCAGCAGAAAAGTGACATCTTCAAGTGCTACCAGCGATTTCATGTCATAAGCTTAGTGAAGATTTATGAAAGTGCCTGCTATGTCATGAGAAGAACTCTTTAGCAGAAGCAAGCTGCCAAATCTACAGCACAGCAGAGCTCTGGCCATGGCCAATTATTTTCCTTTGCTAGGCCTATTCCTGAACGATACAATCTTTTGCTTTTAAGACAAACTCAATTGTCCAATGCTGCATACAAAACTGAAGACTGTAAACAAGAAGATGACAGTAGGAAGTGCATTAGAGAGGAAGTACCTCAGAGAGGAAAGAATCAGAGCAAAATGAAAGATGGGGCCTAACTTCAAAGGAAAGCGCCTTTCATTCGGGCCCCTTGCTATGCTAGTTAATATTGAACCAGCCTATCATTAGGCAAAATGTGGCAGCCTCCTCTGGCCCTTTCACACCACACAATTACAGGACTATGAGTCCACTTTAGCTGCCACGATTCCATCCTATGCAATCCTGGGATTTGTAGTTTAGGAAGGGATATTTAGAATGCTCAGAGCTCTAGTATCTCACTAAACTTCAAAACCCAGGATTCCACAGGATGCAACTATGGCTGTTATAGTGGCAACATAGTGATATAATTGTGTGTACCTGCCTTCAAGTCAGCCTGTCAACTTAAAAGTGACCCCATAAATTTCATAGAGTTTTCTTAGGCAAGAAATACTCAGAGGTGGTTTTGCAAGTTCCTTCCCCTGAAAGTAGCCTACATTCATTGGTGGTCTTCCATCCAAGTACTAACCAGGGCTGACCCTGCATAGCCTCCAAGATCAGACAGGATCTGGTGCCTTTAGGATATTTAGGCCGCCCCATTGTGAAAGAGTCCAGTGTGGGGGAAGGGGCAAAAGAAGGAACAGGGAGGTGCTGGAAAACAGAGCTGCATATACTGTGCAAATCACCAGCCTGCAGCCCTTAAAAGTGGCAGAGGGCGTCCCATTGCCTCTGCTGAAGTAAGATTTATCCACCATTTCAGCATCTTGACATGGAATAGGCAAGGGATTCTTATCTTTGCTTTCAGGCTGGAAAATCTCTTGGGCCAATGCTGGGCTGAATCGGAGTGATCACCAAGAGCATGGGTCTTTTTCTCCACAGGGGGAGCCAAAAACCACCTAGAGTACTTGCTAAGAACTTCCCACTTTTGCCTATCAGCTAAAAATCAGTGGCTCTTTATTATTTATTTATTTATTTTATATGCCGCCTTTCTCCAAGAAGGGACCAAGGCGGCTCACAAAATTACATAAGATACAATTTAAAATAATTTTAAAACCTCACAATAAAAACACGTGAAGTTAAAAGATTAAAATAAGCAAAATTTAAATATATATATATATATATATATATATATATATATAATATCTTAATCTTTTCTTTACCAGGGACCCCCTTTAAATATCTTTTGTTTCCACGGACCCGCAAGATATAACTGAAGATTTAAAAGAAAAACAACAACAATAATAATATGATTACACCATCCATTACATCTCTCTCAGACGAACTGGAGGGGGAGGAAGGACTTTTCTCCTCATTCTTCCTGCAAGTTTGTAGCTGGAGCAGATTGAAAGACAATGCACAACCTTTGTCTTGGCTTCTATCACATGGCTGCTCCACTGCAGGGAAGAGGTGGGCTGAACAGCCTTCAAGCCTTTGCGGACCCCCTCAGAACATCATGACCCCCTGGGGGTCCGCGGATCACAGCTTAAGAACCATCGAGCTAAATTAATGTTCACTTTGTTAGGAAAAAAGAACGTTAAATTCTACCTGCTCTTGTGCTCTACTACTGCAATGGTTTTATAGGTGGGCATATGCACTCATACCTGTGTCTTAATATATGCATTTTGAAAGCTGTCATGACGAGGGCTGGTCAATCAGTGGTAGATCATATGCTTTGCAACAGAAGAAATCAAAATACCCTATCATTATTTCACAATCCTTCATCCCAGTAGAGTTCGGAATCACTATTTGAAGTATATTTCCGTTTCTCTGGAGATTTAGCATATTCTTTAAAGTCTACTTCTGGTATGCATGTTTACCCAGAAACAAGAATCCACACCTAAAAACTAAAGAGTGCAAGATGCCTCTCTTTTCTTATATATCCCTGTTCAAGTGGAATAAGAAATGTGCAGTTGCGAATCACTACCATCACCACTAAAAGTAAAGTATTCAGCTATGAAAAGGAAAGAAGAATGGTAGCAACAAGAACAAGTTTTTTCATGACACCAATGCAATTGTCTGTATAACTGCATTCTAGAATTTTACAACCAGGATTTTAATAAAAGGGAAGGAGAATTCCAATCCTAACCATAACTGTATTCCCCAAGAAGTTAGCAAGATCAAGAAATCTTCAGGCTGGGGCTTATGACAATGTACTTGCCCTAGGTCAGGCATGGAAATGTGTGGTTGGACTACAATTCGTATTAGCCTTAGCCAAGATAGCCAATGACAAGGTGTTATGCAAATTGCAATTCAAAAACTAACTCCACCTATAAAGATACGGTTTGAATTTTAAGGGTATTTTATACAGTTGTCCCTCCGTATCCATGGATTTGGTATCCATGGATTTAAGTATTCATGGCTTGAAAATATTCTTTAAAAAATAATAATCCAAAAAGCAAACCTTGATTTTGCCATCTTATATAAGGGACACCATTTTGATATGCCACTGCATATAACGGGACATGAGTATTCACAGATTTTGGTATCCACGGCGTGTCCTGGAACCAAACCTCAGCAAATATGAAGGGACAACTATAATAGCCTTTTAGCTGATAAATCGGAACCTACAGAATTCCTTCTTTGTTAGTGTAGTTTGGTTTTATGTTGTGTGGTTTTGGGGGCAGAATACAAACGGGGGGAGGGGAATCGAACAGGCAGGGGAGGTTGTGTTTTTTGTTTGAATTTTTAGTGTGTATTGTCTTTTGATGTTTTCTTGTTTGTTTTTTAGATTGTAAAAAGGTGTGTGTTTAATAAAAAAAAAATTAAAGTACCTGTATGATCTGGGGATTATTTGCTGTCTCCTCCACTCCTGCTTAATGCCATTTGTAATAGGGACTTCAATAATACCAGTGTCCATCTTGAGCCGTATTCAGTTAAGACAGGCTTAGTCAGTTGCCAAATCTTTGGTCACTGGGAGGAAATCAAACTGGCAGGGTGGCTGAGCCTGGCCATGCATGTGTTCCCTCACTCACTCACTCACTCAGGTGGGAAGAAGGGGATGGGAAGGGGAAGCAGGAAGACCCATCGAGGCCACTGCCATAAGAGCACCTGCCGCCACCCTTTCCCACTGCGTCTGCCTGCCTCCTGCTGCCACCACACTGCCTGCCCTGGTTCTCTCCTCCTCTCCCACTCCCCCTGTGCCATCCTCCCCACCACCACCACCTAAGTGAGTGAGGAAGCAAGAGAACACAGACGCAGCGGACCAAAATCCGCAAAAGTTTAATTGCAAATTTAGAGGGACAACTGAGGAGTGGCAAAAGGTGATTGCTTAGTCCATCCCAGGAGAACCTTAAAGAAGCACCAACCCCCTCTACTCTCTATTCACTCCTTTGAGGGGAAGCGCCAAAGAGCCATGGCCACAGAGAGAACAGAGGGCGTCAGTGCTTCTTTCAGGTAATCCCAGAATGGACTAAGTGATCACCTTTTTCCACTATAACTCAGAGAAGAGGATGGTTCCTTTTTTTATGAGAGTTAAGGAAGAGTAGGGTTTGGGGGTCAATTTATTGACTAACATTTCTCAACTTATACATGTTTATATATGGTAGTCATATCCTCAAATATACCAAATTGTCCTAGTGTAATGTTCTGAACCACAGATATGCCTTCCATTCTCATAGCCATTTTAGACTCTATAAATGCATCTCTGTGTGACCATGTACAATTCTCCTCCTAAGATGAATCTTTGTATCTAATACCTATGTACCTATTGTTCTAATATACCTATGTATAGTAGATATACATATGAGCATGTATTACATATATATATCAGCTCTTATCAGTGCATCAGTATAAAGTATATTTGTGTTTCTCATCATGGCTCAAAATTATATTTTTCTTCATTTTTCCATCTTAGTATCTCTCATATCTCTCATTCGATTAATTGTTAAGAGATCACTTCTCAGCAGTAATATTCCAGTTAAAAGCAGCCAATAGTATTTTGGTTCCTAGATTTTTCAGTCCTGCTCATATACATCATGTTACAATGGGGTCAGCTCATAACAACATTCAAGGACAACGTTGTTAAAAAGGAAGGAATGGAGCCTTGGTTAATCATGTTAACGTAGAAACTGAAACTGTCTTCTGGATAATAGAAGTACTGTATATTTCTCCAGCCTGCATCACGTGCCACATTTCAGTTACTAAGTTCTTTCCAAAACCAACATTATATTAAAGATTTATTAGTTCTTTGCATATTTCAAATGTGGTTTTATTTCATTTTTACAAGCATTCAAGAGCAGAAATCCAAAAGAATTGCAGTTATGTTCTTGTCCATCAGAATTTTGGCACTATAGTATCTGAATGCCATGAAAATAAACTTTTCCCCTTTTCAAAGTCTAGCTTTTGTTTCAAAGCAACAGTTTTCTGTGTGTGCGCATATGTGCACACACACTCTAAAAATCAGATATATACAGGAGAGTCATCCTACCAATTCCCCATCTCTGACAGAAACATATGAACATAGAGATGTGAGGATCATTTTTCTAATGGTGGTACCTGTATTTCAGGCCAACCATGTAACTTAGATAGTATCTATATTTTAATAGCAACTGTATGAAAGCTGGCTTGAAGGGAGGAGTGGGCAAAATGCAACAATACAGTCTTAAACCAGCATAACCTATGCCAGCTAACTATAATGGGAGGTGCAATCCAATAACATCTGAAGGGTTATACTTGTCTGTCCCTATTCTAAAAAGCAGATATGTATAAAGCATTTATGGATCTGTGCAAGCCATTTGCGCCAGCATGATATACTGGTCTGAGTACTGGATAAGAACTTTGGGAGTCTAGGATTCAAATCCCTACTCAGTCATGGAAACCCACTCAGTGACCTCAGGCAAATTACACTCTCTCAACCTAAGAAGAAGACAAAGGCAAGCCTCATCTGAACTGCACTTGCCAAGAAAACTCTATAATAAGTTCACCAGAAGTCGGAGTCAACTTGACACATAAATAAACCATTTATTGTATAAATCCAACTATCCTTTACTTCTCACAATGGATCAGCTCCACTGTATGCCACAGAATGCCAAGGCATTGTTTCCAGTAATTTCTCTGACTTCAGATATTGTATAATTTAATGTAGCTCCTCTGTATGCCTTTGTAACTATGAGACTTAACCAGAAGTGTAAAATATATTGCTCTTCAGTGGTCAGTATCATTCATATTTCTAAATTTGAAGATGCAAGCCTGAATTCTATTGGAAATCCCAACTAGAACAGAAATCAAATATTGAACAACACATCAACATTTGGATTCAAATGGGTCTACTGTACTTGGGATTAACAATAGGATCCAGGCAGAAATTTTTCCTGTGAGAAAAACAAAAATATTTCACTACTTTACAGCAAAAACTTTACTTGAATGAACAAAAATACAGTTTGTGTGCCACCATTCAGCCTATATTAAACATGAAGATGGAATACTCCCCATAGAAATTCAATATGACACTGTCAAGCTATAGTTTAGCTTCAAAAGGAATGAAAGGTAACAGTTTTGTTAAAGCACACTTCGAAATATAACTCATAATGAGTCAGATCAATGGTACATGAGTTATCATAGGCCTTCTCTGATATTGATCAAGTCGAGATGCTTGAGGACATCACAGTAAACAATATATATTGGAAATTCTGTTTTCACTGGCAAGTTTCATACATTCAGTGTAATTCTTACCATCCTTGTGTGGAACTAGATATTATGGAAAACCATAACAAGGAAATAATTTGTTACAACTAGCAACATTATTTGTAATACATTACTTTTGGGGGTATCACTAGCATAGCAATGTTCCTTTTTCATGGAACATTGTTAATGGAACATAGTGTTAATGCAGAATCCAGAAACACCATTAATTTCCATCACTTAAGAAGTAACGTTTATTCATTATTTGCAGAGAAGCTAAAATGCTGGGGGGGGGGACACTTTGAGGCATCCCTCCCCCCAAAATGTAGGAATTGCCCACTTCCATCTGTATCTGATTGTATTGCAATAACATGGGTTAATGAACTGGAAAACATTACTTTAAGCGAGCACATTTGTATTATTTTACACTATTCATTGACATTATCTATTGCGAGTTTCATTACTCATTGTTACAGTTTAAAAAATTATGTGTTAACATTACTCATTAGTGCCTTGTGAATTATTTTTTCCAAACCAAAAAAAAATATTAAATATGCCTTCCCAGTCCTACACTCCAAATAAGTTGTTAATTATGCAAAATGTTAACATCACTGTTCAAAAACATAACAAGGAATTTTGTTACTTTTAACAAGCTGTTTTCAAGCTTTGGACTTTATAATTAGCTTCAGCAATCTAGTTCAACCATCACAAAGGAAAATTTTAAATGCAATCATCGCTCTGTTTGTAGCTGTTTAGACTTCAGTCTAAGAGATAAAATCATTCTTTCATACAAATTATCCATATAATTTTTCATATAAAATGTGTGCATGTGTAAGAAGGAAGAGTATGAATGAGAAGTGATTTTAGGAAAACCTTTCTAAAATAATGAGAGCAAACAAAAAAAGTAAATAAAAGAACTGTACTCACCTGTATAACTTCTATCCCTCTTTTCCTGAGGAAAGAAAAGAGAAAGAAATAGTTATTTGACAGGAAAATGCAAGGTTAGTTATTGTTTCAGTGTTATTGAAAACACTGTCTTGGATTTTCCAGGCCCTTAACATTTACAGTCCCAGCAGAGGAAATGGTAATGCTATGGTAGCCTCCCCAACCTGCTGCTCTTCAGATATGTTTCACTACAACCCACCATTACTAGGGAATTCTGCACCATCCATTTATATTCCTTAACCATACAGCAATTTTTCAAGTTCAGATTACTTACATACACAATTATCTTTGAGCTATTTGATGTTTATACCGAGTTGCATTGGCAACATGACAAATGCAAAAATAACCAAGGATGAAGTCATTCTCAAAGGTTCACACACATCTTCCCCCTCCATAATATAGTTTTTATTGCACTTTCAGAAGGAGCAAATGACAACAAACTGGTGGCCAAACACACTTATGGTCTATCCCAAAGCCCTTTTACAGCACCAATAAAATTGTCTTCACTCAACTGAGCTTCACTAGGACCAGTCTGACTACAAAAAGATCAAAGTTCAAATGAAAAGGGTGGCAACCTTATCATGGCATTTTCTTGACAAGATTTATTCAGAGGAGGTTTGCCATTGCCTTCCTCTAATACTAACAGGGCATGACTTGCCCAAGGTCACCCATATGGTTTCCATGGCTGAGCAGGGATTTGAAACCTGGTCTTTAGAGTCCTATCTACACTCAAAATACTACACTTTGGTGGCTCTTGTCCCTGTCCGCAAGTAAAATTAGAAGTGTTTCTTAAAATGAGAGACCAAATGTGGCAAGGGGCAAATAAGATAACATTTATTTCGCTTTGCCTGGCAAATCCTTAAAAGAGTTGTTTTGCAGCTCTAATGTACAGGTTTGCCCCTGTATCCATGGAACCAATATCCACAGTTTCAGTTATCCGCAGTGACACACCAGAGAGTCGTGCTGGAAAATGCCTAGAGAAGTGTCCTCTTTAGAAATCGCTAGCTCTTCAAAAACAACTCTTATGGTATGTTTTTACCAGAACTCCTTATTTTAATAGGGTTTATTATTATCTGCAGTTTCCGGTATCCAAAGTAAGTCTGGGAACTGAACCCCTGAAGATACAGGGGATGACCTGTATACTCCACCTAATTAAAATGCACTGTTTCACCTTTGCAAACACAAGTAGATGACTGAAGCAGATCAGCAACCCTTTATTGTCTCTGCAATGGAAAGGGGAGAGGAAACAGCTGTTAAAGGAAGGCAATTTACAGGTCCAGTAAGGAGGCATAGAAAACTGATTCTTGAAATCATCCCTGTAGCCTAAGGTTCAGTGGGCTTATCCATTGTTAAGGAAAATGCAACATGGGACATACAGTGAAAGAAATAAAATATGTATGTGAAAGTCACAATGACTAAGCGAGAGCAATTATGGGGCTACACAGGTGAAACTGCTAATGTAATCTAGAAGGCCTGAGAGCCAAGGACAGAGGTACTGAATGCAGATTGGAAACACCTGAGAATCATTAAGTGTACAAGGTGAAATGTTGAAATACATGGGTTGGTCTTAGGCATGGATGGAACTATGTGGACCAATCAGAATGGAAGTACACACCCACTGGGTGGAAACTAACTAGTGGGTGGTGATAAACAATGGCTATAAAATTGCAATGTTTGCCAATGTATTTTTGTGGTGTTGAGTAGAGGTGGAGTAGTTTGGAGATATTGTGGAGTAATGTGTAGAGATTGTGGTTTGTTTACCATATAGTATATTTATATAGAAGAATAAAGTAGGTTTTATATAAAACTACTGAGTTGCCTGAGTGAATCCTGGAGACATTTTGGAGACACCTGGAGAAGAGTGAGAAGGCTTGGAGAGTTTGTCAGGATCTTCAGCCTATTCTCTGAAGCTCTGCTGCTTTGGAGAAAAGCATTAACCACTGATCTAAGCTGGTTGGCTCTGCTGCATAACAAGGTGGTGAGTTTGAGCCAGAGGTGAAGAGCTACAACTCCCATCATCCCTGACAAGGGTTATGGGCCCAGTTACTAGAGCACCCAGCATCCACAGAAGCTGAAATTTCCAGAGTGTGGAAGAAAGCTTTGTGGATGATAGATCAGAGCAAGCTGTTTGTGCTGCACTGATAAGCCTCGTGAGTAAATCATTTTGTGTTTTGCTTAAGCCCAGACGGGTCGGCTGTGCATACTCAGAAGGACTGTGTCAAATTGAGTCACTGCACAAATCAAGATGGAATTTCTAAAGTTTAGTAAATTAAATAGAAACAACTACTCTACCTGGAAGATTTATGCCCAATCTCTACTAGTAAAGGAAGGTCTGTGGTCAACAGTTGAAACAGGGCTGGCAGCTGATGCTGATGAAGCCACTCAAGAGAGAGATAGTAAAGCAAAAGCCTGTCTTTATCTCATGCTTGAAGAAGACTTAATTAATGATGTCAGAGATAAAACGTCTGCCAAGGATGTGTGGGATACCTTGCAGAGATTACACACTCCTTCAACTGCTTTTGCAAAAATGCTATGGTCTAAAAGAATATACAGGCAAAAGATGGCTAAAGGGCAGTGTGTGATAGAACATTTAAAAATAATGCAAGATTTGTTTGTGCAAGCTGAACTGAGGGGAGTGCAGATTAGCAAAGAGCAGCAATGCTACATTTTAGTAGAATCGCTAGACTCTTCGTGGGACAACATAACGAACAGCTTGCAGAACTTGCCAGAAGCTGAGCTTAATAGAGACTTAATTGTGGCCAGAATACTGGAAGAGAACCAGAGAAGAATGTCTGAGCAGGGTGACTCAGCATGCTTAAAGACTGTGCCAAAACAACAAACAACTCCTGACTGGCGAACGCAGGAGGAAGCAGCCTCTACAAGGGAGCAACGGAGGTGCTTTTATTGTAAGAAGATTGGTCATCTGCAGAGACATTGTAAACATTTTGCAGCTGAGAGACGCAAGCAAGCAGAGAGCAGATGGCAGCCGCGACAGTATCAGAAACAGTCCAGACCTCCATTTTTGAGGGACAGTGGTAATAAAAAGGGGTTTGCAACCATGATTAAGGAAAAACAAAATGCAAATTCTAAATGGCTAGTAGATTCAGGAGCCACATCTTTGATGTGTAATGATATAAATTTAATAAGTAATAGAAAATCAGCTAATGTAAATACTGTAGTTTTGGCTGATGGGAAAGAGCTAAGTACTGTAAATCAAATGGGTACTGTGTACATTCCAGGGCTAAAAGAGAATTTTAATGATGTCTTACATGTAAAGGAGTTAGAAAATAATTTGTTATCAGTAAGCAGATTAACAGAAAGAGACTACACAGTCATCTTTGAAAAGAACATGTGTAAGATAAAACTGAATGGGGAATTGCGAGGCATAGGATTGAAAAAGGATAAACTTTATTATTTGGAGGACAATATTGATAGCTACAGGGTTGAAGAAGCTAATAACATAGAAAATATTCCAATCCACAAAGACTGCATACACGAGCTTCACAGAAAATTTGGCCATGTGAGCTTCAAATGTTTAAAGAATTTAATCAGTATGTGTCCAGATTTAAAAGTTACTGAATGCAAAAACCACTTAGATTGTACGGTATGTCAACAGGTAAAGGTCAGAGCTTTTCCAGTAGCTAAGAAAACAAAAAGAATTGCTCAAAGACCATTTCAGTATGTACATGCAGATGTCGCCCAAGCTAATTGCTTGTCCTTAGGGGGAAGCAAGTATTTCCTAGTAATTGTTGATAGGTATACAAGATTTGCATTTGTGAGAATAATGAAAAACAAATCTGACGCTGGGCAAAGTTTAAAAGCATGGGTAAGAATGGTGGAAAGACAATTTGATAGCAGAGTAGGCACCATCATTACTGATAGAGGAGGAGAATTTTTAAATAATCAATTGTTTAACTGGTTTCAAAAGGTGGGAATAAGGCATGAAACTACAAACCCTGCTTGTCCTAGTGAGGATGGGTTAGCAGAGAAGAAAATACAAGATATAAAAAGAATTACTGCTTGTATGATGGCAGATGCAGGGGTGAAAGATAGTTTTTGGGCAGAAGCAACTTTGACTGCAATACATATCAGTAACAGATTGTATCATTCAGAAATTGAAGACATTCCCTACAGGGTATTGTATGGGAGAACGCCAAATTACAAGTACTTAAGGGTTTTTGGACAATTTGCTCATGTTTACACACCTGCTTGTTTCAGGAGGAAAGGAGAACCCAAAAGCAAAAGGCTTAGGTTTTTGGGGTATTCTGGAAATAGCTACAAGTTTCATTTGGGAGGAAAACAAGTGCAGTATTCTAGGTCTGCAAATTTTGAGAGACATGCTGGTTGGGACAAACTGCATGCCAATAAAGAAGTGTTTTTGAGATTAGGGAGTTCAAATGAGCCAGAAGCACAAACTGAACCAACCTCAGGAAACGGAGGGGTTTCAGTTAAGCAGGAAGCATCACCTAGCAGCAGTGGTAGTTCTTCTGATGATGAGATAGCATCTAGGCCTACTACTACTCGAATGACTGAAGACAAGAGATTTAGTCATAGAACTACAACTCCTAGTAGAGAAAGTGAGGATGAAAGAGACAGAACAGCAGATTTTATTCCCAGGCGTAGTCATAGAGTTAGAAAGCCTCCAGATAGGTTTGTTGTGACAAAGGCAAGAGCTTGTTTAGCAGTAGAAGAGCCTGAAAGTTTTGAAGAATTGGAAAGTTTTTCTAGTGAAGAACAGGAAAGATGGTTTGATGCAATGGATAATGAGTTTGGTTGCCTGGTAAATAAAGATGTTTTTGAAATTGTTGACAGACCCAAAGACAAGAAAGTAATTGGTTGTAAATGGGTATACAAAAGGAAAGAAATGCCAGATGGAAGTATCAAATATAAAGCTAGGTTAGTGGCTAAGGGTTTTGCACAACAGCAGTATGAGAACTATGATAAGACATATTCTCCAACTGCAAAGCCAGAAAGTCTGAGAATGGTTCTAGCTGTAGCAGTAAAAAGGAATTTAGTTGTAGAACATTTTGATTTTGAGACAGCTTACTTGAATGCGGTTCTGGATGAAGAAATATTTATGGAACAGCCACAAGGTTTTGAAGAAAATGGTAGTCAGAGAGTATATAAATTAAAGAAAGCATTGTATGGTTTAAAACAAAGTGCCAGAGCGTGGAATCTGTGCATCAATGATGAGCTAGTTAAGCTAGGTTACAAGAGGAGCATTGCAGATGCTTGTGTTTATACAAAAGGAGACATAGTATTAGTGATTTATGTAGATGATTTATGCGTAGCAGCAAAGTCAAAACAGGAAATTGAGTCAGTAAAAAGAGAATTGTCTGAGAAGTTTGTTTTGAAGGACTTAGGTGTATTGAAGTCTTATTTAGGTATTTGCGTTGAATGGACAGAAGAAGGACATTGTTTATTAAGTCAGAGAAATAAAATTGAAAGACTGATTGAAAAGTGTGGATTACAGAATGCAAAAATAGTAAGAGCTCCGATGACAACTGGTTTTGTGTCTGAGAAAACAACTAGAGCGTTTGAGGACAAGACTTTCTTCAGAAGTATAATAGGATCTTTACAATTCATATCTTGCCACACCAGACCAGACATTTCTTATGCTGTAAATGTATTGTCTAGAAGGGTTAATGATCCAAAAATTGAAGACTGGACAGCGGTAAAACATTTATTGAGATATTTGAAAGGAACCTTAGATAGGAAATTGATAATAAGAAATAATAGTTCAGATCTAGATTGTTATGTAGACAGTTCATTTGCATCAGAATTAGGAGACAAGAAGTCAGTTACAGGAATGATAATTAAATATAGTGAAAGTCCAATAGTTTGGAGAAGTAGAAAACAAACTAATGTAGCGTTAAGCACAACAGAAGCAGAATTTGCTGCTTTGAATGAGATAGTAAATGAGGTACAGTGGATTAAGCAATTGCTAAATGATTTAAAGGAAAGTTACAAGATACCAGTGGAAATTCTGGAAGATTCACAGTCATGCATAGCGATGGCTGAAACTGAAAGTTTGAAGAACAGAACAAAATATGTTGGTGTAAGATATCAAAATGTGCGAGACATGGTTCAGAAGGGTGAAATAGAATTGAGATATATAGAAACACAACACAACATAGCAGATTTGTTCACAAAAGCATTGACAGCAGAAAAACATGAAAGGCTGACACAAATGGTTGGAATGACATTGTAAGACACATACAATATTTTATTTCGGAGGGGATTGTTAAGGAAAATGCAACATGGGACATACAGTGAAAGAAATAAAATATGTATGTGAAAGTCACAATGACTAAGCGAGAGCAATTATGGGGCTACACAGGTGAAACTGCTAATGTAATCTAGAAGGCCTGAGAGCCAAGGACAGAGGTACTGAATGCAGATTGGAAACACCTGAGAATCATTAAGTGTACAAGGTGAAATGTTGAAATACATGGGTTGGTCTTAGGCATGGATGGAACTATGTGGACCAATCAGAATGGAAGTACACACCCACTGGGTGGAAACTAACTAGTGGGTGGTGATAAACAATGGCTATAAAATTGCAATGTTTGCCAATGTATTTTTGTGGTGTTGAGTAGAGGTGGAGTAGTTTGGAGATATTGTGGAGTAATGTGTAGAGATTGTGGTTTGTTTACCATATAGTATATTTATATAGAAGAATAAAGTAGGTTTTATATAAAACTACTGAGTTGCCTGAGTGAATCCTGGAGACATTTTGGAGACACCTGGAGAAGAGTGAGAAGGCTTGGAGAGTTTGTCAGGATCTTCAGCCTATTCTCTGAAACTCTGCTGCTTTGGAGAAAAGCATTAACCACTGATCTAAGCTGGTTGGCTCTGCTGCATAACAAGGTGGTGAGTTTGAGCCAGAGGTGAAGAGCTACAACTCCCATCATCCCTGACAAGTATGGCCTTAACCTTTTCCTGTGATGATTATACAGTGCAGATTGCAAGTAATTTGGCCATAAGAAACATGTTCAATGCTGTTTTTTACTTGTTAAAAATATATAAATTGCTTTTCTGTGGACATTTTCTAAGTGGCTTACAAAATCCATAAAATTAAAATGTTAAAACTCCTAAAATAAAAACCAGCTAAAGATTAGACAAATGAACAACCACACACTATGCCATCATGACAAAACACACACATACAATTCCACAGCAATCGCTCATCTTTTAACAATTTTTGAGACAGCCTGGTTTAGTAGTGTTCAACCTCAGGACGGGTTTCCCAAAGTGGGCAGGGCTGTAGCTACAGGGGGAATGAGTGTAAGAATTCTCCAATGAAATTTTCTTCACTCCCCACATTTCTGGCATTGCAGTAACTTAAAATTCAATTAAGCATTTGGAAATACAGTTTAGGCATAGAAAGAAAAGGGGCAAGCAAAGTTACCAAAGGAATACAAACACATACAAAAGTCCTAGGTCTGAATGGTTTCCGGTGTCTCACTCTCCACAATGCTAGAAATTTTGGGATTGAAGGCCAGATTCAGAATTCCTATTGGGAAGGGGGGGGGGACATCCTCATTTTGCACCCTCCCCCATATCTACACCCCTGCAAAGTGGCAACCTAGATGCTTTGAACTACAGCTCCCATAATCACTTGCCATTAACCATGTTGGTTGGAGTTGCTGAGATCTGAAGAGCCAAAGTACAGTATTGCAATGTATTGTTATTGCAGAGAATACTCAGCTATGAAGAGAACAATAGGATCTGAAATAGACCCTGATCCAGAAGTCTCAATGGCTGAAAAAGGGGCATGATATTTCTAAAATGCAGCACCTGTATTGCTTCTGGCTCCAGATTTTTAAAGGGCAGATTTGCATGCAGTCAAAATGGAGATTGGCAAAGTCACTAAACAAGGGATGGCTTGGTCAAGGTCTTTGTCCCTTAGGAGGGGACACAGTCAGCAAGTCAGCTACAACAGATAAACAGGCATTCTCGACCACAGTTACTGGAGTGGAACCCAAGAAAAGAAACTTTTGGACATAACATCTGATACAGTGTCAGAAATAGCATTATGCCCAGATAATGAACCCTGATTCATCAGGGTGAGTGTAACCCTCAGCCACATCCAAAAATCCCTCCTCCAACTGCACATGTCATCATTTCTCATCTCTTCCATCTTATCTAATTTCCGTATATAGAGCATCCACAAACTACTCAACACTCACGTTCCAATATTCTTCACAACCTGTCATGACCACTTCTGAAGCTGATATAATTGAAATACAAAAATGATGCACACTGATACCACATCTCTCACACCCCAGGTCCTCTATGCCACAGACTTCATATGTAGTCATTTCTGTTCTCTGTTTTGGACAGTTTAGAGACGGATTGGAAGATGGGGTCATGAAGGAGAAGGGAGTAAAACCTCCATATTTATGGATGATTTCCCATGGGCTATTTTGCAGTGAAAAATCACGTGGAAAATAAATAAAGGGGAGGGTCTGGAAGTGTCCTGTGGTGTCCTGAGGGGGCTACAAAAAGAATTTGAGGTCATATTTTCCCCACACCTCATGTAGATACTTCGACTAAGATTTATATCTCTAATGTGCATGTATGAGAGAGAGCGCCTTTTGCAACCTGGTGTCCTTCACATATTTTTGACTACAGTGCTTCTCTTCTGACCACTGACTATGCTGACTGGGCTGATGGAAATCCAAAACATATGAAGGATATTTTATTGGGAAAGGCTGAAATATCAGAATCATTAATGGTCTTTAATTCAGTTGATTAATTTATCTGAATATAGCTTCCTTAAAGAGGGGGGGGTCTATTAACATTTAAGCTTGGATTAAATATTTGTACAGGAGTATCCATCACTAGAATGAAAAATGAAAAAGAAAAATATCCAGAATAACTGACTACTCCCTTAAATTATTTTTTAAACACTACTCCAAATTAAAACAAGTCTGGAATACTGGGTTTCTACTTCTGTTCACAAAAACAGTCTACAGTGGATTAGAATTAGAACCACCTTTCTAGGAAATTTTGTCCTATGACAGTCTATTTCTGTCCACAGTATCAGGAAAACCCGGTAGCCAAACACCTGCAAAAAATTTCACGCAGCAGTGGCATTACTGAAATAGTCACACTCTCTCAGACTCAGAAGAGGGGAATGGCTAACTCCCTCCGAACAAATCTTGCCAAGAAACCCCTATGGTAAGTTCATGTTAGAGTCACCATAACTGAGAAACAACTTGAAGGCACACATCATCAACAAATAAAGGTTGAATATCCCTTATCCGGAAATCTGAAATGCTCCAAAATCCCAAATTATCCACATGGGTGGGTGAGATAGAGACACCTTTGCTTTCTGATGATTCAATGTACACAAACTTAGTTTCAAGCACTAAAATATTTAAAATATTGTTATAAGGTGTATATCAAAAATAAATGAATGTTGTGTTTAGACTTAGGTTCCATCTCCAAGAGATCTCTCTCTCTCTCTCTCTCTCCATATATATATATATGTGTGTGTGTGTGTGTGTGCGCGCAAATATTCCAAAATCCAAAACATTTCTGGTCCCAAACATTTCAGATAAGGGATACTCAACCTGTATGAAGGAACTACATAACTATGTATTCTTACAAAGAACTGCCCAAAATGTTAGAGAGGTGTCACAGTAAGTATAATCAGGCAGTACAGCCTTCCCCAACATGGTGTCAGACATATTGGGAGTACACTGGGTGTTTATGGGATTTGCAGTCCATAACTTGTGTATGGTACAGGGCTACTGTAGAGTAACATCTTCCTCAAGATTTATGCCATGGAATATGAACCTGGTTCAGTTAAAATGCTAGGAGTAGCAAATGATTAAGCAGAAACAGCAACACTTGTGACCACTAGTAATGCTCCCATGGAGATTGGAAAGGAATTTAAGCTATTTCAGTCTAAGCTACCTTCACTTCAATTGTTTGTTCTTGGGCTAAACTCAATTGTTTGTTCCAACGAGAGTACAGTGGGCCCTTGGTATCCACTGGGGTTTGGTTCCACGACCTTCCATGGATACCAAAATCCATGGATGTTCAAGTCCCATTATATACTATAGAATAGTAAAATGGTGTCCATTATATAAAATGCTAAAATCAAAGTTTGCCTCTTGGAATTTTTTTTTAATATTTTCAAGCCATGGATACCAAACCCATGGATACAGAGGGCCGACTGTAGATCCAATGGACCACTGTGGATTTGGTACATCAACACTTATGTATGTTCCATTAATAATTCAATGTGTCTATGCCCATTGGGAATAATGAATATTTTTACATGTACATGAGGACATTATCATATTAATATACATATATGCATGAACCTTAGCAAATATGAAGCGTACCTCTTGGTATAATTTATCTTTTTAAAACCAATTTTAATTGGAAAATGTTCAGACCATTGCTCCAGGAAGAAGTCATAGCTTTGTGATGGAGCAAGGGCAAACATCTTCCAAGCAAAAAGCCCCTGGTATAACCCACAGCATCTACCATTATAGAAAGGATCAAGCAACTAACAGAGAAAAAGGCCTTGGTCTGTGGTTTAATATCATACAGTAGTGCAGCATTCATACACTGTCCTTGGTGGCATTTTTCCATAAAGTGTTACTGAAGATTACATATATTATCAGACAGTAACATTTAGTTGGAAATTGTAGGTGCATTTGAATAAAACATTCATTTTACAGTGACAAGCATTGCAACAAATGATATTTTTAAGAAACAGATGCATATCATACCGTCAGATGCAACATTCTTAAAGAATCAGGCTTTCCTAGGCCACAACTGACCATTTGGCCTTTCAGTACAGAGATGTTATAATCCTTTTCCTCTTGAACTTGTGTTACTTGCAGTCTTCCTGTCTCAGATTAGATTAGAGGGCTTTGGCAATATTCAGTCATCAATGTGCATTCTGTCTCATTGAGCTAACATAGACCTCATTTTTAAAAAAACAGGAACCTTGGTATTGAATTTTAAGGACTTCTCTAACATGTGTGGGGCTGGCTAGAAAGATGGCAGTGCACAGAGAAATCAGAAAGTTGACCTGTCATGCTATCAGACATCATAAAGGGAAGCGCTGACTCATGATTCTTCATCCTGGGGATTAATTTTCTAAGTATGGCACTCTCAGCCATTACCCCAGCTGACTAGAAGACTCAACTATTTAGAAATGATTTATCACCCTTCCTTGCATAGCACAGATTTTTCCCTGAAAAATGAAATGCCAGAAAAGCGCCCAAATTTATGATAGATGGATCATGTAGGGAGAAAAAGGGAAATAAATACTCTATATATAACTGGTATCTTATTTTTCACTGCTCAGATTCTTTGGACCTAGAAATAAACTGAAAAATCTTACGCCTGTCATCCATCATCCCCATTTCCCCCATCGCTACTGTCACTGTTAGACACAGAGATAACAGCATTGCTATCTCCAAATGCACTTTTAGCAGTAGCCACTGAAGAATATACATACAAATGACCGATATTATCTTGTAAGATGTTCAACACATAATAGAAGTGGCAGTATCTATCCAGAGTCTGTCTTCTGCGGTGGACGGATAGGTTGTGATTGTTGTTAATGTTGTGTGCCTTCAAGTTGTTTCTGTCAGGGAATGACATGGATGTGACCACAAGATGGAGCTGTAAGCTTAGTAATGGCTCCAGTGGCAGGTGTGTGTGTGAGTCAGCACTTGTGATTATGCACACCTAAGATGCCTGATGTAACAGGCATTGTTTAACTACCTATAAAAAGGAGATGGGAACTATCTCCACTGTGTGTTTGTTGTGGATGGTGGTTGGCGAAGCAGTTTGTTGGTTTGAGAGAGATTTATGAGTATTAGAGATGACTGTCCTATACTCTGTATATATATTGTAAATATACTGCAAACAAAGATTAAAGCCCTCAAGTTGAGTGAAGACTGGCCTTGTTGCTGTCTTTATTTGGCAAGCCAGAGCTCAAGGCAGTGTGCTGGACTGAAGGAATTTTTCCTTCTCAGCCTGAAGTCTTTTGCAGAAGTCTCTCCAGAAACCTTCTCCTTGGCGTCCTGTCGATGTGGAACAACTCTGCAGGTGGTCGTGGTGGACACAGCATGCTTTTCTATGCCCCAACAGTTTCTTACTTATGACAGGGCTTTCTCAGCAAGATTTGTTCAGTGGGGGTTTACTGCTGCATTCCACTTAAAGTTGAGAGAGTGTGACTTGTCCAAAGGTACCCAGTGGACTTCCATTGCTGAGCCAGGATTTGAAACCTGATTTCCCAGAGTCCGAGTCTAACATTCAAACCACTACACCACAGTGGCTGGGTAGGTACATCCAATCAATTCCTCAGGATCTCCCAGATACTCCCCTTCTCACGAACTGTACCCACACAGCAGCTTCCCCCAAACCTCCCTGTAGCTTTTTCAGATGCACGGAGAGAATGTTTTAATGCAATACATCCACAGTTCCTTAAGCCAACAGCTTTGCCTCTCTTTTCCTGGGTTAACAATGAGAAGTAGAAGAATAAGGCTTCCTTTTTAATTTACAAAGTATGTGAAGCAATTTGTTCAGACAAGTGTCTTAATTTTTAACCTGGATATGCTGGCACCATTTTTAAGATAGCCTTTTTGGCTATGCTCTTTTATGTTACTTTGTTATGTTGTGCTTTTCTGTGGTTTCTACTGAATCATGCAATACGTTTAATCATTTTCAGTTTTGTAAGCAAGCTTGTAAGTAATTACCCTAAAAGGTACATGTGTAAAATAATCCATCACTCCTTTTTTTAGAAATAGCTGCTGCCTAGTGCCCCTACTCGGAAAAAGACATGGAATGCACCTCGCCTTAGAAAGCCATATAAGATGCATCTTGGGGAGAAAATTGTATGCAAAGCTATGCATATATTTCAAAGTGCACATGACTAAATGTGCATACTGTATATTTAAAACATGAGTGTAAACATGCTTCAGCCAACTCAACAAGCCTTACAGATTTGCACATCTCTACTAATTGCATACCCTTGCTTTCTCATGAACTGTAGCTGAGCCATCAACTACATGTGAAAATCCAGACTCCTAAATCCAGCAATCTTTCTGGCAGCAGTGGGGGTGTGGTCAGATTTCCCAGGTTTCAAGTTATTTATCCTCTGGCACAGCAGAAGCATTAAAATTAAAGCCCTGGAAATGGCTTGTAAGTGGTATCACAGAAGCAGTCCAGCATACATATTAGCTGTTGTACACTGTCAGCTGTAGGGACTGACAAGAATTTCACTGGATTCCAGTCTCACAGCTCCCTGCATCTTCTGAGACTATGCAAGAAGAAACACATCACACCTTGAGAATCTGCACATTTGTGAGTCTTACACAGTATTTTAGAGCAGTGCTTTTCAAGCTATATGATGTGGAGGAACAGCAGGATTCCGCCCCCGTCAATGTGCCAGGGACCAGCACCATACTTGTGCCCACTGCCTACAACTGTTTCTTTCTATCCTGGAAACTCCTCATATACTGGCAACCAATAGTTCACAGACTAGCACTGGCCTCCACACCACCATTTTGAGGAGCACTGCTATTTTAAAAAATTAAGTATGCACACAACAATATGAAAATTTTTAAAAGCTAAAAATGTATATGCTTGAAAAAATATACACAAATGCTTCAGGCAATGAGGAAAATGAATACATCATCTGCCTTGACTCCTGGTTTAGGGGAAAGGTGTATAATAAACTTAATAACAATATAATTGGTGCTATAGGCTATATTTCAGAGGAAGGAACTGGCAAAACCATCTCTGAGAATTCCTTGCCTAAGAAAAGCCTATGAAATTCATGGGGCTACATTAGGTCGACAGGCAAATTGATGGCACATAGACACACAATAATAATTAAGCAAACTGTGTAAATAATGCCCACTTTAGGAGAAATCAGTTAAAACATGTACACATTTCAATGCAGTAAGAAAAAAATACGTTTTATAATCTGATACAAAATAAGTACATAAAGAAAATGCAGGTGAAATTGGAGAAACACAACCAAATCGAAATGGAAGGATTTTCAAATCTCCAGTTTGCTGATACTATGAAAATGGAAGCAAATTATTTGGAAGTCAAAGGAAGCCCTCGATGATGAACAGATGACTCACTACTGCAATAAGATTATCAGCTCTATAAGAAAAGCAGTATTTTTTATGTAACAAGTCCAAGATTATAGGGGGTGGGGTGGGAAACATAGGCTTCTTTTAGTTTCCAGCTGAGGCTACTCTGTTGTTATATTTATATCAAAAATTACATTATGTTTTAACAAATATTTTTATTCAGGTTTAATAGACTGTGCTGGGCACTTTGAATGCTAACAAATTTAGATTGCAATCCTATACTCATTTACTTAAGCATAAGCCCCATTTAACTCAAGAGGGCTTATTTTTGAGTGAAGAGGAATTTACTGAGATTGTGCTATTAGGTTAATAATTATCCCTATGAAATTCAAAATTTTAACCAGTGGCACTTCCCTCTTCAGCTAATGTCAGGATGAAGCTGTTCACACCTTCAGGCTGACATCTTACATGGAAGCACACCACCGGTTTGAAGAGGAAATTCTCAATAGTTAGTTTTATAAGCAATATCCCCACCACAGTGTTCTTCTGTGAACACACAAGACTTGCAAATCATCCCAAGTCACTTCTTTGGCGTGGCTTGCTATGGTTGTGTGCCTTCAAATCAAGATCTTGTGAAGAAGAGCAAAATGACAATGCACCTGCCTTTTCTAGACTTAATGCCTCTTTCATGTCCACTTACAAATGAGAGACGTTTCTAATCTTACAGGGAGCATTTGATTTCTGTTGCCACGGCTGGATGTCCACAGCTCTGTTCCCTGCCAAGTACCAAAGTGTGATAGTTACTTCAAATTAAGCTTGCTTTAGCCACAAGATACAACCAACTCAACAATATTCTTGAGAGACACACTGTATTCTGCCTCCAAAGTGGCTTATTGCCTCAACCAGGACAGATACAGCCCAGATCTCAAAGAAGATAGCAGTTCTACCAATGGAGAAGGAAATTCTAATGCTTTACTTTTGACTGTTTCTGTCCTCTGGCACCTCATGGCCAACAAGGGGTGTATACTCTACCTGCTTCAACCCTTCTTCCAAGACCATTTTAAACAGCACCTTGAATATCTCAAGAAAAATACAGCTCAGTGACTCTATCATCACATTTTTTGCCTAAAATTATTTTTAACATCTGTTCCTATGAAGAAGCCTGTAATGTATGTATTTTGCACCTTTCAGTTCAGTTGGTCTAATAAAAGTATTAGCGCAATGTGTAATTCTTATTTTGTTATATTTTCCAACAAAATTCTGAAATTAGTGGAGGCAATGACAGAGGAGGTTGTTTAGTTAAACTTATGACATTTACATATTGCTTAATCCAGCCACACAAATAGTCCTGAAGCGATTTTCAACACACACACACACAAACACAGAGATAGAGAGGGACTCAATATATAACCACAAGATGGAATCCTGTTGTTAAATTATGCTAGCAGTGTATGTTTTCCAGGCTCACTCAGCAATGAGGGAAGGTCCACAAGATCTGCTGACTCTAAGCAACCTACATATCTAATGCCTAACTTCCTTCATGGTCATTGTTCCCGTGGCCTTTTTCCGCCTGTCACCACTGCCAATGCCAGCGTCACCATAACCCACCCACAGGATTCTGGCCATAGAGTCATCAAGAACATGCAAACTTATTCAAAGTGCCCATCCATAAAGATCACCTAAAACAGGGGCAGGTAACTGCTGAGGAAGAGTGGGTCATTTTTTAACCTTGCGGCCTCCCTGGGGGAGCACACTGGTATAATAAATAATAATAATAAAATGTATTTATACCCCGCCCCTCTACTAGAAACAATCGGGGCGGCTTCCAACAATTAAAACATTCTAACTATATATAAAATATTGTATATAGCACACTGGTGCAGCTGACATGACCAGAAGTGAAGTCGTCTCACAGACAGTTTCATTTTTCGGGCTGATGGAGAGAAAAGTTGGTGGTTTCTTATCAATGTGGAAGTCTTGGGATGGTACAGGAGGCAAAACTGTCATATTTGGAGCAGTTGTGAATTGTTTGGGGCCCAAACAAATCCCTGAAAACATTTTTTTTTAAATGGGCACCAACAGGTTTGGGGGGCTTGAAAGGCTGCAAAATGGGGGCCACAGGCACATGTTCCCCACCGCTGCCCTAAAGCCATCCTCCACCCAGCTTAGGAAAGAACAACAGAAACCAAAGCCAGAGCTTTAAAATGGTCCCAATGCCTGGAGGAAGAAAAATGAAAAATCATCTTTAGGCACGCTTTCCTGGGAAGAGCTGTACATAATATGTACACCAGGGGTCTTCCACTAGACCTAGGAGTAGATTCCATCTTGTGGTAGATGGTGGGTTGCATCAGTGACACCACTATGAGAACAAAAGTGGAAGACCAAGTGGAAGGGGAGAAAACTAGAAAGAGTGGAAGTACTGTAGATATATACAGTACTATACATTTATACCAGGTTTAGCTGCTATGGTCTTTCCGCAAATTCCTGGGTATTATAGTTTGGTGCAGGAATTAAGTTTGTTGTGTCTAAGCACAAAAACAGAACTATGATTCCCACGACTTCTTAGATTCCGATTAAATATTATTTTCCAATTTAACAAAAATCCCTAAAAGGTTTGATGACTTTTATTTATCCCATCTCTTGTCAGATCACACTCCCTGGGTTACGCTAAAATGGGTAGCTTTTGTGCATCTGCCATCACCTTCCACAGATAGATTGGTTTTATACTGTCCATGATATTTTACTCTGATTTTATAGCAGACTTGGCGTTTTCTTCACTAAAATAAACTGAATTGAATTGAGGGCTTTTCCTAAGGAAAAGTTATAAAGAACAAATTAAAGCAATCTATCTGTACTTGGTGTACCTGACGTAACATATACCGCTTAAAAACTCCCTCAAAAACGCCTGGTAGATCTCATGACAACCCTGTAAGGTAGGCCGGCGATTTTTAAATTACTTCTCCCCCTTCTCAGCGCTCCACACTTTCCCCAAATTGCTGAGGGTGACTTGCTCCGTGGCCCTACTGCTGCCACCACCACCAGTTGACTGTCTGGGTCCCAATCTGGGCCACAGATTGAGTGCCAGGAGTGGATTGTGAGGTGGAGAGAGAATTTGCATGTGGGTGGGGATTGGTTGGGTGTGTTTCCTGAGCAACTGGGAAAAGCAACATACCCAAGAGTTTTATATATATATATATACAGGCCTCCCTCAACATTCGCGGCCTCCACACTTGCGGTTTCGCATATTTGCGGTTTGCCGCGAGGGGAGGCTGGGGAAAGTGGTAACAGGGCCTCTGAGGCCCTGTTGCCACTTTCAGGAGGGAGTGGGGAGCTATGGGGAGGTGACCTCGGGGCCTCTGGAAGCCCTCCGGAGGCCCCATGGTCGCCTAGGGAGGGAGTGGGGAGCCGTGGGGAGCCGGCCTCTGGAGATCTTCTGGAGGCCCCGTGGTTGCCTAGGGAGGGAGTGGGGAGTGCAGGGAGGCGACCTTGGGGCTTCTGGAGGCCCTCTGGAGGCCCATGGTCGCCTAGGGAGGGAGGGGGAGTGCGAGGAGGCGGTCTCGGGGCCTCCGGAGGCCCTCTGGAGGCCCGTGGTCGCCTAGGGAGGGAGTGTGAAGTGCATGGAGGTGGCCTCCGGAGGCCCCGTGGTCACCTAGGGAGGGAGTGGGGAGCCGTGGGGAGCTGTGGGGAGCGGCCTCGGGGCCGCCGGACGGACTGTGACTGCCTAGGGAGGGAGTGGGGAGCCATGGGGAGGCAGCCTTAGGGCTTCCGGAAGGCCTCCAGAGGGCTTCCGGAAGGCCTCCGGAGGGCTTCCGGAAGGCCTCCGGAGGGCCTCCGGAGGCCCCGTGGTCGCTTCAGGAGAGAGGGGGAGGGCAGTCTTTATTTGCGGAATTTTCACATTTGCAGGGGTCTGTGGAACCTAACCCCCGTGAATGTGAAGGGAGGACTGTACTAGCTATATACTTGGTGTAGCATACACCGTTCCCCCTGCCACCCTCCACAAGCCCCCTACATGAGCGCACACAAGCACGCTAGGGTGCGCACCGCTTCCTCCCCCCTGCCGCCTCCCCCCCAAGCCCCCTCCCGCGCACGCACACACGCTGGCCTCTCCAAACCCCCCCACGTGCATGCACACACACACTGCTTCTTCACCACCCCCACTGCCTCCCTCCCGCCCCACGGCCCTCTCCAACCCCCCTGTATGCACACACGAGCACACACGCATGCCCGTGCTGCTTCCTCCCTCCCTCCCATCGTCTCCAAACCTCCTCCCGCATGCACATACACATGTGCCGCTTCCTCCCCTGCCACCTCCCTCCCCCCTGCGGCCCTCCCTGAGCCCCCTCCCACAGGCGCACACGCACGCATGCGCCACTCCCTCCCTCCCCACTCCCTGCGGCCCTCCTCAAGCCCCCTCCCCCCGTGCACGCACGCACGCACGCACACACACACACGCTGCTCCCTGCCCCCCGCGGCCCTCTCCAACCCTCCCTGCATGCGTGCACACCACTCCCTCCCCCCACTGCCACCTCCCTTCCCCCCCACATGGCACCTCACCCCCCACCGTGTCCCTTGGCTGCCCCCTGCCAACCTCCCCAAGCCCCCCCACCGCACACACACACACCATCCCACACACACCCCTTCTACTACCACGGCCATGCTTACACTGGAGGTAAAACTCCACATGGTCCTGCCTCCAGTGTGCTGATTAGCTGCCCAACAGTTTCCTAAGAAGCCAATCAGCACACTGGAAACAGCAACATACCCAAGAGAATTAGATAGATAGATAGATAGATAGATAGAGATAGATAGATAGATAGATAGATGTCTCTCAATCACAGAGATGAACATACAAAAGAATAATTATATTTAAAACTAGATTCCATATCAAGATTAAGGGCAGTCTACAAAGGTAGGATACTGTTATCATGCAGCTAAATAAAATAATTTTACAGGAAATTAAGCATGTTCTTTTTTAAAACAGCAACAAGCTTTTCAGTGCTTCTGCTGGGGAGGCCAGTCCAGAGATAACCAACCCAAACCTTCTACAAGTCAAAAGAAAATAAATTTATCCATAAGCAAGTTACCATAAGCAAGTCACTAAACAGTGAACTGTAACTCTTCTGCTCAAACAGTAGATAGCATCAAGAACAGGTTCTGGACATCCAAGTATTATTTATTGCCACCTAACTTGGAGCTCCACTCGCTGAGATACATCTGCCTGTAAGGACCAAAAACAGTTAACCCTAATGGACTTTAATATTTTAGAAGGTCTGGACCTTCTCTTCTCCCCACCCGCTGTCAGCCCCTGGATTCTATACTGCTGCCTGCAATTACGTAGTGGAGCTTAGAGCTTATAAAAAGAACAGATTGAGTGCTCCAAGTTGTGTCCCTTGCCATCTGCCAGCACTTTCTCTTCCTCTTTCTTTTGCTGCAGCATGATCACCAAGCTGGAGTGAGGAAAAGAAGAAGCAATAAAGGAGGAAAAGAAAGTGAACATTTGGCTTCCCTGGCCAGCCCCCTAGGAACTTGGGCAAGATTAAGAAGAGAAAAGATCCCACAAGGAGATGGTTCTGTGTGAAGCGGCGATGGGGTGGTGAACAAGGCTGGCCATTTTAGGAAGGGGCACCATATGGAGAATCTGTTTGCCCACATCACCAAAATAATAGTGGCCAAGGGTTTATACATCTGCTTCCCACAGCCACTGCACCTCCCTGTTCCAACTGGACTCTCTTCCATCATCTCCAGAACCTCAAAAAAGCAAAATGCAAAGTCAGAGAGGATTCTGCTGGTCCTGCAAAGTGAGATGAATTATCACAAACTGGTAGATCTCCATCCCACCTTCTTTGCAAAATGTAAAAAAAACAAACACACAACTTCAGTGATTTGGCTAAACCAGATTTCTCTTCATTCCATGAAGATTCACGTCCCATGTCATACAAGAAGCATGAACTAAATCTTAAAGAAAGTCTGTTCGTTTTGTTGTTGTTGCGTGCCTTCAAGTCATTCTAGGGGAAGCAAAAAAAAAAAAAAACCCCAAACAAACCCAAAAATGCTTTTCCATGGGTCAGCTGTCACCACATTAGCTACAAAACGTCAAGTCTGCAAACCACACATGCCTCTAAGAGACATGAGCACTGACCTAAAATAAAAACGAAACTGTTAAACTAAATGAGACAAAAATGCAACTCTTAACTGCATTGAAATATATATATATATATATCAAAGAGAAAGAACACTTATTAACTTGATCATGTTTGATTAAGTGGAACTTGCTTATTCCTAGAACTTTATAATCAACTTCCTCAACTTAGTCCACCTCTCAGTGTGCTTAGACTACAAGTGCAGTGGATAGGTAGTTGTATTCCTAGTAATTTTAGTGATGTAGTTAATGTTAATTACTTTTTTGTTTTGTTTTACTGCTGTATTATAGTTTTACTACTTGACTTCATTGTATCTCGTGCGTTAAAATATGTAATACTGCAAACTCCTTTAAGGTTTTAGGGACAAAAAGCAGTATAGAAATAACTAAATAAATACACAGAATCATAGAGTTGGAAGAGACCACAAGGGCCATCTAATCTAACCCCCTGCCATGCAGGAATACCCAATCAAAGCACTCCTGTCAGAAGCATTCCTAACAGATAGCCCTCCAGCCTTTCTTTAAAAACCGCCAAAGAAAGAGCCTCCACCACACTCCAAGGCAGCGTATTCCACTATCAAACAGCTCTTACTGTCAGGAAGCTCTTCCTAATGTTTAGGTGGAATCTCTTTTCCTGTACTTTGAATTCTGTTGCTCCACGTCCTCGTCTCTGGAGCAGCAGAAAACAAGCTTGCTCCCTCTTCAACATGACATCCTTCTCTTCTCTAGACTAAGCATACCCAGCTCCCTAAGCCGCTCCTCATAGGACACGATTTCCAGACCTTTTACCATTTTGGTGACCCTCCTCTGGACATGTTCCATCTTGTCAATATCTTCCAGAATTTAACTATTTAAAACATTTTAAAAATTAAAACAATCAAAGTAACCTGGAATCATTTCATACTACACAATTATAGCACTGTGATTCCACTTTAACTTCCATGGCTGCATCCTATTAAATCCTGGGGTTTCCAGTTTAAGGAGGCAATAGAGTTGTTTAACTGAGAATTCTAAATATTCCTCCTTAAACTGCAAATCCCAGGATTCCATAGGATGGAACCATGGCAGTTGAAGTGGAATCATAGTGCTATAACTGTGCAGTGTGAAAGCCCCCAATTAAAACCTTGTACACACACACACACACACACACACACGTACACACACAGTTACTTTTTTTTAATTTATTATCTGATGGACCTGACTCAGTTATTAACCTTCTCTGTTACTAAGATCAGCAGGAAAGGCCATTTTGAAGTAGGAGAGCCACTTCTTGGGCACCTAGGAAAGGACGTTCTCTCTTCTGTTGTTGTCAGTTTAGAAATACACACCTATTGATACTCTGGTCTGTGTTCATGAAGGGGTACGGGTCTAGGCAAATCTTTCTTCTTGACTTTGTGAATCAATTGTTTCTAATGCTTCTATTGTTTTATGGTATGACACACACACCCCACCGTATCTGAGAGGGATATGTTTCCAGACTTACTGTGGATATTGGAAACTGTGGATAATATGAAGCCTATTAAAATAAATGACTTCCGGCCCAATCATACCAGAGTCATGCAGGAGGTCCTAGGAGGTCTCTAGAGAGACCGCATTTTTTCTGATGTGGGTAAATTAATATGCGGGTATGCATTTTGTTTTTATGGGATTACTATTTATTATTATTATTATTATTATTATTAGTGCACATCATTCAATGGGTTTCAGAAAGGGGGTACAAAAACTCCTTTAAAAAAATAATCACTTCTCACAAAAACCAGCAGAATTTGCATTAAGATCATTTCTGTATTCTGTTAGGAGACATGAAGCATACACATGATAGTTGTCTTATTTTACTGTGCAGGAAGAACCAAGCAGAGATTTTAACCCAGATAGAACGATATACCAAATGATGTGGTCTGCCTAATCTCTTTATGGCTTACCTTCCCACAGAGTCACAAGGAAAAATGAAAGAGGATGATTCACTGTACTACAAACACCACATGTTCATGCTCTAATAGGTCAAATGACAGTTGTTGTGAAGTTCAGAAGAGAAGTGATTACAGACATAGGCACAGCTAGACAGTGTGCTCCAGTGGAAATTTCCCATTAATAAAGAACTAAACTGGCAAATCATTTCATATCAATCAAGCTAGCCTATGAAAACAGCCAAAAAAGAGCAGATAGTCTAAAATAAAAAGCAAAAGAAACTCTATTATCCAAGGGGGTGGGTGGGGGATATAATCTACATTAACGCTGAAGTAATGGGCCTAAATTCAATTACTGCTTCCAATTAGACTAGGCCCAATGAATCAATGAGAATTTAGTCAACAAATCAGTAATGTAAGTTCCATTGATTCAATAGGTCTAATATAGATGTGACTAGTAACTGCATTAAGGCCACAGGTGGGATTTATGTGGCTCTCCAAGCTGGACTGCAACTTTAAGCATTCCTTATCATTAGCTAGGCTTGCTAAGACTGTTTGGACTTGCAGTTCAACAACAACTGGAGAGCCACATGATTCCCTTGATTTAGGCCAATATGTTTATTTAGATGGAATAGGATGGCTGCAGACATTCAAGATGAGGCTACAGATTAGAAGTAAGCAACTTTCAGGGGTCAGGGAGCTGCAATGTCCCCCCAGGGGACTCTGGAGGGTCACACAATCTCCTTCCACCCCCACCCCTGAAAAAAAAATCTCCACACCACTATTAACCTAAAGTACAATTATGGAACATTCCGTAGTGGAACTATTTTCTGTAAAATATAACAATTCAATTCATTAAGCAAGGAACTACTTGCACAAAAGAACAAGACATACATTTTCCCATGGTAAGGGTGAAGGTTTAGCTTTTGGGTTTGGGGGGGGGGTTGTTCTTGTTGTTTGTTTTTACTTTGACAAAAAGGAGGGGGAGTATAAGAACAACATTCTGAAAGAGCAATATAACTGTAAATCCATGGTGATTCAAAGAGTGATCATTTCAGTGATGTGACACATCGGGGTTGCCCAAATGAAAACTGAAGGAGGTTCCTGTACTTTTAAAATGGTTGTGTAGAGAAGGGAATTTCAGCATGGAATCATAGAGTTGGAAGAGACCACGAGGGCCATCCAGTCCAACCCCATTCTGCCACGCAGGAAATCACGATCAATTGTACTATCTATTCTCCTTTATGGGTTTGAAACATGGGTCACCTATCGCCACCACCCACGACTCCTCAAATCCCCAAATATAGTACTCTACGGTGAACTCGCCATGGATCAGCGCAAGAAGGGCACTCCAAAAAAGCGACACAAAGACTCCCTGAAACAACACCCCAGGCTCGGCCAAACTGATCACCAACAGTGGTCCGCCCCGGCCCCACACCGGGAGGCATGGAGACGCACCATCCACAATGCTGCAGCCTTATTTGAGAACTCACGCCCAACAAGTCCCGAAGAGAAACGACAACGCAGAAAGAACCACAACCCGGAAACATCACCCAAGGAGACCCTCCGCTGTGCCCCCCGCAACCGGACCCGTCCACCTCGGATCGGCCCCCTCAGTCATCAGCGCGCCCGCAGAAAGCACGGGATGAGTCCTTCCCGAATCTTCGTTTGCGAAGAAAAACCAGAGAATTAAAATACACTTGTATATGCCACCCTGTCTCACAGGATCCCAAGGTGGTGTACAGGTAAAACCAAGTTACGAACAGTGTAAACTTAACACGAATAATTAATACATTTTTTAAATTCTGTGCTGTAAATGGTTTTGCCAGTGTTTTGTTTTAATCTGTGCTGTAAAGCTTCCCATGGGTCCCATGTTGGAAGACAGGTGGGATATAAATTTATACACACACACACACACACATATATATATATATATATATATCAGTGTAAAAGCATATGTATTGCTTGTTACCTGGTTGCCTGATAAGAAACACCTAATGAAATTCCCTCTACTATACAACCAATAAAAGTACAGGAGCCCTTCCCTTTCACTCTGGGCTTGTCTATATGAAGCAATAAAATGTGGATTGGTGCACAGTAATGCCAATTTGCTTCTATTTGTCTTAAACATGTTTTTTTAAGATCGCAGGCATGTGAAGCTAAATACTTTTGCTATTCCAACAGGCATGCTTATGAATCAAGATGGCGGGCACAAGTGAATTACTTGTGTTTTTATTTACCTTTGAGTTGCCGCTGCCAAACAGATTTAAAAAAAAAAACACAACTAAATCCAAGGTGTGATCTTCCGATTTAATAAAGCAGCAAAGGAAAAAAAGGTTATTTTCTCACTGTGGCACACAATCGCTACAGCAAAAATCCAACATGGTGGTTTTGGATGCTTGCCTAAATTATTAGCAATTTCCTCTCCCTGCAAATGTTTGACCAATCAGCTGTCCACTCTGAGAATGTGCAGCAATGTGAATGGGTTGTCCCAACAGGCAATTGTGCGCATTTCAACGCATTATTTTTTAAAATACAGGGAAAGCCACAAAGTCTTTTCCCACGGAGCATATGGAGTATTTGGCTCCCCTCCTTTCAAATGTGGCGGATTGATGTCGGATCCCATTAAAACAAATCATATTCTTCTCAAATTCTATGAGGTGTATTTTTACCTCTGTCAACCACATGACACATACAAGGGAGAAAAACTGAACACTGTTCTTCTTTCTAAGAGACTGTCCTTGGTTTACCTTTATAAGAACAAACTGAAGCAAACCTGGACTCACAGCCTCCCTTTCTAGAATTTTCAACTTGCCTTTCTGTTTTAACTGTATTTATTTTTATTTAACTTTGCTCACTGCTGTAAGCACTATGGGTGGGTGGGTGTGAAATAAATAGAAAAAATTAGCCAAAAATGGAAGCAGAAGCTCCCAACGGTCTCCTCACAACCATGGGAAAGGAAGAGAGAGAAGGTACACAAAACAGAGGACAAATGAAGGACAGGTCCTCTTACTAAACACGATAGAGGTACATGATGGCAGAGTACTGAGGAATGGAGCAGGAGAGTGTGAAAGCCATATATGAACTTGTCTTTTAATATCTCCAGGGTCATAAAGTTTCAACATGCCAACTGCTAGTTGTGGAACCTTGACAACCCTTGACCTCTGAATACTTTTGCTCCAAGAAACCTCCCACAGATTCTTGGGTAATTCTGTAAACTTCCTCCTATTACTAAATTAATGTTCTCCTTCCCTCCCTCCCTCCTCCTCCTCCTCTTTTTTTTTTTTTTGTTCCCAGAAAAGTAACTTGCTGAAGATCATTCAGCTGTGCAATACTTTATTTAAATAAGAGATGAAGAGATGTTTATATATCTAGACCATGTCCTTTTTTTAGCACACTTGTTCAAAGAATGGCAATTAATAAAACCTGGCAAGTAATTTCTAACCCGGTGAGATGTTTGCTCTGGGGAATATATTATAATCAAAAAGTCGATATGGTAGAAGCCAATATAGGACCAGGTACATCTAAACAGAGAACTCCTTTATTCAAGACTGTTTTATCCATGGATTCCTTATTACATCTGTTAACAAGCCTAAGATGGTATTATAAATATCCTAAAAGTAAGAGATTTAAGAATTTGATAGAGAAGTGACTATACTTTTTGTCTAAATAGCTGTTCACTTGAGTCACTTTTCAGTTTGTGTGTGTGTGCACACACACAGTACTGTCTTATGACATGGTGTTAACTCACCTCAAACAAATTCTCTTCTACTTACATACAGGAATTCTGACCTTTCACATTTATATCTGGCTTGATAAGAGCGGGGGGGGGGAATCTTGCATTTTCTGCTACTGAAAAATGGCTACAGGTCACTTATATAAGCACTAAAGAAAGAATTGCGAAGAAAGGGAGAAATCAGCTTTAGCAGCTACCAAAAACAACACATAGTCTCATTAATTTCTACCGCTAGCACAAAACCTTTCACCACAGCTAAAGCTGCTCCTGTGTAAAGTTACAGATTTAGAAGAGTCTTCCACAATCTGGCACCCTCCAGAAGTATTGGACTACAACTCCCATTGTGGTAGGTGGAGTTGATGGGACTTGTTGTCAGACAACATCTGGAAGACCCTACATGGAAGAAAAGCCAATTTAAATCATCTTGTAGTGAAGGGGTAGGAATTGTGCAGTCCTCCAGATGCTGTTGGACTGCAACTCTCAGCATTCCTCACCACTAGCTCAACTGCCTAGAGCTTCTGGGATTTGCAATCTGAGATTTGGAGGGCAACATGATTCCCATCCCGTTGCACTGACTCAGGGATTTTGTTGCCTTTGCACTGTTGGTTTCTTAGTGAGTTCTCCAACCTAGGGTCTGTGTTTGATGAAACTATTGTTACGGTACTCTTCACAACTTGGAGCAAGTTCAGAGTCAGACGACAAGGATGATAAAGAGGTATGGAGAACAAAACATATGAGGAGAAGTTGACGGAGCTGGGCATGTTCAGCCTGGTGAAAAGATTGTTGAGGGGTGACAGGATTGCATCTTTAGATACTTCAAGGGCTGCCACAAAGAGGAGGGTGCAGGCTTGTTCTCTGCTGCCTCAGAGGATAGAACTAGGTCAAATGTTTTAAGCTACAGGAACATTAGAACACTGAACATTAGAAGGAACTTCTTAACAGTGAGAGCAGCTCCACAATGGAACCAATTGCCTAGAAAGGTTGTGAGGTCTCCTTCTCTGAATGTCTTCAGAAAGACACTAGACAGCTACCTGCTGAGGACGCTCTAGTTGGAGTGTCTGCATTGAGCAGGGGGTTAGACATGACAGGGCCCCTTCCAAGTCTATAATTCTATGCTTTTTTTAAAGAACTAAAGGCATCTTAGACCTCTAGCTATTGATAAAGATGCTTAGTTTATTATTTTGATAGGTCAGCATTAGGGTGCAGCAACTAATTTTTCAGTAAGACTGCAATATGTATGGTCAAAATCAATCTCTTACCATTTGGACCATGAGATACATACAGTTGAAGATATACCACTTTGTACAGCCTGGGATGTGGAAGGAAGCAGGGCATCTTGGCCACTTTTGGTTTTTGTGGTAAACAACTCACATTGAGGGAAGCAGTTATACAGTGCAAGAGTAAGCATGAACAAAATGACTACCCAAAGGTACAGTTAAGAACCCCCAAAAATCTATCCAGAACACCTTATGAGGGCAGAGTACAATTGCTTTCAGAGGTAGAATGAGCATCATTTTCATTAACCTGCTCTGGACAATGAATACATATAGCCTAGAATATCTGCATTAGGACCCCCATTACTGGTGCAAAAAAATATATACCATAAAAATCCAGTACACAGCAACAGATTAAGCTCATGTAATCAGGGCAGGCTGGTGGTGCTAGAACCTAAAACCCAACATAAGTCCTCCCTGGAGCAGACCCATTAAATGTAAGGGTACTTGCATTAGCTGTGACTAACAAGTGCCATAAAGTTCAAGTGTTCTACTGCAAGGAGAACTGATTGTGAATTAACCTTTTAGCTACTTTTCAAAAAAATTATATGATATGCCTTAATCAGTTGGCCTATTGAAACAGAAATACCTTCTTTGTACCGCAAACCCTTTCTGTACATGTTCTTTCCTTTTCATTCTTCCTGAATGTCAGAGAGGAAATGACTAAGCTTCTTTTAAGACACTGCCATTCGCCAGACAGAGTCTGGTTCTCATACCTTATCAAAATAATCAACCAAAGACATTCCGGCATATGTATCACTTCTAGATAACAGGGATAGGGTGGGAGCTTTTAACAAAGCTGTGGTAACTTAATTTTTTTTAAAGGGAATCATTTGTTGCTTTTATGATTCATGTGTACCTTTTAGAACGGGTGAGCAACTGTGGCTCACAGCAAACAGTGGGGATCATGGGAATGGTAGTCTAGAAATCATCTAGACAGCAGTTGCCTGCCTTGTTCTAGAAAATCTCAGGGAGGCAAACATCTATCAAAGAAATGTGAGCTGGAAACGGTAAAACATCAACACTTGGATTATATTCAGTAAACAAAATCTGGCTTCCAGTTTTGAAAAACAATATACAGTTGCCCCTCGACATTCATGGCTTTCACACTCCCAGTTTTGATTATTCGCGGTTTAGCCCCAGCCCCTTAGGGAAGGCTGCCGTGAGGCAGGGCAACCTCCTGCCTGCACCTTCTCCGGCCTTCCAGAGGCGGCTCCAGGGCTTCAGAGCTCCGGAGTCTGCTCAGGAAGGCCGGGGGGTGGGGCGGGCAGCCTCTCTCCCTCCGCCTTTCCCAGCCTTCCTAAGGGGACTCCGAGGCTTCTAAGCTTCCCTCCCGCCCACCCGCTGCCTTCCCTGGCCTTCCTAAGCGGGCTCCGGGGCTCCAAAGCCCCGCGCCCGCTTCGGAAGGCCGGAGAGAGGCAGCGCAGCCTCCTCCCCACCCACACACTGCCTTCCCCGGCCTCTTTCAGCGGGGTCCAGGGCTTTGGAACCCCGGAGCCCGCTGAGAAAGGCCAGAGAGAGGCAGCACAGCCTCCTCCCCGCACGCAAGCCGCTGTCCCCGGCCTTCCGAAGCGGGTGCCGAGGCTCCAAAGCCCCGGCACCCGCTTCGGAAGGATGGAGAGAGGCAGCGCAGCCTCCTCCCCACCCACACACTGCCTTCTCTCTGGCCTTCCTCAGCGGGCTCCGGGGCTTCTAAGGCCTGGAGTCCCCTCAGAAAGGCTGCGGAGAGGCCAGCCAGGCTGGCCAGACACCCTCCCGCTGCCTCCCTCCCTCTGGGGGTGGGGCGCGGGAGCAGCGTCTGTTATTTGCGGTTTTTCCACATTCGCGGGGGTCTCAAGAACCTAACCCCCGCGAATGTGGAGGGACAACTGTAATCAAAACTCAACACTTCCAAAGGAATTCCACCCAGGGACAGGGGGATTTCCAGCAGATAATGGGCCATCAACCAATCCTTAGCCAAACAGACACTAATCCTCCTTGCATTTCTACACCCAGAAACTAACCATTCAAATAAATAAATGTACATATACTCCCCAACAGGGGTTCACAGTATATAAACTCCACACACACTCCTACGCAACCATTCTCTGAAGATGCCAGCCACAGATGCAGGCGAAACGTCAGAAGTAAACTCTTCCAGAACATGGTCTCACAGCCCAGAAAAAAAACAAGGAAAATCTATGCTTCCTTTGTTGTCACACAAGAATTTTATAAGCAAGGCCAATCACCCTGTTCATATCCTTTTGCTTTCAACTAAAATGCAAAGCCAGTTTCAAATCCCTTGTTCTGGTTAAGGCTGATGGAAGAAAAGATAAAGCCCAAGATGCTAAATTCAGTTACAAATCCTTAAATATCTCTGTAGTCTGAGAATGGAAGTATTACACTTCCAGATCTGAGCTCTAACAGCCTGAAATAACCATAAAACCCGAGTCCTACAAAATTACAGTGTGTGTATGGGTGTGTGTGTGTGCACTAAACAACAACAGTAGTCAAATCTTGATTTAACAAGGCTAGTGAGAATGTAAGGGCTTTTGTTTCTCCCAGCTACACAGCCACCAAGATCAAGGAATCCAGATATTTCCAGTGGGAAATTAAAATTATAATGCTCTAAAATGGCTGCATTAAGTCAAATCCAAATATTATTTCCACACTAAGTAGCTTTACTGTAAGTAGCATTCTGAAGAAAACCATTTCAGTCAGTGAAAGACCTATTTCTTCAATCCTGATTTTCCAATGGGTGTAAGGAAGCAACTTTGCAGACCCTTTTAATTCTTTAAGACTTCTGCCAGAGAGCTACCATTTAGTGTTGAGAAGCAGGGGTCAAACCCACAGCCCATTTACAACTTTCAAAATCAGATTCTAATTCTGTTCCTATTAAAACATTAAATCTAAATGTATTTAAAGTGAAACGGATGACATTCCAAGCACAGGTCGCCTCATGTATTCATGGGAGATAAGTTCCCAGACTTACCATGAATATGTGAAACTGTGGATAATAGCAAACCTTATTGAAATGAATGACTCCCGGCAAACCTCCAATAGTAGCATACCATAGACTCACACTGGAGGACCTAGAAAATGCCTAGAGAGAATTTTTTTGGGGTGTGGATAAGTGAAACTGGATACCAGTCATGTGGATATGGGGGCCGACCTGTAATATATGTTATTTAAATCATCTTGACCATCTATTTATAAAATGCTTCATTGGTCAGGAATCATTTTCAACCTGCCTGGACACTGTACAGTATGACTCCCGCATCTGTGGGGGATATGTTCCCAGACTTACCGTGGATACCAGAAAATGTGGATAATAGGGAATCTTATCAAAATGAATGACTTCCAGCCCAAACATACCATACAGTCACACTGGAGGACCTAGAAAATGCCTCGAAAGGATGAGCACAACTGTATGGTCAGCTTCCAGCAGAAACATACCATAGAATCATGATGGATGACCTAGAAGATGCTTAGAGAGAACATATTTTTTCAGAAGCAGGTAAATGAACCTACAAATACAGGTCTTGCAGATACAGGAATCATACTGTACTTAGAAACAATCTATCTAGGGGCTCAGTTACATGGCAGAATTAAGTGTGGACAATACCAGCTTACCTTCCTTTTGCTCCAGTGCCCCTTTGGTTTACATGATTTAGGCCAAAATTGGCTGATGAGATAAGTTAGCATCTTTGCAGTTCACACAGCTGGGGAAGGCATGGCCTCCAGGGTGCAGGGCAGTACGGGCTGCAGCAGTAGAGAGATGGCCCTCCGGGACTGACAGTCCCAGAGGCCCATCTCTCTGCTGCCGCAGCTGGCAATCAGGGATGGGGCAGGTGCAGGGTGATACAGGCTGCAGCGGCAGAGATGGGCCTCCGGGACTGACAGTCCCAAAGGCCCATCTCTCCACCGCTGCAGCCAGCAATCAGGGATGGAAAGAGTGCTGGGGTTGCCCGGTTTGTCGTAAAAACAATGGCAGATCCTGCATTGCAAGGCATCCCTTGTAAACCCACCTCCTCCGAGGTCCGACCAATCACAGCTCAGCTCTGCTTTGAGCCCCTGTTTCGAGAAGGTTGCTGGTAGATCACACAGCCAATAATGCGCAACTCTACAAAACTTTTTTTAAAAGTTGGGGAAAATAGCGAAAGCGTATATCGTGCATCTCGTGGGTATTTTGGCCCCCTCCTTCTGAATATGGAGACATTGGCCCGAAATGCATGGGGACCGTTAGGATTCTGGGCGAATTAGTTGAGGATTTTTTGGGTTTTTTGCCATGTAAACGACCCCCAGGAGATGGGGAAAACAAAAATTAAATACCTGAACCATTAACATACAGGATGTCAGCTCCAAGTTTCCAGACCTGTCATTCCAGAGCTTTTTTGACAGACACTAGGTGCTAGAATCACATATTGTTAAACTCAATATACTTGGGGTTTTTTTAAGTTTAATGTAGCCAGTAGATTTAATTAATCATGCTCACCTTTTTAAAAAGTTTGCTTAAGAAATGAAGAGGGGAAGAAAAGACATGACCCTGCCTAGTGTAACGCAATCCCACAATCACTGCCCCATCATTTAAAAAAACCCCACCTATTAAGTAATGAACTAGAGCATTTGTGCTCATTTTTACTCTAGTGACACCCATGCACAAGCATTGCTTTGGATTCTTAAGGAATGAATAACATGTCGTTAGCTGAAATTAACTTCAACTAAGATGAATCTTCCACTGCAATATATTAGTATCATTCTCTATTGAATAATGTGAAATATACTTTTTTCCTATAACAGTAATTTTATTATTCTTCAGAGTTCTATAAAAGTACTGATTGTATTCTTACAAGCAGATTAGGGGCATTTACACTCAAGAGAAGATACTTGTATTAAGTCACAGAATCACTTCAGTACAAGGATGGAGAAAGCACAGAGGTAAAGACTGAATGAAATTGCTGGTCCTGGCAAAGCAAACAATTCAAAGGACTTAGACCCAGCACTTCCATAAGCCAAAAAAACTAGGACATTCTCTACAGAATTTGGACAAATTGAGGGGACCATCGTAATAAATACACATTTTTATTTATTCAAAGTATTTCATTAATTGCTTTCCTGTCCACTGGAGCACCCAACGCATACATTTGGCTTTGGGTTATATAAATGATTTTTCATTTGTCAGCATACATCTGAGGCAGGAGGTGAGGGAAGAGAAGAAACACTGAAGAGACATTACTTTATGAATTTTGTACTGTGCAAAGCCCTGGGAAGAAGATCTCAGACTTCAGTCCAACCCGGATGTCAGAAGGGAATTTTAAAACAAATAAAATACATACCTCTCACCAAGCCTGTGCAAGCCTGTAGCTACCCTGGAGCAAACTGACCTTTGACTATTTGCTGTTGGGCACAGTATTTACAGGAACAACTACTATAATAGTCAGCATGGTATTTACAGGATCAAATAATGTAACAGTTACCTTCTGTCAGTAGTTGCCACATCTGACCTCCGCAGCAAACAGTGTTGGTGGCAACTGATGGCTTCTATATCAGTGGGCCAATGAACCCAACTCTGGGTTTGAGTCAAAATGTTAAAGGAGCTATCCAGGGTACTGACCTCTATTCCCAAAATATGTCCAGTGTCTTGAGTAGCTCCTTTAAAATTCTGATTAAAACAAGGATCAGATTCACTACCACTGACATCACCAGCCATCACTGATTAGTGCACTATAATCTTCTTCGCACTACACTGTTATAACACTATTATTTCACTTTAACCGCTATGGCTGCTTCCTGTGAAATCCTGGGATTTGCAGTTTAAGGAGGAGAATTTAGCATTCTCAGCCAGAGCTCTTAGGCCTCACTAAACTACAAACCCCAGAAATCCACAAGAGGCAGCCAGAGCAGTTAAGGTGGAATAATAGCACTATAACAGTGTACTGCGATAAGGCTCACAGACTAACACGAAAGAGCAACTGAGGCCAAATCCGCACTACACAAATAATCCAGTTTGAAACTGGATTATTTGCCACGGTTCCTTCCTGTTGAATCCAGGGATTTGTAATTTTAAAGGGTCTTTAGCTTTTTCTGCAAAGAGTGCTACTGCCTCACCAAACTACAAATCCCATGATTCCATAGGAAGGAGCCATGGCAAATAATCCAGTTTCATACTGGATTATTTGGGTGCATACTGGATTATTTGGGCGAAGTACAAAAATCAGTGTGTATATAGGCATTGTACTGTCTATTTTCCTTTACGGGCCTGAAACATGGTTACCTATCACCAACACTTACAACTCCTCGAACACTTTCATCAGCGCTGTCTACGCACAATCGTAAATATACACTGGACTGACTATGTGACAAATGTTGCTGTCCTTGAGCAAGCAGGGATCACCAGCATTGAGGCCATGATATTGACAACACAGCTGAGCTGGGCAGGGCACGTTTCTAGGATGGAGGACCATCGCCTCCCAAAAATACTACTCTACGGTGAACTCACCACGGGTCAGCGATACAAAGACTCCCTGAAACAACATCTCAGGCTCGGCCAAATTGATCACCAACAGTGGTCCGCCCTGGCCTCACATCGGGAGGCATGGAGACGCACAATCCACAATGCTGCAGCCTTATTTGAGAACTCACGCCGAACAAGTCTTGAAGAGAAACGACAACGCAGAAAGAATCACAACCCAAAAACATCACTCAAGGAGACCTTCTGCTGTGCTTTCTGCAACCAGACTTGTTTATCTCGGATTGGCCTTTTTAGTCATCAGCGCGCTTGCAGAAAGCATGGGATGAGTCCTTCCTGAATCTTTGTTTGCGAAGAAAAGCCAGAGAGAGAGTTATACAGTATACAGCAACATCCTACCTGGATGAGTGCTCCATACTCCCATGTTTGTTCATAAACAAAAAAAATAGGGTTGGACTGTCTTACAAAACCAACACTCATGCAATTTTCAAGTTGAAAGACTTGGACAACTGCGACCTGTATTCACCATATCAATTTGCACATAACCTAGTTTCTGTGTCTATTTGACATATAAAGCACTGGACATGAAAATAAAGGAACATCCTTGGAAGAGAGCAATCAATAGACCAAAGGTCTAGAATTAAACTTCACATGGAGCCCTGGTGGCGCAGTGGTTAAATGCCAGTACTGCAAGTCACCACGTTGCAAGTTCAATTCCAGCGGGTTCCAAGGTTCACTCAGCCTTCCATCCTTTCATAGGTTGGTAAATTGAGTACCCAGCTTGTGGGGGGCAATTAGCTAACACACATTGGAAACTGTTTAATGCAGTGTAGATGTATAAATAGCTATTGCTTAAAACAATTTGTAAGCCACTCTGATAGCCTTGTGGCTGAAGAGCGGGGTATAAATAACTAAATAAATAAAAATTAAAAAAAATACCTCCCTGTTTGTCTTGTGTATTTTCAAGCAGTATATTTTCAAGCTTAAATGAACAGCTGTCTTTCTTCTGTAGCTATCAGAGAATTTCAGCTTGGAACCAGTGAAATTGCAAACTCTGAACAATACTTAATATACCAGCCAGTTGATGAAAACCAAGAATATTTTTCTCATTCTTTTATGTCAGCAACAGACATCATAAGGAGAGTTAGCCAAAAATAATATAATTAAAAAATGGGACTATAACCACTGTTGCTTTTTAACTTCAGGGCAGAAAAGAAAAATATATTACAGGAAGAGGGTTCTGTGCCAAGTCTCCCATGAAACAATGCCTATTGTGCAAATGTGTACATAAAGGGTGACAGGCTAATCAGGAAGTAACTATTTCAAGGTAAAAAAAAAATCCAGCCATCATTACATGTGCAAATTTACTAGGCTCTGCTGATATATAGCTCAAAGATTGTGTGGAGGAATTAACATTTCACTTGTTTGCTCTTTGCACAGAGACACATGTTTAATTATTCAGCACCAATATTGTCTATGCATAAGAATACAAGAAATTGCCTTATAGTACAGTGGACCCTTGGTAGCCACTGGGGTTGGTTCCAGAAGCCCCTGTGGGTACTAAAATCCATGGATGCTCAAGTCCCATAATCTACAATGGCATAGTAATAAAATGGTGTCACTTCTGTAAAATGGCAAAAAGCAAGGTTTGCTTTTAAGAATTTTTTAAAAAATATTTTCAATCTGTGGATGCAGAATCCATGGATACAGAAGGCCAATTGTATAAGGCTTATGCCAAGTTAGATCATTGGTCCACCCAACCCAGCACTGTCAACTTCAACTGGCATGTACAGTAGCTATCAAATGTGTCAGGTAGGAATTCTTTGGTATCCCAATCTCTAAATCCCCAATATTCCCTGGTGATCTCTCATCTACAGTTGTCCCTTCACATTCACGGATTTGGCATTCACGGCTTGAAAATATTCTTTAAAAAATAATAATCCAAAAAGCAAACCTTGATTTTGCCATCTTATATAAGGGACACCATTTTGCTATGCCATTGCATATAATGGGACTTGAGTATTCACGGATTTGGGTATTCACGGGGGGGGGGTGTCCTGGAACCAAACCCCAGCGAATGTGAAGGGACAACTGTAAATATTAACCAGGTCAGGCCCTGCCTAGTGCCTGAAATCAGATAAAATTGGGTGTGTTCACTGCATAAAGTTTACCCTAGTTCTTAGAGACATGTCTGTACTACTTGTTAGAGGCAGAATTACCCTAATTACGCAGGATAAAGTGTTTAGGTTGAAATCAGAACTTAAATAGAACACAGAATCTATCTATTGAATTAAGGTGCTACATTATGACTCAAAACAACCCCACCATGGCTTTGTTTGCTGCTACCCAAAACATCAAAACAGGTGAGGTTATCTTTATTTTTAAAATTAGTCTATTAAATTAGGGGTGGGAATCATGTGTTCCTTCAGATGATGTGGAATGCAATCCTACAGCTAGGCAGCATAGTCAATGGTGAGGAATACTGGGAGTTCCTGTCTGGAATGCTGGAGGGCCACGTGATTCCCATCCTGCATCAAACAGTAAAAATGGCATTTTGCAGGAAATGGTTTGGGGAAATAAAATCATTAATACCATCAAGAAACCATTAATACTATTATATTTCGCTTATAACATTTATATGATTAAGTATTACAGCAGGTGTAATAGAATTTATGGTATAGAGAAAAGAGCACTTTTATGGCCCAAGGGGAAGATCTGAAGCTGCCTGAGCCAACCGCTTTACTCTAAGCTAAACTTAATTAAGTATGGTCAGCACTTGGATGACAGAACTCCTGGGAACCAGATGTACTGTATATCACCTTGAATTCCATAATGAAAGAAAAGCAGTAAATGAAATAAATAAATAAATATGAAAATAAATAGAATTTAACATAACCAGGAGTAGGTGATGCAGAAAAGGGGGAAATTATAGTTTCTTTCTATCAACATTAGCCAAACAGAGAAGTTTATTTTGACTCTTCCTTTCCTCCACAGTGTCAAGCAGACCAGGAATTCGTAATGATCAATTACTGTACAAGGTCTTACGTAGAAGTCTTCTTGTTACATAGTTTTAAAAAATAATTTTGGGAAGAGCAACTATATGAACACCTGGTCTTAAACCTCTGATTCATCACTGTAAAGGAAAACATTCTCTTAACCATTTTTTCATTTCTTTCTCAATTTTATTTTTTTCTAATTTTTCTAAGAAAAAGAAAGCATCAGGAAAAAACTGGTTTCCAACTATTTTCACCCCCGCCCCAGGCTTTCACATCTCCAAGTGGACCAGCATTTTCCCCTCAATGAGCTGGACTGGTACCATATTTGTGCCATCAGCTATTCTTGTTTCCTTCCTGGAAGCTCACTGGAGACTTGAAGCAGCACTGCTTCCAACTACTATACACCCTATTAGGACATAATCCCTAAATTACAGCACTCCATAAAAAGTAAAATAAATAATCTAAAATCTTCCAACTGCTTTATAATTTTAAAAATCTGTGCCTTGTGTATCAATTGCTTATTTATACTCTGTGGCATGGCGAACCATGGGTTACTTTGAAGAAACAACCCCATTCAACCACAGAAATAATATAGTGGTGGTGCAATGATATAAGAGATCCATTTTATCAGTGCAATGAAAGGCAATAAACAAGTTTTTTATAACAATTTCTCTTACCCATTAATCATCAGCCACACCATTTGTTCAGTTAACAATTAACCAGCAATACCATCATGGTGATAATGTTGAGATTAAAAAGGGCACAATCAGCATCAGGCCCTGTTGAAGCACCAAAACTTCATTAACCCTGATGAATAATGCTGAACTCCAATGAAACTCCAAGCTGTGCTGTCTTGTACAGGTCTGCAAAGCAATATTTTTACCCGCAGAACATGGAAGAGATTAGCATCTTTAAACCAACAAACAGAGGTAGCTCAGATATTTTAAGGAGAATTCCTGCAGCTGATTTATTTCAACACAAAAGAACCAGCTACCAATTTATTTCCCCTACATAGTATATGAAAGAAGAACTAAACCTAATTATTTCAAAACCTCAAGCATTCAGGTATTGCAAGGTTTCCATTTCATTAATGATCTCAGAATCTATGTGATAGCTGCAGGACTGGCTGAACAATTACAGGATCACCTGAGCAATTATTCTCAGTCTTAGCACAGATGTCTCGGAGGGCAGCTGCTTGTCATCATCATGGGGTCTTGCCTGTGAGGTCAGACTGCAAAGATACCACTGTCTCAATTAGGCATAATAAAAACAAAACCCCAAATCTACAATCAGCCAATACCTTTATTGGGATCAACTACAATCCCCTAATAGTGTGTAAGTTTTTGAGTTCTCCAAAATTCTTTAGATTTCATTGATATGAAACAGAACTTGCTACCAAGAGTAAATTCAGATGGGATCCTTCTATGCTAGTCCCTATTTGTTGTTGTTATATGCCTTCAAGCTGATTCCAATGTATGGCTACCCTATTAAAGGGAGTTTCTAGGTAAGATTTATTCAGAGGTTTTTCACTGTCTTCCTCTAGACCAGTGTTTCTCAACCAAGGTTCCCTGGAATCCTAGGGTTCCCCAAGAGGTTGCTAGTTCCTCAAGAGATTGTGATCATGGGGGGGAAGCAACAGCAGTATATAGAATAATGTTTAAGCAGGGGTTCCCTGAGACCTGAAAATTATTTCAAGGGTTCCTCCAGGATAAACAGGTTGAGAAAGGCTGCTCTAGACTGAGAGAGTATAACTTGCCCAAAGTCACCCAGTAGGTTTCCATGGCTGAGTGGGGATTTGAACCCTGGTCTCCCAGAGTCTTTACCCAACACTCAAACCACTACAGCACCACACACCAGATTTATCTCCCTGGTGCAACTGGGTTTAGCCATGACACACTTCTAAAAGGCAGCGAAAAATTCAACACATTCAAAAATATTACACAAAACAACTAAGCCAACCATATGGTATCTGCTCATTTGATTCATAGTCTATTAGCTTCCTAATACTTGTCGTGTCGCAGAATTGTCATAATTTCATATTTAACAGCACACACTCAATTCTTGGCCTTGCATAAGGCCAACAGCTCACTGACTGGTTGCTTCAGAGTGTAATGTCACATGTTCCCTCCATTAAAAGTCAAACAGAAGAGATAAGGAACACCATATATTTTTTTATTATATATTTATTTTTATTTTTTATTTAGTTATTTATACTCCGCTCTTCAGCCACAAGGCTATCAGAGCGGCTTACAAATTGTTTTTTAAGCAATAGCTATTTACACATCTACACTGCATTAAACAGTTTCCAATGTGTGTTAGCTAATTGCCCCCCACAAGCTGGGTACTCAATTTACCGACCTACGAAAGGATGGAAGGTTGAGTGAACCTTGGAGCCAATTGCATATAAAAATGTCATTTGTGGACTTTTATAAGCAGAAAAAGTCAACTCTAAAATATCCCAAACAATGACTTTCTTTAACTTTATAAACACATTTGTGCTGTGGCCAGCCCTTCTGTGGAGCAATTCTGAAACCAGAATGGTTTGCTCAACATCGAACAATGCTGGCTACACCAGTCCTCCCCACTCTGGAGGCCTCCAGATGTGCGAGGACTACAACTCACTTCATCCCTAGCACATATGGCTACGGAGCTTATAGGGCCAAGGCATCTGAAGGGCACCAGACTGGAAATGGCTGTTCGACTAGCAGCAGTTCACCAGAGTTACAGATATGGGTCTTTCTCAGCACTACCTGATGACTCCATGGATTGAACATGAGACTTGCTTCCATATGCTGTACCATTTAAAAGATGTGTTCATCTATTACACTACGACATACGTATAATACAGAAGTCAGCAACCTCCCAGATCTGACCAGCTGACCCCTCTACCCACCTATACTCTTCTAATACCTAAAAGAAAACCTTGTGTTCAAGCAAAGCATGCACAGCTGGATCAAGAAGAGTAGAAAACTGACAGAACCATGTAGGTTATCCTGAACAAAATATGCTTGCAATTCCCACTCCACTCTCAGGGCAAGCATCATAACTAGGTCTGGGAGCATCCACCTTAATTTATCTGCAAGGATAAGGAGTCAAGAGAGATGCGGCAGAAGGAAAAAGAATGCTGAACTGCATTAGAATGGCCTTGTATCCGATCTCATTACCAAACACTGCCTAACTCAGCTAAATCCCAAGTTTAGATTATCTAACATTAAAACACACCAGTGACATTCACAACCCCATTACTCTAAAAAAGCAATACTATCATTTCACTGGTATCACTCCATACAATTGGGATTACTGCCCTTAAAATGTACAGTTCTGTGTGCAGATGGTCTTGAAAATATTTCCTATCAAATGTGCACCCTGCCTGTGCCCTACAGAAGTTGAGAATCTTTAGTTTGCCTACTGGAAAGCTGTTTTAAGAGCTCATCTGCACTTAAAACATACTGTACTTCAGTTGCCTAATTAGAATGTAACATAATAGGTTTCAAGCAGCCATCATCTTTGCTCCAGTGAACTCATTTTGTCACAATTCAAAAGGACTCCATATTGAGTCAATTTAATCCATGCCGATAATAGTTCCATGCTGGGCTGGTCCCAAAAATTATTCTTCCCCACTCCCTTTTTCAAAAACATTAAAAGTTAAACCATTGACATGTTCAGTACAAGCAGGTGACTGCCTCCACCTACATACCAGGCTCGGCATATTCAACTCTTTACAAGCCACCAAACACTAATTTCCTACCAGATAACACAGGAGCAAGAAGTAGACAATGGGCAGTGACTGGGAGAAGATAAAACAACCATCCCACCTTCCTACTTTAAAAAACTTTATAGCTTCCCTCTTTCTTTCAAAGGAACTAATGGCATTTTATTCTCAGGACAACCCTGCAAGGTAAGTTAGGCTAAGATATAGAGGTGGGCCCCAGGTCACACAGTGAATATCACAGCTAAGTGAGAATTTGAATATGGATCTCCCTAGTATTAGCCAAACAGCCTGACCAAAACACTAGACTAGGTCTTTTCCAGGTATTATTTGCCGTGCTTTTCATTGTGCAAAGCAACAAACTTGGAAATGGGAAAGTTCCTTGGAAGTGGAGGAACAAATCTTCAAAAGATGCTAAAATTTTGAAAACCTCTTTTTGGCCTCCTGCAGCACAAAAGTAACATGCACAAGTAAGATGTATGCACTACCTGATTTATTTATTTAATACCCCACCTTTCTCCCAATATGGGACCAAGGTAGCTCCCACAATATTTTTTTAAATTGGGGGGGGGGATACCAAATGCAGAAAAATAGTTTGTTTCCTAGCTCTTAATTCTGGTGTTGAAAATGGGGGGGGGGCTTTCTTCCGCCATCAAACAAGAACAATAAATATGAAATTGAGCAAACTGAGGTCAGTTATGTCAGACTCTTCCTTCCCAACTAAACACCTCAAAGGACCCCAACCCCTTTAACTATCCTAACATCATATATCTATCTTCCTTCCCATTGCTTCTCTGAAGTATTGCCTCTTGCCCAGAGTTCTCTCTTGCCTAAATTAGAAAAGGATTTTCCATACTATTCCACCTGCCAATCAAGAGTGCAAGTACAATGTAAGGATTGGCTTGCTCAGAGGGAGTGATCCTGTCCAAAAGAGGCAGGAGAGGAGTGATGCCCCAATGAGGAAAGAAAGTAGCTTTAAAGAGTCACTTTCCAGAGGAAATGCACGGACAGTGAATGGATTCAGCATTCCCTTTCTGCACACTGATTCTTCACTTTTGTCCTTTCACATCCAAGCCCACTTAAAAACTGCACTGAGAACCAGATTTGCCAGAATTATATCTAATTAGTTAGTGTTCAACCATATCCATAGGAAACATATAATATACTAAAGGACCAAACAAACTGGAGATAGAGCAGGAATTCTGGAAGTAAATCCATTTGTAGCATTACTCAACCTCCAATTTCTCCTCAGACTACATTTTGCCAATTTAAAACCAAGGATTTCAATCCAACAAGAAATGTGACCAAAGGTATTACTGTACATTTGCAGGAGGTGGTGAAAGCAAATATTTAAAGCAGAGTTCTTCCTCCGTTGTGTACAGTAAACCATTTAAGAACCTTCCAGCATTCCCAATGACTATGATTATCATAAGTCAAATAACAGAATTAAGCTTAGCATGGGTGTTTGCCATCTTGATTTTTAATGAAAAACAGATGTGATCACAGCCATCCTTATATGGAAGCAAGCTCTACTGATCTGAGCAGAGCTCATTTCAAAGTATGGATGCTCAAGGATTTTGTTCAGTCTGCATTTCTAAGCAAACCAAGTTTCCAGGCCAAAATGCAGATCAGAACACCATCATCTTCATTTTCCAACCTCAAATTTGTGACATAGTCCTCAGGTCAGAACAGTGAAAAATATAGCAAAATAATACCAAAACGCCGTTAAGGGTAAAATGCATTTAAAAATAATGTGATTTTTCATGCAAAAACAGGTCAGAATGAACCCATGAAAATGTGAAAAGGAGTGGAAGCAGAATTGTCCCTTCATCTCTATTTATTAGTAACACAAGCAAGACAGGTTAAAAAAGGTCACATTCCAAGAATCTGCAGTTACCAGCTTATAAGCAAGCAGGCAAACACACACACACACACAAAGAAGATCATCACTGTGTTCTCTAACAGAAAGGGGAATGGGTCTGATCTTTATAACAAAGCAAGGATATTTGAAAAGAAACTGATTTGCTTCTTTAAGGATGAGCTTCTGTTATATTTTCCATGCTTGCTGCTGGAAACAGTCATACAGGTTCACTGTATTCAGAGCAAATATGCTTGTTGCCTGAAACGCAGGCTCTTCTATATCAGATGGGAAACTTGAACTCTTCAAGGTCCATTTCTCTGTACTAGGTACCACCTGTAGCACCCTAAGGCATTCAGTACACCATGCAACTGCCATATATCCCTCCCTCATGAACATCCTATCCATTTCAAACAAATTGCTTTTTCCTTACTGCTGTGGGGGGTGGGGGAGGATTTGTAAGGAAGGGAATGTAAAGGCTTGTTTTTATCCTCTCCCCCTAAAATCCTCATGCATATAAAATTTCCCATTCTGGGAGATGACAGTTTGAGTAATTACTTCTTAAATTTATTTGTTATGTTACAAAATCCAAAAAAGGATCGGGGTGTGTGTGTGTGAGCTTTTAGTAACTCACTATGTCAACTGTTACTTTTTTAAAAATTGTAACTGATGAGAGTATGGCAAAAATAACTCAACAAACCACTCAATACTGTATTACTCTTAATTTCCTAAAGATTTCCCTTTAAAGGGTAATTTTAGGCTAATTAGAAACCATGACACACAACAAATTTAACATTGTTCTCACTAGAAATGTTACCTGTGAAATGCAATTTTATTATGTCCTCTTCTTTTTAATTAGTAGCTGGTTATGGATAACTATGTTACTTGCAAGTCATTGCATTCATACTCAGGCAGAGCTTGTGAAGAAAAGGGTCTCAGTTCCCTCCTACTGAGGAAAAAGGATTGTTAGGATGTGTGTACACTCCTGCCTAGCTCCCCAGCCCCTCAGCCAGCAAAACATGCAGTCCTCAGGGCTGAAATGCTTGTGTCCTCTTGCTTCATACATTGGCTCTACTTTCCCAAGTACTCTCAGCTGGCTGAAAAATACATAACATTATGATCTTATGCTATCCACAAGGCAGGTGTGTGTGCACGCATGCGCATGTGCACCTTCAAGTCACTTGTCAATTTATGGCAACCCTATGAATTTAATAGGGTTTTCTTCAGCAAGGAATACTCAGAGGTGGTTTTGCCAGTTTCTTCCTGTGAAATATAGCCTGCAGCACCTGGCATGGATTGGCGGTCTCCCATCTAAGTACTAACAAGGGCTGACCCTGCTTACCTTCCAAGATCTGACAGGACCTGGTGCCTTTAGGGCATTTAGGCCTTCCACAAGACTTGGCTCACCAGAATTCCAAAACATTCCAAAACATTCAGTATAATTGCTACTAAATATAAAATGTGCACATGTCAAATTAGCAGCTTGCAGAAGTCACATCACAAATTCTAAAAACCTGATTAAGGCAACAACAAATCTCATCTCCAGCTCATACTACAATATACAATACTACAATATTGCAGCCTTGGTTACAAGAAGCACCATTCCTAAATGTGCTTGATTTTAAATGTTGGAATCTAGTAAACCCTGACTGGCACATGGAAGGCATCTGACAAAAGACTAGTCTTTGCAAGTATGTAAGTTAATGAGAATTCCTGCGAGAATAAACAATATATTTCATGACAATTTAAAAAGTTGTTTAATGTCTCAGATTAGAATTATTCTATACCTCTAACATCTCTCGTGTTTGACCTCTTGTTCTTTGTGTACTATACACAATGGGCAAATTCAAACAAAAAACTCCTGTTTTGGAGAGCAAGTTATTCAATTGTGTGAGGCCAACAGACTGTTCATTTGAAACATATTCTCTAAGAACCAAAGAGATGATGGTTCACATGGACATCATCATGCCCAATACAGAAATCCAACAGACCATATCATTGTAAGCGGACAGTGGAGAAGCTGTGTGCCATCTGCCAAAACAAGACCAGGACCAGACTATGGCACAGGCCATGAACAGCTAATTTATATATATAATTCTCTTGGGTATGTTGCTTTTCCCAGTGTGTGCTCATTGGTTGCTCAGGAAACAAGCCCAACCAATCACCATCCACATGCAAATTCCCTCTCCACCTCACAATCTACTCCTGTCACTCAATCTGTGGCCCAGATTGGGATCCAGACAGTCAACTGGTGGCGGCCAAAGCAGCAGCAGGGCAACAGAGTGAGCCACCCTCAGCAATTCCAGGAAAATATGGAATGCTGAGAAGAGGGAGGAGTAATTAAAAAATCCACTGGCTTACCTTACAGGGTTGTCATGAGGTCTACCGGGTGTTTTTTTTGAGGGGGGGGTTAATGGTGTATGTTACGCTGGGTACACCTAGTATCAAAAATTAGAGTAAAACTAAAGAAGTGCACCAAGTTTATCATCATGCCAAAATACAAATGCAGTTACCCAAATATAAAGTTTCTAATCTAAATAGGATGAAGAACTTCTCAGCCGCAGCATCTACTTCACTGAAAAAACAGGAGATATGTATCGAATTTTAGAAGTATGGTAACTACAATTGTCCCTCCGTATCCATGGATTTAAGTATTCACAACTTGAAAATATTCTTAAAAAAATAAAAATCCAAAAAAGCAAACCTTGATTTTGTCATGTTATACAAGGGGCACCATTTTGCTATGCCACTGCATATAATGGGACTTGAGTATTCATGGATTTTGGTATCCACTGGGGTCCTGGAACCAAACCCCAGCGAATATGAAGAGACAACTGTAGTTACACTTCAGAGATCTCAGGTATGGATGTCAAAAAGTTTATTAGATGTGTGTCCTTTTTTTTACTTCAAAAAAACAATAACGACCACCATCCTTTATGAGCCTGCCCAACATCAAATCAAATGCTTTTTTTAAAAATCTACTGTTTCTCCTCCTTTAGGCTGACGATGACTTTGTATGAACATCTTGTGCATCAAGAGTAGAAGTGGCACACCCCTCATCGTTGTTGAACCAGAACAGCCCTCACCAGCCTAGCCAATAGTGAGGAGTGCAGTCCAACAACATCTGAAAAGCCACACAATGACTATCTCTGGTGCCCATATTTGGCTGTTCCCCTTCTAGATTTTATCTCTCACAGGATAAAGGTTCCTATTTGTCATGAGCACAAGTTATTATTTTTAGCCTATTGAAAGTAGTGTTTACATATTATTTTAGGGGAATAAGAGTTTCCCTGTATTGGGAACTCTAAAAGTTAAACTTTTTTTTAACTTCCCTCCAACAGAGTGCAGTTTAGAGACATGACTCAAACATTCTGCTTTGCCCTTGACAAAAGGAGGCATACAGCTTTAGATGAAATAACTCAAGAAAACTTTACTTAACTGAAAGAGGTGAAGGAGAAAGTCATCCCGATTTACCAGCTTAGAAAAGAGGAAAAAGATGGCTGCCCAAGAAAAAGAGGGCGGGACAGACAGAAGCATGTTAACTACAGAGGATGAGAGAAAACAAATCTATATACACAACTAGACCAACAAGGGTTGGTCTATAGCAAGAGAGTGTGGGGGAAAGAGAATGCTTCAATCTTTCCCAACAATTATATTCAGCAGAGATACAATCTGAGTAACCTATTCACTGACTATTCTGCACACAGGCACAGTCATTAACATGTTTCCAGATCTACATTGGTAATCAACAAGACTGAATATGAACATGAAGAACAAACAGTTGAAATAAGGAATATTGGAGTCTGCAGCTATACAGACAGCTCTGGACTGGAAGAGAACTCCAGACCTCATCCTGCCATTCTCTGGTCTCAAAGCTGCCACTGGATATGGGTATTAACTGTAGTTTTGTCTGGCACTGCCTTATCTAGAGGACATTAGTGGTTTTTATTCACACTCTCCCTATGTTCTCCACAGCCTCTTTCCTCACCCAAATCTTCTGCTCTACCTCAGAGGTGCCTTGCACATCATGGACATAATGTCCTTCTCAGAATTTCTTATAGCAGCTCCTTAGGGCAAGCTGCAGAATATGGTTGTTCGAATATTGGAAGTTCCTCTGAGAACCTTTAAAATATATTCAGGAGTAGTCCTGAATATATGCCCTGGTGGCGCAGTGGTTAAATGCCAGTACTGCAAGTCACCATGTTGCAAGTTCGATTCCAGCGGGCTCCAAGGTTCACTCAACCTTCCATCCTTTCGTAGGTTGGTAAAATGAGCACCCAGCTTGTGGGGGCAATTAGCTAACACACATTGGAAACTGTTTAATGCAGTTAGATGTGTAAATAGCTATTGCTTAAAACAATTTGTAAGCCGCTCTGATAGCCTTGTGGCTGAAAAGCAGCGGGGTATAAATAACTAAAATAAAATAAATAATATAAAATATACTGTATAGTCATGTTGGCCATTCTACAAAATACAACAAAATCCAAAATCCACCAAAGAGCGATACCTTTATTGGACAACCATAATGCAGAAAATACATAATGCAAGTTTTCAAAACTTCAGTGCCTTCTTCATCAGGCAAAGATGTTAAAAAATCACACGGGTGAAGAGGTTTTCTACTCCCAACAAACTCCTCACATGACCAAGGGGCTACATGCACGTCTCAGTCTGCACTGAAATCCCTCAACAACCATCTCAAATGACAACAAAGTAATACATCAGACAGAATGTAGGCCTGTGACTCTAACATCCTCACCTTTTTTCTCCTGTTATGATTTTTAACATCTTTTCCTGATGAAGAAATCAGTGAAGCTTCAAAAGCTTGCATAATATATTTTATGCTTTGGAGTCAGCCAAATAAAGGTATCACTGTTTTGTGGATTTTGTATTTTGTTGTATCTTGCTGCATGGGCAACATGGCTACCCCTGAATAGGAGGCCTATATTTTGAATCAGATGTTACTCTGTTGTCAGTTAAGATGTCATTGTGGGATCTTAATGCAGGCTGAGGCCACTCCCCTTCTTGGCCATGTAGGGACCAGGGACAAAGGGCAATAAAAGGCAGGTAATAAAATTTCAAGTCAATTAGCAACAGAAAAGTAACTTCCCTTGAGATCCAGGCTGCCTCTGGGAATCTTTGTGGTTGAAGAGTAGGGTATAAATACTCTAAATAAGTAAATACAAGTTACTTATTTAGTAACTTATTTAGTACTTACAAGTTACTCTACCCTTACGCCAACTACCGCAGACCAAGAGTTCCATTCTTCTGAAGCTGAAAAATTCAAACTGCCTAAACAAATTCCTGTAACCTGAAAGTACACTTCTTTAAGAAGAAAGCAGCTAAGCTTACATCAAGAATGTACCTCAGGGGAGCATTCTTCACCATTGGCTGCAACAGCATCACAAGGGTAGTGTCACCCAGTGAGGTAACTCATGGACGTCTTCCCATACCAAACCATATAGAATCCTTAGCAATATTTTTTGTACTAATCTTACTTATAAATCACAATTCCCATATATCACTGAATGTAATGGCAATAGTAGCGACATAAACAACCAGCAAAATTAAAATTTCTTCTTTAAATTACAATATCATCATATGCACAACCTAAATGTATTCATAGCAGGGGAATTGAGCACTGTTGGATGACTGAATGCTGAGGACACATTATAATCTATATCTTAAATCTAGAGAGCAAAAATGAAAGGACCATTCAAGTTCCAAGTTCTACTTCCGTATTTTGCCCCATGTACTGCATGGGCATTCCCAAAATCACACCTTCTTAGAAAAAATTCTGGAAACTACTTTCCCAGCAAACTACACACAACTTTGAGGGTCACCAAAAACCTACATGTGGGAGGGGAACAAGAAGGAAGCCTCATCTGGCTGGATACAGCACCAGGGATATTTTTTATAAAAAAATAACAAATTTCTACTGAAACACTGCACAATTTTTTTTTATAGACAGACATTTTGGTGTCACCCCCTCCCTGATGGTGTCACCCAATGCAACCCACACACCCCTAGTGATGTCATTGATAGGCTATGGTAGCTACACTTGCTGTGAGGTGCAATGCATCAATCTCTAGAGGGGTACATGATTCCCATATCCGATACATGGACATAATCTCAGTTCAGATGGTAAAACAATAATGTTCCATCTATTACACTTTTTTAAAAAAAGAAAAGATACTACCAATAGTTGTTTACCATAGCCATAGGGATCAGCTAGACAGGAGAACTGCAGAAAATAGCATATTACCTCACTATCGCAGCAGCGTTCATTTGTCCCCACAATTCATTCGCAAGATTCCTGTCATGGAAAGCTATCCGAGTTTGCAATTCACATGGAGCGTGCCCGCAAGAAAAGATGATGGCCATGAGTGAATACCTGCCTTATTGTCTCCCAAAAAGCTCTCTCCATCTCCCCGCTCTTTTTTTGCCGTTAAATGACAATGCAGAAAAGCAATCTTCTGCTTAAAAACACTTTTTTTGCTCTGCCACTTGAAAATAGTGCTTGATCATGCACTTGAACATGTCCCCCAAAACAACAATGGCAGCTCTGGCCGCTCTGTCACCAGCAAGCCCACCCCTGCACACATCCCACCAATCATGTTTTGACTTCCTGGATGTGCCCCAATTTGAACTGGTTGTTCAGACAGCCTGTTATGTGCATTTTCACAAACTTTTTTTTAAAAAAATAGCGAGAAACAGCAAAAGCTATTATTATGAGCTACTTGGCATTTTCAGTCCCCCTCCTTCCCAATATGGTGAATCCCAGCACGAGCTTGTCTGGACAAAAGGTATTCTGCTTGCATTCTTTGAGGATTTTTTTCATCATCTAAACAACCTCTAGATTTCGACAAAAGACAACAGAATTCCCCAATACTTAAAGGACAGCGACCACTCAGATATAAGCCATGGTTATATTGAAAATAGCAGCATAAACTTCCCCAAATCTTTCAGATGTCATTCATGTCAACACAGTTGGTAAGAATGTGACACTAATAATACCAATATATTTATTTATTTATTTAGAGTATTTATACCCCACCCTTCAGCCAAAAAGGCTCCCAGAGCAGCTTGCAAAGTGTTCATTTGACAGTTTCCTATCCTCAGGCTTACAATCTTAAATTAGACATGACACACAAAGAAAAGGGAATAGAAGAGGGGGATGGGATACTGTGGTAGTTGGAATGGATGGAGGCCCTTTCATCAGCTCCTAGGGTCTAGGCACGATGGAGCTGTGCCTGCCTGTTCTTTTCTCTCTCAGAGACCACAGCAGTAGCAGTCAGGATGGAAGGAAGGTCTTTTATATCTACTGGGGCCTAGGCACAATGGTGCTGTGCCTGTCTACTCTTCTCTTTCTCTCAGAGGTTAGAGTAGCTGCACTTGGGATGGAGGGAGAGCATTTCATCAGCTATTATTATTAATAGGAGACATTTTGTTTAGCTATGTATGTAGTCATTAAATTTAAGAACTATGAATATTTCTGCAAGAATGCCATACTTAAAACAAAGTCCCCCCCCCGCGATATTTTCTTAAATAGCTCATAACCTCAGAATGTCCCCTCCTGCTTTACATGCAAAGCTATGTCCCCTCCTGCTTTACATGCAAAGGTGGAAGGTGGATTGATTGGCCCTTATTCTCAAAATTGGAAGGTTAACTCGCAGAATAAGTCTAGACTGCAGCCTATACACATCTAACAGAAGCAAATCCCACTGAGTCCAATGCAACTTTCGCTTACTATATGACCTCAGTTTCACTTATCAGAAAGCTGAGCCATCTCAACAACAGAGTGAGACCATCAAGGAATGTGGAATACAGCAATCACAGAGCTCCTGGTATGGATTTGGTGGGGCGGAGGTGGGAGAATACACATTGTTGTTATTGAGTACAATTGTCCCTTCATATTCACTGGGGTTTGGTTCCAGAACCCCCGTGGATACCAAAATCCATGAATACTCAAGTTCCATTATATGCAATGGCATAACAAAATGGTGTCCCTTATACAAGATGGCAAAATCAAGGTTTGCTTTTTGGATTATTATTTTTTTAAAGAATATTTTCAAGCCGTGAATGCTTAAATCGGTGGATACCAAATCCGTGGATACGGAGGGTCAACTGTACTCTGAATAAAATACTGTACACCTGACAGCAGGATAGCAAAAAAGAGTGTAGAGATATATCCAAAGAGGCCAGACCAATCCAGCATGTAACAGCTAGCTAGGGCTTCTAGTGGTTCCATTTCAGCACACATAAAATCCACACATTCTCCACTCTTGGTATACAGAAATGATGGGGGTAATACTTCGTTGCTTAGGAATAAACAGGGATGGCTGATGAAACAATTTGCTACTGTGAAATGCCACCTCTTACTGCAGAGCCAGCGTGGGGAGAAAAAAAGGCCTGCCCTTATTGGTAATTCTTAGGGAACAGCAATGCATGCAAGATGCCTTGCAGCCTACACCATGCAAGGACGCATGGAATCATAGCTGGAAGAGACCACAAGGGCCACCCAGTCCAACCCCCTGCAATGTAGGAATACACAATCAAAGCTGTTTGATTGTAGCCAACCACAGATGTTGGCTGATCAGAAAACCCTATTCCCTTGATTTTGAAGGGTATGCAAAATTATTGCTTTTAAAAAGAAAATAATCCAATGTTTCATTTAATCTTTACAATACATTCTTTAGCTCTATGCTGGGTGAAGGATTTAGGCGACAGTAGCTGCACCTGATGTTTGCACACTGGGCTTCATGTTCTTCAGAGCCAAATATGTATCATCATCAAACTTAACATTCCCACAGCACTTTCAAGTATTTGAAGAGCTTCACATGCATTATTTCCCTATACCAACCCTTTAAGGAAAACTAACATTACAAATGTGTAAGCAACATAAAGTAAGACAGCATTATGACAAATGTTGGGAGTGAAACTGTGAGATGGCAGGAATGCATGCCCAGGGCCACCTATGAATTCATGGTAGGGAAGAGCTCACACCAGGGATTTCCTCATTCATGGCTTAATCCCTTAGCCAAAATAAAGCACATTTTTCCCTGCTGCTGATTCTCAACATGCACCTGGAATGAAAATGTTGATTGATGTCCTGTGAGTGACATAAGCCAGCATGGCATTGCCATGCATCCTTTTTTTTGGTTGTTGTAGTTCCCTTGCAACTACTCCCCATCCCCCTCAAAATTCACCTGTCTCTTTGCCCGCATGGCATGGCCATGTAATGGTCTGAACCCCCCTGGAAGTCTCAGATAATTACTTTGCTGTTTTCTGGCTGGCTATAGGGTGATAGCTGGACATTCATCTGCTGGTGCCTGCTCTCCATTAGCCCCTAAATGGACATATGGGGTGGGTGGGCTTTTTTAACTGTGTATGTTTTTAACTAATTTTAATTGGTTTTAACTATGATTTTAATTGTTTTGTGAGCCGCCTTGGGTCCTGCTTCAGGAGAAAAGTGCCATATAAATTGAATAAATAAATAAATAAATAAATAAACAAAAGACAAATGAGTCCAGCAGGAGCTAACAGGGGAGATGGGCTAGGTAGCCAGAAGCCTATGGCATGGTTTTTCTTTGGAGGGACGATGCTGTATCTTAGCGATAGAGAGGACATGCATACAGAAGTCTCCACATTCAAACTTCAGCATCACCAGGTGTGGGCGGTAAAAGCTGTCACCTAAAATGCTGGGGAGGTACCACCACTCAGGGTAGTCAGCAGTGTTGATGGGTCAATGGCCTCATTTAGTCTAAAGCAGGTTCCTCTATGTTGCAACACATTTTTGAGATGTTCCAAGTGCCCAGCAAAGTTTCTCCCTACTTAGAAAGTAAAATTCACCACACACTGACAACATATTCTGCTCACACAGCCAAATTCTGCTCAGATTGCAAGGTTTTCACCATCTAGTTTATCGATTCACTTTCTATTCAATTTCCAAGCCAAGTTTGCGGGCCAGAAGATCTGACCACTTTCAGCACCCCTCACAAAAAATAAAATAAAAAAGATTAAGAGCTCAACTATTACATTTTGACATTAAAAACAAATTTGGGAATACAGTACATACTAGTTCAACACCACAGGCAAACTAAGATGGAATAATATTTAAAAGGAGCAAGGAAAAACTGTCTTAGAACAGCAACACAGTTGAAAAGTTGTTTGGAGGTTTAACAATAAAGCCTCTATTGTTTTCATTGGCTTTTCACTGACAATAGTATCTGAAATACTTGCTTTGCAGGACAAGAAAGGCTAAGAGGCAGGCATCACCAGTTACAGACTCAAGGTGCCACCACTAATAACCGACTTTAACCTTTAACCTTTTTTTGTCCATTTCAACCTCTGCTTCAGAAATTACTTAACTTCCTACAGCTTGAGAAGTTTACCCATTCAGAAGTCTCCCAATACCCAAATGAAGCCACCACTGTCTGTAGCAAGACTACTTTACAGTAAATCTCAATAGCTTGTGTTATATACGAAGACAATCAGGTCATTCATTGCTTTTAGTAGCAAGAACCACTGTGTTACCATTTTGGTTCCCTGCCCAAAGCAAAAGTCTGTCTTATTTTTACTCAGCCCTCTGTATCTATGCATTTGATATCCACAGATTCCACCATCCACGGCTTGAGAATATCCCCCCCACACACAAAAATCTAAGAAGCAAACCTTGATTTTGCCATTTTATATAAGGGACACCATTTTACTATGCCATTGTATATAATGGTACTTGAGCATCTACAGATTTTGGTATCCATGAGGGTCCTGGAACCAAACCCCAGAGGACACCAAGGCCCCACTGTATTAATAAGCCCTGGAAGATCTTGAATGGAAGATACAAGCCTTGAAGAGTAAAGCTGAGAAAGAGATGAGAAAAGGTCCTCCATTGATTGATTGATTTGTAAAACTGGTAGCAGTTTGGCCATCTTACTTTAATATATATAGTTTTTTTCTGCTATCATAAGACAAATTTAGGTCTGGTAACACAAAATTGAGGGAGGCAGAGTATTAGTTATAAGGAGGATGTTGTGGATATATACTGCTTCTCACCCACCACAATCCCCTCCAAAAAAACTCAATACCAACATTCTTCTTTGCTTATTTGTCCAGTTGCTAGTAGTCTGCCTTCATAGACCAGTTACTGTGATAGCAGGAAGCTCATAAGCAGTAACAAGTGCTGCTATGAAGTTCCCTCAATATGAAAAATCTGCACGTGTCTACCTAATCCCCAAAGCCTCATATTATACCGCATCTGTTATTGGTATATCAGGAGAGAGTGTGAGAAGGAAGGAAGGAGGAGGTGGCAGCCAAAAAAGCTAAACAAATTACAAGGTTTTCACATCCTCATGGTTTTTCCCCTTTGATCAAGGGTGTTATTATGATTTGTAAGGCTCGATTCCTCAAGTGGCAATTATCAGGATCTTATTGTAAGCTGTGTTGTAAATACAGGTTGAGCTGATAACCAGAAGATCATAGTTAAGGAACAAGAGGCCCATCCTATGATTATCCTTGAGAAAGATGCCAAAGTAGTCAAGTGAAGAGAGTCTCTGAGAAAAGGGGCATGCATTCTTTTCTCACATACACACACACAAAATTAACTCCTAAGGCTCTTACCTGCAAAGCTCTGCAAAAGCTTGGAAATTCAGCTTCTTGATTTTCTTCTCGCTCAACCAATAACCAACCCTCTTCCCTTTCAGAAAGGTCTGCATCTTCTCTTCCACCTCGCCAGAGCAAAACTGTTCTTTTTATAAAGGGAAGAAGGAGCAAGCAAAAATAAAAAATAAATGATTTTTTTTAAAAAAAAAATGCAGCCAGGCCTCTCTACTCGGAAGTGTGTGTATAAGATGAGCTACGTGTGAATATAAATGATGCGTGGGTCTATTCCTCTTATTCTGTTCTTAGGGTGCCCAGAGAAGTCTGGTGAGGGGGAAGAATGAGATTTTAAAATGGCACATCCTTTGGGATTTGGGTTTTTTTTTCCCCTTCTGTTAAGCAGCGGAATCCTTGGAAAGGAGGCTGGGGATGGCAAGCCCAAGCAACCTCTCCGTAGCCATCAGGAAACCTGCAAGGCAGGCGGAGGGCTTGAGCCAGCAAGTTGGGTGCAAGCCTTTTTTGCAGGCCCTCTTTGCAAGAGGCAAGGCGGCCCCGAGACCCAGGGAAGGAAGGAAGGAAGGAAGCAAGGAAGGTGCCTCCTCCGGCGGAGAGGGACAGGAGCTGCTGCTGCTGCAATGCTGCTCGTTTAATGGAAACAGGCTCCAAAAAAAAAAAAAAAAAACAGGGGGGGGGAGAGGATCTCGGTGCTTCTCGCTGCCGCCCTCCAAGGAACGGCAGCCTGAGACGACTTGCACACCAGGGAAGGGAGGAGAGCTAAGAGAGGAGCCGCCGCCTTGCTCTCCCTCCGCTCGTTGCAGCCTTTCACGTCTCCATTTGCCCGCTATTCTCCGCCACCTCCGCTTCCTCCTCCTCCGCCGGTCTCCTCCTCTACTCCACCCCCAACGCCGAGGGGAGGGAAGCGGCTGGAGGACACACCCTCGCCGCCTCCGGGAGCGCCTGCAAAGAAGGCACCGCGCCCGCGCGGCAGCAGCAGCAGCAGCAGCAGCAGCAGCAGCAGCAGCAGCAGCAGCAAGGTGCCTTCTCTTTGTCCTTATCTTTACAAGGATCGACCCCGGTGTCAAAGCAAAAAAGAAAAAGGATGGGGGGGGGAATCGGAATTGCCTGCAGGGGGAAGCACTGAGCCAGGGCAAGCTGGGGTTTACTCCAGAGCAAGCCCCCTTAGGCGCCAAGTTTAACTTCTAATTTTAGTATAAAGGTGTAAATAGAATGTTCATTGGAAAAGACAGGGCCGGTTTAAGGCACCAGCGGTGTCAACATCTGCAGGGGGGGCCATCAATTGTGGGAGCCCCCTTAGTAACGCTCCTCCTGCAAAAACATTATTAGTAATAATCTAAATATCCTGGACTGGGAATAGGTGAGGTTGGTCCATCATTGTGGGGGCCCTGTCAAAACCCTTCTCCTGCAAAAACATTATTAGTAATACAGTAATCTGAATATCCTGGACTGGGAATAGTTTAGGTTGAGTTAGGTTACATTGACCTGAGATAAACATATGGGGCCCCCAAAATAAAGCATTGCAGGGGACAGGGCCGGTTTAAGGCACTGGTGGTGTCAGCATCTGCAGGGGCCCCCATCATTGTGGGGGCCCCATAGTAGTAACCCTCCTCCTGAGAAAACATTATTAGTAATTATCTCAATATCCTGTACTGTGAATAGCTTAGGTTGAGTTAGGTTACATTGACTTGAGATAAACATTTGGGGCCCCCAAAATAAAGCATTGCAGCCCCCCCCCAATTCCTTAAACCAGTCCTGGGAAAAGAAAAAAGAGTGATTATAGTGTGTTTAGATTAAGAGGGAAAATGTATTAGTGTTAGGATAGATAGTTTTACATTAGTAAGGAAAGTATGAAAAGAGGGAAACAATTTTTTTGCATTATTGTTAAGGCCTTCTGCAGTCAGGTGTATTTTTCAGTAGAATGGCCTTATTTCAACCCCCACCTCTTTCGCAAACCGTGCAATGGATTGGGGGTTGGACTGGATGGCCCTTATGGTCTCTTTCCACTCTATGATTCTGTGATTGGGAGCCTTAAAGGCACACTGCACCCTTGTCCTCACTAGGATCTTGTCTTTGGAGGAGCGCTTCTGCTCCCTTTCCTCCTTAAAGGCTGGCCGGCAGTGGCTGCTCTCGCTGACAGCAGTGCTTCTGAGCATGTGCAAAGTAATTCTCTCCTGATTCAGGGAAGCCTTATGTTCCTGATTGGGGGGGGGGGCTTGATAAAATCCAGCATCTTATGCTTGTGAAAGCTCAACAGTGAAGAAAGCTGATAGGAGGAGAATCAGCTCGTTTTGAAATGTGATGCTGGAGGAGAGCTCAATGGATACCATGGACTGCTTAAAAACACACAAACAAATAAATGGGTCCTACAGTAAATCAAACCCAAATTCTCGCTAGAAGCCAAGAGGACTGAGCTGACACTGTGTACTTTGGAGGTATCATGAGAAGACATGATTCACTAGAAAAGAGAGAAGGCAGTAGGAAAAGAAGAATACAAGTTGTCCCTTCATATTCGCTGGAGATTGGTTCCAGGACCCCCCCCCCCATGGATACTAAAATCCATGAATACTCAAGTCCCATTATATCATTGGCATAGCAAAATGGTGTCCCTTATATACGATGGCAAAATCAAGGTTTGTTTTTTGGATTATTATTTTTTTAAGAATAGTTTCAAGCCGTGAATACTTATATCTGTGGATACCAAATCTGTGAATACGGAGGGGACAACTGTACTGTATTCCAGGTGGATGGACCCAATCAAGGAAGCCACTACTGAGTTTCCAAGACCTGAGCATAACAGGGTGACTTGGAGGTCTCTTGTTCATGGGGCTGCCATAAGTCAAAGTTGACAAACAAAACATCATATCTGACGCCTCCTTCTATACATCCTACCTTTTTGTTTCCTCCTGAAAATTTATGCTTGGGCAAGACCACAAGCCCAAACCATGGAAAAACTGGCTGTGTGTGTGTAAACATAGACTTGGAGGACTCTTGTTCCTAGGGTTGCCATAAGTCGAAGTCGACAAACAAAACATATCTGACTCCTCACAGTTTTAGTCAAATTATGTTCCACAACAGTCCTCTGAAAAGAATGGGCAAGGATGCTAAGACCTTCCCTGCTCCAGTCATCTACTTATTGTGTAAGGGTACGGTGCCTTTGAGCTTGAGTGGAATACAGGCCTAGGATTCAAATAAAAGAAAGTTACTTACCTGGACTTCAACTCCCAGCTAGTATGCTAGCTGGGGGATTGTGGGGAATTGGAGTAACTTTTCCAAGCTGTGCTACCAATGCCCCTGCCTCTTCAAGGCCGGGGGTGTTGTAGCTTTCCTCCAGAACCCTCGTGGTAGTATATACCCCTTCTTTGTAGGCCATAGTAGAGATTCTGGGAGTTTTAGGTCAACATATCTGGTGGGTGTCAAATTAACTGTGGTATAATGGAAGATGTAAAGTGGCATATCTAGAGGGCACCAGGCGACAGAAGACTATTCTAAAGGGAAAAAGTACAGTAGTATCCCCATATCTATGGGGGATTGGTTCCAGAGATCCCCCTGGATACTGAAATCTGCAGATAATAGCAAATTCCGGACTTTCCTCTCCCATCCATCACCCCCCCCCCCGCCAGCTCCACCACACCGCCGGAACCTCCTTCCCTCCCCATCTGCCCACCGCCACCACGCCATTGGACCCCGGCAGGGAAGGGAGAAGGGAGGGGAACTGCTCTCCTCCTCCCACCCACCCATCCCCACCATCAGCAACTGTGGATAACTGAATCAGCGGATGGCGACTCAGTGGATACGGGGTGCTACTGTAAGTGGGTAATGCCAATTGTGAGGAGGGGCTCCATAGACCTTGACAGCCCCCCCTGCAACCACATGAACCTCTTTTGCATAAGAAAGTAGCACTTTAGCAATAGCACTTTACATTTCTATACCCCTTTATAGTGCTAAGCACTCTCTAAGCTGTTTTTACAATATTTTAGCTAATTGTCCCCAACAAGCTGGGTACTCATATTACTGACCTAGAGAAGGATGGAAGGCTGAGTCAACCTGGAACCCTGCAGGATCAATCTCACAATGTTGTGGCTTGCAGCACCAGCATTTAACCACTGCACCACCAGGGTTCTGTAGAGTTGCATACACAAAATCTTAAAAATCATAAAAATAAGGTGACATACACAAAATCCTAAAAGAACAATCTCTCTCTCTCTCTCTCTCTCTCTCTCTCTCTCTCTCCCTCGCTCCCTCCCTCTGTGTGTGTGTGTGTGTGTGTGTGTGTGTATATATATATATATATATACACACACACATACTTAAATGCCTGGGCAGAGGGTAATGTTTTTATTTGATGATGGGGAAAAACAAGATCACAACCAATCATATCTATTTTGGGAGGCCATTCAAAGTTGTGGCGCCATCACAAAGAAGGTCATATCCTTTGAAAATACATAGTGTACTTCTCCACTGATGGCATTCAGGCAAGGGACAACTCTCAAGACCATATTTCATGGGATGATATCAGAGAAGCTCTCCTTCAGATTACAACTGAACTGAGGAGAGCCACTCTTTGGTGTCTTTTTTACAAGGCAGTTCTGAAGACAGTTGGTGTTAAGGCATGTAATCACTCTATACAATATTATTGTTGTTGCTGTCATGTGCCTTCAAGTCATTTCTGACTTATGGTGACCCAAAGGCAACCCTATTACGGGGTTTTCTTTAAAAGATTTGTTTACAGTGGCTTTGCCCTTGCCTTCTCCTTAGGCAAGGGCACTGGGTTTCTGTGGCTGAGTGCGGATTCAAATCCTGGTCTACCAGTTTCCTAGTCCAACACTCAAACCACTACACCACACTGGCTCTCTTCTATAAATCCTACCTTTTGTTTCATCCTGAAAATTTGTGCTTGGACAAAACCACAAGCAAAAACCATGAGAAAAACTGGCTCAAAAATAATTCTGTTGAAGTTAGCCATTACTTTTCCAGTTTGCAACTGCTGTGGCTTAGTGATTACCTTACTGAACTGCAGAGATCTAGTTTAAAATCTTCTTGGCCATAAAACCCAACTGAGTGACCTTCGCACTGTCAGTCTCTCTTAGCCAAAACTCTGATAGCACTGTATAAATCCTTGAGCAACTTGGAGAAAGTATAGAGTAAAAACATCACAATATATATACACAAACAGTTTTGAAGGGAACATCAGCCCTCAAAGCATGGTTGGTGAGTGCTCCAAGGACTACAGCTTAGCGGTACAGCCAGCAAGGTATAGTGGTTTGAGTATTGGACTAGAACTCTGAGAGATCAGACTTCAAATCCCCACTCAACATGAAAACCTACTAGGTAACCTGAGGCGAGTCACACTCAGCCTCAGAGAAAGACAGTGACAACCCCCCTCTAAATAAATCTTGCCAAGAAAACCCTGTGATGGAGTGTGTTTGGGTCACTGTAAGTCAGAAATGACTTGAAGGCACACAACAACAACAACGCATCCCTCACACGTAAATAAAAGACTCTGCTCTGGGAGCCTTCTTAGCTGAAGGATGCGGTATAAATGCTCTAAATAAATAAAATAAATAAAAATAAAAAGGTCCAGATTCATTCCCTATGTTATATTCCATATGTTAGCAGGAAGTGAGAAAGAACTTTCTCTACCTATGTCCTTGGAGGGCCATTGCCAATCAGAGAAGATGAAATTGGGCTCAGTGGTTCCCAAACTTTGGTCCCAAACTTTAAACTTCAGCTACCAGAATTCCTGACAATTGAATAAGCTGGCTGGGGATTCTGGGAGTTGAAATCCAAAGCACCTGGAGGACCAACATTGGGGAACCACTGGGCTAGATTATTTGGAGGGCATGAAAACCATTTTCTACTCCTGCAATCCTAAGTGAGTTGCAGTGGCAACATTTTTGGTACCTGGAAGAGCTGTTCTGAGAACCAAAGGTCACAAGCAATTTTCAAGACATTTTTTATGGTTCTCATGGGTGGGGGAAGGGTCAACTAAGAACTGAGAAAGGGAAGAATGGGTGGAAGAAGTTGTGTCTACTTTCACTTTGGCTTCTTGCAGGTACTATTTGAAATCTCACTCTTGCTTGCAAGCTGGCAACCCTAGCTTCTTATTTATTTATTATGTCTCACCTTTCCTCCAGTGAACTCAAAGCAGTGTACGTGGCTCTCTTTCCTACTTTTATCCTCACAACAATCTGGCAAGGGAGGTCAGGCTGAGAGAAAGTGACTGGCCTAAGGTCACCCAGTCCACTTCCTGCTTCAGTGTGAACTAGAAGATGGCTCTTCCAAATCACAGAACCAGGGAGGAATCACATCTGTAAAAGGTGTGCTTTATGATAGCGTACCATGGCTATTGCATCTCTCCACACTGCCTTTCATATAGTTGCAGAATCTTTCTGGTAATCTGCTGGAAATAGAACTTGGAGCAGGAAATAGAAATTTGCTGCTACGGAGATGCTGAGTACATCACGCTGACTCACTAGGTCTGGGTGTGACTTGCTAACTATTGAGCTTTTCCCCCTTTTTTTTAAGGCAGGTTAGCTTTTTTCTAGGGGGAACTTGAATAGGAACAGGAAAAGTTGCGAGGGGTTGATGGTGGAATGTCATAACAGGCAAAGTGTGTCATGAGTCATGTGTACAATAAGCACTGGTGTTACTATTGTTTGCATACAGGAAAATCAAGGCCTGAGGAGCTTTGTTCTTATGCCGGACATGACTGGTACCAGTGATTTACACACTGGTTCCCAAAAGGGGAGTGTGAAAATAAATTTGCCTGCAGCTGCACTAGAGGACAATTACAGCCAAGGAAGCAAGAAATACAGTACAGTATAACAATATATTGCTCTCCATTTATGCTGTATAAGCGTCATTTTTGATAACAATTTACTAAAATGTGCAAAATTCTTCAAATTTAGGATAGAAGATGGTCTGTGAATTAAAAAAATAATAATCAGATGTGGATGAAACTGATAGATTTGTCCATCAAAGTTCAAGGCTTTAGTTGTCTCACTCTTAATGAGCTGTATGTGAGTCGCTCTGTAGGAACTTTGGTTTGCTATCTCTTTTTTTCCTGAAAGTCTCTCCACCTTTAATGTGAGTATGGCAGGCAGGTACTTTATGATCCTTGCCGTGCTGGAAATAGCTGCACATACTGAATTCAGCTAGTGCAGATGGGTTCGAATTTCATTTCAGTCTATTTTCAACCAGAACTTACCATAATTCGGAAATATCTTCATATTGGGAATGGAAGGAACTTGAAATTAAACACATTCAGGTCAGGAAGAAAGTGATACAGATTCATCAGGGGGTTGGACTGGATGGCCCTTGTGGTCTCTTCCAATTCTATGATTCATCCATCCCTGCTTCTTAATTAACTCACATGACTGAGCTTGTAAGCAAAGAAACTACAGTCTAGAGTCAGCTGATTGGAAAGTGGGAATGGAGGAGTTGGAGAGTTATTAGAAAACACCATTGAGACTGGCAATCCTCCCCTCAGTCTCCAGAATAGATCCAAACCTCCTTGAGGTTGAATGTGTGAAAAATAAAATCCAAATGGCTCCTTTTTCTTCTCAATAGTATTTTTTTAATGGTCAGTTTGCTGTCTTTTATGGCATCCCAAATCTGTTAACCTGAGTCAGCCAACTTGCTCTGTCTCGTAGCGTCTCCTTGACAATCTTTTTACTTTCAAGTAGAGCAGTTGTCTGAGAATTATTACACTGTCTTTACGGTACTACTTTGCCAATGGGCGCTTTTATTTTACTATCCCTGTTCTCCACAGAATGGTGAACTCCACATTCAGACTAGCTATTAACCATTTTAACCCTCTTAATGGGACATTTAAACACTTCAGAACTTGGGGAGGAGGAGGAGAAGGCTGAATAATTCAGTAACTTGGTTACTTCTCTACTGATGTTGGTACGCTCTGGTTTTATAAGGTCTGTAGCATGAATCCTAAGATAAATTAAGGGATGGGAAGAAACATTCTTATCCCCTCCACACTCAGCCATCTGTGACCCTGAAAGTCCACGCCAGAATAATAAGTGGGGGCTTGTCCTTCTGAATAATGTGGGATGGAGTATGCAGGATTACTGAGGACAGGAGAGCTGAAAATATTTCTTCCCATGCATTTCCTTAAAGGAAATTAGGATTCAAGACTGTTTTAGGGCAATTTCCACTGCCGACATACCTCATCCCTATTATTGTGGGACAGTCTAAACGAATGGAGCAACCTTTGGTGAGAGGGTATTACCCGAATTGCGTGGGGTCTGTGGGGTTCCCAGCCCCCTAGTATCTGAATTCTACTATGGGGAATTTTAATTAACTCAATATGGCAGCAAGAGGCTGAGTGATGATGGGACCTTTTGACCTGTGTATACCAGTACTCACTGAAGAGACTCACAGCCAAGGCATGAAATAAAAATATTTTAAATTGAAAAATAATCAAGGAAACATACACATGCATACACTCAGGCTTCAGGCAGTCATACAAAGGTAACGAAGAAAGTAGGAAGTATTGGGATAGAAGAATAGAGTTCGGGATGATAGTCTATAGTATACCTGTCCAAAGAGCAGTGATTCATGTAGAAACTGCAACCCTGCTGATAGACTGACAGAATGATGGGAGGAAAGGGATCTATGCACACTTTGGCTTGTTTTGGGGTGATATTTATATTTGCTATTCCCCCTGAAGGGGTGAGTTTGAATGGAAGTTTCCCAAAGTTAAACAATGGATTCTCTGGATGGGTTAATGATCGCTAATGGCTTGAACATTAAAATTGATGGGTGTCAGGCAAACCTCTATTCTTTTAGGGAAAGGTGCAAGGAAAACCCAGTTTTGGAGGCAAAGAGTGTCATTTCTGTGTATGTCCAGGATAATTAGCCTGTTTCCTCGTTAACTCATCAGTTCCAGGGGGGTTTGCTTAATCCTTACCTGGGCATTTCCTTTGGAATTTTAGCAGGCTACTTGCTTAGGCTTTCTGAGCAAACCTTGATTCCTTGTACTTGGGAGTCCCTGGTGTACTACCCAACCATGTGGAATGCCAATAATAAGCCAATATATGAAACTAAGCTGATTGATGAATTATTACAAGGGGGGGGTCAGGGCAGGTAATAAGGGGATGGTAGAATCTCTTAACTTAGAACTCAAGTTTTTGTTTGCCTGGTTATCTACTTATTTCTTATATCTTTTTTTTAATGTACAGTATGAATAGTTAATACTTAATGCATAGATAAAAGGCACATCTGGGAGGAAATATGGGAAAGGGCCTTCTCAGTGGCTGCTCCTAGGCTTCAGTCTTCCCTTCCTAGAAAGGCTAGGATGGCTTCCCCTTTGACTTTGCTTCCATTGTGGTGTTTGTTTGTTTTTTTAAATTATTCTGACAGACTTTTAGGAAATAACTGCAGAGGCTATTAATAGTGTTTTGCTTTATTGCCTTGTATCTTTTCTCTTTTTAATGCATTTGTTTTAAAAGGATTTAATTATGTGGATAGACCAATTATATTTTAAGCCTAATTGGGGGCAATTCCCATCCTCACATACCCCATCCCACATTGTTGAAGAGCCCCCTGAACTAGTAGAGAAACATTTAGGGAGTTGTAAGGGAGAGTAGGCGGTAGAACTGGGGCACCTTCTTAACTTAACTTAGAGCCCAAATTTGCTGCTTGAGATCTCATGATGGAGGATGGGATAGAAGTATTTTGATACATAAATAAAATTGTATTTTAACAATAGTTTTTATAAGTCATCTACAGTCCCAATTTTTTGGGGGAAGCGAGACAGAAGTAAGAAAATAAATAAGAAAGATAGATACATGATAGATAGATAGATAGATAGATAGATAGATCCATCAGGGCAGAACAGAATGGGCTGGTTTATCACATTTTGAAGTAACTGAAGTAACACAGAGACAACCAGCTAGAGAGCCCTGTACCATAAGGCCATTTAAGGGCTTGCCTGCACAAGGGAAAAACCTGTAACACCCCCCCCACACACACACACACAATCTGGCACAATAAGACCATCCACACAGTGTGTGGCCTTATCCTCAAATCTGGTGTGATAAGGCCACACAATGTATGGCCTTATCCACACCAAATGTATACCACCTTAAACCCGGGTTTAAAAAACTCACAGTTTCCTTTGGTGTTTTCACAAAACTCCAGTGTTTCCTGCAGTGTGGACAATAGATCTGCCCTGGATTTGAGGTGGGAGTGGGGAAGCAGGACAGATCACTGCCTGGAAGGTGCCACCATTTACCTCATCAGTTCCTGGCCCGGAATGGTTACAGGAAGGTTTCCCTCAGAAACGAGGTACCCAGATCGCATGGTTGGGCTGGGTACTTCGTTTGCCTCAGAGCAAGCAACTGCACACCAGCAGCAGTGGTGATGAGGAGGGAAAATCCTTTCTGTAGCCATTTCAGGCTGGGACCTGGACATTGAGGTAAACGGCAGCACCTGCCAGGTAGCGACCTGTCCTGGCTCTACCAGGGACCTGATGGAGGAAAGACAGTGGTGGTGGATCAAAGCAACATCCAGATACAAGGACACATGTAGACATCTACCCTATGTCCCTGCAGATAGCGGGGTGGGTCCAGGGTGGGTCTGGGACAGAACAGGCCAGTGAGTCCATTCAGCCTTTTGCCCCTAGTGTAAACAAACCGTAAATCTAGATTACATACTTTTTTTTTATTTGTTTGTTAGTTATTTATACCCCGCTCTTCAGCCACAAGGCTATCAGAGCGGCTTACAAACTGTTTTAAGCAATAGCAATTTACACATCTACACTGCATTACGCAGTTTCCAATGTGTGTTAGCTACTTAACTCAAGGGTGAGGAATCTGGGAGTCAGATTCATTTTCAGGTATGTGCTCAGGGACCACATTCCACTAGTGAGCAGGGCCAAAGCAAAGGGATAGGACTCCCAAACACCACCAGGGTCTTGGCTTCCTTTATTGAATCTATGTATGTTCAATGTGGCCTTCCTCTTTTAAATAAGCCTTAGGAGGAGTATTTAAACTTTTTAGAATGGGGAAAAGCCCTATACAAAATCTGAAAACTACTAAACAATGTTACTATGAGGAATGGGGCTTTGTTGGTTTATTGGATTTATACCCCGCCTGCCTAAATACCCCAAAGGCACCAAATCCCATCTAATTGTTGAAGCTAAGCAGGGTCAGTCTTGATTAGTATTTAGATAGGAAACTATCAAGGAATATGAAGTTCTTTAGGCTATATTTCAGAGGAAGGAACTGGCAAAAACCCCTCTGAGTATTCCGTGCCTTAAAAAACCCTATGAAACTCATGGGGTTGCCATAAGTCAACAGGTGATTTAAAGGCACATACATGCACATTTTCTCCCGGGATGGAATCCAAGGCAGCTAAACCTGGAGTACTTATGACCTGATCTTCAGTCAAAAAGGACTCCCAGAGCAGTTTACAAATAGTTACGTAATTTCACAGTTCCCCACCCTCAGGCTTACAATCTAAGAACAGGTGAAACACACAGAAAAGGGGATGGCCGTGGGGACAGATGCCTGCTGCTGTTCATTCCCTCTGAGGTCACAGCAGTGGCAGTTGGGTTGGAGGGGGGCTTTTCATCAGCTGCTGAGCCTAGGCATGATGAAGTTGCACCTGTCTGTTCTTTTCTCCCTCTGAGGTTGGAGCAATGGCAGTTGGGATGGAGGGAGAGCCTTTTATCAGTTGCTGGACATTGGCATGATAAAGCTCTACCTGCCATATGGGAACCCTAAGAAGGCTGGATTCGGCCCCAGACCGGATGTCCCCCAATCCTTAGCTAACTGAACCACTGATGATGTTCCCTGCTATGAATGATTCTATCAAACTGCATAAAACTCAGCACAACATTTGTCACTTGTTTTCCCCCAAGACATTCAAAGGAAGATGGCTGTCTGGTTTTAATGAAATTACTATGGATGAGCCTCAGGGAAGGTCTTCTGACAAGAACATTTCCCAGCCACATTAAAATACATGTACCAAGAAGCTGAAAAGAAAAGATTAAAATTTTGCAGACTGTTTGCTCTGTGGGTGATTTTACTTTCAGCTTTTGCAACTCCCAGAAATGATTATGAAATTGTGCCTTCTGAAACAAAAGACACAGAAGTTATGGGGAGGGACAGGGCTCACCAATATGTCTCCACTCTCTCTCATCACCCCAAGAAAAACCAATAGGTCTCAGAAGATAGCTGGGAAGCTATTAGCCCTTGATTTAATTTAATGTGGCTCTTGTTGATGGGGTGGCCTAGCAGGCAGGCAGAAAAAGTGAGAGCAAATTCTAAGCAATATTTTAAAATTTTAGACTCAGCCTGCTTTGGTCTGTGGCTCCATCCACTGCTGGATATGATGATTGGCTGATTCTGGGCCAAAATAAATCTAACAGGGGATTAGGTTGTTACCCGAAGAGGTGGGGGAGATCTGTGGGGAGCTCACCCATGATCTCAGAATTCTATTAATATTTTGGGGAAATATGATTAGCTCAAATGGAAGGCTGTGAGAGGTGGGTAATTTTGGGACCTTTGCACCTATGTATACCAGTACTAATTGCAGAGAACTCCAGGTTGAAATGAAATAAATATTTTTTATTGGAAAATAACATAGAAATCACTCGCACATGCAGCACATGCTCACAAGAACCACACAAGGCTATTGAAGAGTTTAAGGCAGAAAAGTTGGATATAGGAATAGATTGGGAGATAGGTCAGTAGTTACCAGTCTTGAGAAGTAGAGAAGAACTCAGATGGAAGTCTAAAGGTGGCACTGGAGGTCAGTGGCGGATTGGCCAGGGCGTCAGCTTGCCCAATGGCAAGTGGGCCCTGTTGGCCCCTGATTAAGTGGACCCCCTCGGCACCCCCTCCTTTGCCCAGCGCACATGCTCCTTCCTGGGTCCTAGAACTTCCTTCTCTGCTTCCCCTGTGGTTTTGGAAGAGCATTCAAGTGTGGGCGAGCTATTTGGAAGCCACCCGCCTCTTGTTTTCCCAGCTGGAGGGAGAAAAGGAGAGGTTGGGGGCAGGGGGGGCAAACAGCAGAGGGAAAACTCAGGCGGGGCCTTCTGTAGAGTCACTGCAGTGGAAAGAGCTGAGGCTGGTTTCCCCAGCAGCGACAAAGAGCGGTGTGTGTGTGTCTCAATAGGTAGCCCTCCCTGCCATCCCCAACAAGTAGGTTGTACTTTAAAAAAAAACAAAAACCTTTTCTCTCTCCCTCCCCCCTTTTCTTTCCATAAAAATTATTTACTTTTATCTAGCTATGTCCTTAATATCTGTCACATGTGGTTTTTTAATGAATTTATCTTGATCAGGGACGGAGGCTAAGGTTACAAAACCAAAACAAACTGTTGTTCTGTTGTGCTCCATCCTTCATACATTATCCTCTACCCCACTTCAGAATAAGTCTTCAAAAAGTATTTTATGCTTATGGAACTACAGTTGTCCCTCTGTATCCATGGATTTGGTATCCACGGATTTAAGTATTCACACCTTGAAAGTATTCTTTCAACAACACAAAATAATAATCCAAAAAGTAAAACTTGATTTTGCCATCTTATATAAGGAACACCATTTTGCTGTGCCATTGCATATAATGGACTTGAGTATTCACGGATTTTGGTATCCATGGGGGGTCCTGGAACCAAACCCCAGCAAATATGAAGAGACAAGTGTATTAACCAGTTTCCCCATATACAGACCGGAATGGGGGCACTGCTAGCCTGGTACCTAACTGTTGATTGGATGAAAAGAAGGAAGGAGTTTTGTGGCACACTGAGGGCTAAGAGAGTCATTTCAGCAAGACCTCCAAGACTTAATTCAAGATTTAAAACCCTAATAATAACAAATAATAATAATAATAATAATAATAAGTGCTCATTTACCAAGTTCTCATTGATTCAACCAGTCTATGCTAGCTGAAACTAGCAAATAGATTTGGGGCACAATATTAATTATTTTCAAAGGAAATAGGAAAAGCATTGACAATATCTGATACCAACAGAATCCTGAATTTAGATCAGTGATGCAAATTGTGTTGTCCTCCAGATGTATTTGGACTGTAACACCCAACATCCCTCTCCAGTGGCTGTGTTGGATAATGCTTGTATGTTAGTCAAAAACAATTCTTTAAAAATGCAGTATCAATGATATCTAATACTTTACAACAGAAAAAATATGTTGATTTGATCATTCTCTTTAAATGTTTTTTCTTCTTCACAAAATTGTAAAAGCCTATGATCATGTACAAGAAAATGGAGTGACTGAATATGAAGAATCTATCAAGCAAGTTAGAACTTCTGTTGGAGATGAAGCAAAGCCTGGAGAGATTCTGTATAGCCTCAGGTTATGATGTCTCATTTCTTATAGATTTTGGCTGCATCTGCCCTGGCAGACAATTCATCTTCTGGTCTTCTTCCTGTCTCGAGGCTGAATTATTTCCAAGAACTTTTATTTTAGAAGTCCAAATGCATCATTTACTTCATTTAGGCCACAAGTAAAGAAGATACGTTTTTTTTCCCCACCACAGTTTGGAAAAGCTACTTTTTATATTCCAGTTCCCAGAATCCTGAGCCAATATTGGATCTGTAAATGTTAGTCCAATAAAGTAACTTTTCTAAACTCTGGTAGCAATACAGCATTGGTGAAAATGGTAATTTCAAAATAGAAAAGGGGAAAGGGAACAGAATAGAGCAATTGGAACCTTAAAATGACTTGCTTAACCCATAATTTGAATAAATTTACTTTGAAAAAATGCATACAAAATTCTGCATCTGTGTAGAATGTGTTTGAAATCAAACTCCGGGTCAGTTTGCAAAACCCCAAATCAGCTCTCTAGCCCCCAGAAAAGTTGCACATAAATTAACTCCAACCTTTCTGCTCAGCACTGGTCTGGCCAGATCACAGCACATCCCAATGACATTTCATAGAACCATAGAATCATAGAATTGTAGAGTTGGAAGAAACCATAAGGGCCATCCAGTCCAACCCCCTGCCACACAGGAAATCATGATCAAAGCATCCCTGACAGGTAGCCTCTGTTTAAAGACCTCTGAGGAAGGAGAGCCTACCACGCCCTGAGGGAGTGTGTTCCACTGCTGAACAGCTCTTACTGTCAAAAAGTTCCTCCTAATGTTGAGGTGAAATCTCTGTTCCTGGAGCTTGCATCCATTGTTCCGTTTCTAGTCTCTGGAGCAGCAGAAAACAAGCTTGCTCCATCCTCAATGTGACACCCCTTCAAATACTTAAACAGGGCTGTGCTGTAACAAGGTGAGTAATTCACCCACAAACCTTATTACAAGCTGAAAATCAGTCTGCAGGCTGTATGTTACCAGCTCTGTACTACATCAATAGCTACATCTGTTCTATCATCTTGAAACTGAATAGAGGTGCCACTGCTGCAATTAAAACATCAAGTAGTCATAACATAATTTTAAGAGTATTCCACTCTTTAGAGGGTTTTCCCCTTTGGGGAATTCAAAGACAAAACTCAGTTTTCCTACTAATCCTATTATCTTAATATATGTTTGCATAAATTGGATGGAGCATTTTGGGGCCTTAATAAAAACTGAAATATTCCTTGGAGACAAAAAGAAACCGTTCAGCTATAAGGAACTTTGGTGTAGCATACACTAAGTAACAAAACATAGTTTGAGACACATATTTATTTTCTACTGATTGTGAAGGGAAAATAAACTCATACAAGATTTCATACTCAGCTTGTTCTCAGTAACGTTAATTCAAGCAAACCACTGTTCTGTGATTTTTACCATTACAGGGAACTGTGACGGATGGGGTTACACTCTACCTGAAAACTCAGGTTCACAGCATAGGTGTACTCCTGTCTTCAACCCTGAGCCTGGAAGTTAATGTTTCAGTGGTGGCCATGAGTGCATTTGCATTCCTAGAGCCATGGGGACACAAGGGTTAGTTACATCCCATTTAGATTATTGTAATGCACTCCATGTGGGGACTGCCTTTGAAGAGTGTTCAGAAACTTCAGCCGATCCAAAGAACTGCAGCCAGGTTGTTAACCAGAGCTGCCTACAAGGAGCACACAAGTCCATTATTGCAAAAGCTCTACTGGCTGCCAGTCTTGTTTCTGGGTACAATTCAAAGTGCTGCTTATGATCTATATGGCTCAGATCCAGGTTATCTGAAGGACCAGATGAGCCTGCCTGTGTTTTGAGATCTTCTGGGGAGGCCCTTCTCTCAGTCCCACAAGTACATGTGGTGGAAACAAAGACCTTCTTAGAGGCTGCTCCCGGGCTATAGAACGTCTTGGGAACTGACACCCCAACAGAAATTCCTTCCTACAGAGGTTATACTGGCATCCTCCTTCCTATACTTTTGTAGGCAAATGAAGAGCTTTTATTTTGGCAGGCCTTTGAGGGCTGACTGCCTCGGGGAAAAAGGGCCTTTTAGAATGTGCTTCACTGTTTATATTTGTTATTTTATTTGTAATAGTCATGCTTTTTACAGCTTTTAATTCTATTGAAAGTTGTTTGTTTGTTTGTTTTATTTGTGCAATTTCTATGCTATCTTTCTCCCAAAATGGGACCTGAGGTGACTCACAGAACAATTAAAATCACAATTAAAACCACTTAAAAACATAGAAGTGAAAAACAAATAAAAACAACATAAAAAACACACCCCGATAAAAACTGCAATTATACATCAAAGACCTGCTTAAATAAGAATGTTTTTGCCTGCTGGCAAAATGTAAACACGGGGGAGGCCAGCCTAGCCTCTTGCGGGAGGGAGTTCCAGAGGGTGGGAGCAGCCACTGAGAAGGCTGTCTCTCATGTCCTCACCAAGTGAGCCTGTGATGGTGGTGGGACGGAGAGAAAGCCTTCCCCTGCAGATCTTAAAATCCTTGCAGGTTCATAGAGGGAGATAACGATCTTTCAGATAGTCTGGACCTAAGCTGTGTTGTTGTTGCTGTTATTGTGTTACCTGCCCTGACACCCCACCCTTTCAATAATTCATTCATTGGCTATATAGTAGGACCCCCATATCCACTGATTCAGTTATCCATGGGACACAAAACAGCACACCTATCATAGAGTCTTCCTAGAAAATGTGTCCTCTCTAGCCATTTTCTAAGTCCTCCAAGGCAACTCTATGATATTTTAAACCGGAAGCCGCATTATTTTCAATGGTGTTCACTATTATCCATGGTTTTCAATATCTACAGTCCCTCCCAGAACCAATAGAGGGAAAGCACCTGCTGCTGCCATGATGGATTTTCAGTTAAGCAATGGTCCGGTAAGTTAATCAATGGCGATCTTATACTTCCTTTCTTTTTCTTTCCCCATTTTTTATAAATACGAACTATCGCATGTGCGCCCCATCAGAAACTTTTTTTAAAAAAAATTGGCAGCAGCAGATTTAAAATTGTGAGTAAATCACTCATGGCTGCCATCTTGGCTAGGGGTCATGTGGAGTTTAGAGGGGCTCTTTTGACTGTTTAGACCGGTTGCATCATTGAGAATGCCTGCTTTTTCGGATGTGTTCATATCTCTCCCTATAGACGGGACCATGATAAGCTCCTCAAGTGTAAAGATAAATCCTTGAATATCAAAGCCATGATCTTCCATGTCATAGTAGTCCTGATTACGCTATATGGATGTGAAAGTTGGACAAGTGAAGAAAGCTGACAGGAAGAAAATCAACTCATTTCAAATGTGGTGCTGGAGGATCGTTCTACAGATACTATGCACTGTCACAAAGAGAAATAAATAGGTCCAAGAGCAAATTACGTATTAATTCTCCCAAGAAGCCAGGTGACTAGACGGAGGGTATCGTATTTTGGACATATCATGAGACAACATGACTTATTAGAAAAGATAATAGTGCTCTGTAAACAGAAGACAATAAGAAAAGAGAAAGATTGCATTACAGATAGATTGACTCAGTTAAGGAAGCTCTAGCCCTGATTCTGCAAAACCTGAGCAGGACCATTGATGACAGAGTATTTTGAAGGGCTCTTGTTCATAGGGTTGCCATATGTTGAAGCTGACATGGTAGTAATTAACGACAAAGAAAAAAATGTAAAAGCAAATAACTTGGTTTTTGATGTGGGATAAGGTTCCTGGATGTGACTGAAGAAATTCAATGTACAGTAATTTTCCATTCTGAAGCATAGAAATATGGATAAACAGATTAGATAGTGGCAGGCAGATTTATATTGCGTCATGCTTGAGAAGGTACAAAGTAATCGTTTGACCAAATCTCCCCCCCCCCAGAGAAAAGATTGTACAGTTTAACAACTACAGATTAATTCTGAGATACAATCATGAGCACAGGGTCAGATCTGAAAAAGGGGAAAAAATCCCAAACATAAAACAAAATACTTCTGTGGTGTATAGTGATAATAAAAATAGAAAAACAAAAGAAGGAAGATTTTCCCCACTGAGGTTTTCAGATTCCTTTCCTCACATCTAATATTTTTAAGAGCAACAGAGTTTTCACAGGGGAGCCTTGTACCTTTGTCACTACAAAGTTATTTCTGATGTTCTAAAACAGAAGACCTTGACAATATCCTATAAAGTACAGATGATGTGGAATACAAAACTTTGTTCTGGAATTATTTTTTAGAATAAGGGCAAAAATCATAGAATCATAGAATTGCAGAGTTGGAAGAGACCACGAGGGCCGTCCAGTCCAACCCCCTGCCATGCAGGAAATCACGATCAAAGCATCCCCGACAGATGGCCATCCAGCCTCTGTTTAAAGACCTCCAAGGAAGGAGACCCCATCACGCTCCGAGGGAGTGTGTTCCACTGCTGAACAGCTCTTACTGTCAAAAAGTTCCTCCTAATGTTGAGGTGGAATCTCTGTTCCTGGAGCTTGCATCCATTGCTCTGTGTTCCAGTCTCTGGAGCAGCAGAAAACAAGTCTGCTCTATCCTCAACCTGACACCCCTTCAAATACTTAAACAGGGCTATCATATCTCCTCTTAACCGTCTTTTTTCCAGGCTAAACATACCCAGCTCCCTAAGTCTCTCCTCATAAGGCATGGTTTCCAGACCTTTCACCATTTTAGTTGCCCTCCTCTGGACACGCTCCAATTTGTCAATATCCTTTTTGAATTGTGGTGCCCAGAACTGGACACAGTATTCTAAGTGAGGTCTGACCAAGGCAGAATAGAGCGGCACTATTACTTCCCTTGATCTGGACACTATACTTCTATTGATGCAGCCCAAAATCGCATTGGCCTTTTTAGCTGCCGCATCACACTGTTGACTCATGTTCAACTTGTGGTCTACTAGGACTCCTAGATCCCTTTCATACATAGTCTCATTCAGCCAGTCCCCCCCCCCCCATCCTATATCTATGCATTTCATTTTTTCGCCCTAAGTGCAGTACCTTACATTTCTCTGTATTGAATTTCATTTTGTTAGCTTTGGCCCAGCTCTCCAGTTTATCCAGGTCATCTTGAATTTTGATCCTGTCCTCCAGGGTATTAGCTACTCCTCCTAATTTGGTGTCATCTTCAAATTTGGTAAGTATGCCCCTAATTCCCTCATCCAAGTAATTGATAAAGATGTTGAATAGCACTGGGCCCAGGACAGAACCCTGTGGCACCCCACTGGTCACATCTTTCCAAGATGAAGAGGAGCCATTGCTGAGCACCCTTTGGGTTTGGCCGGTCAACCAATTACAAATCCATTGAACTGTTAACTTGTCTAGCCCACATTTTACAAGCTTGTAAAAAGCCTTTATTGCCGGAACTTGGAAATATTACCTTTTTGGACTATAACTCCCATAATCCCTCAACAAGCATGGCATACTGCGAGCTGATGTATTTTTTTTTTCTTAACTTTGCTTATTTCTGAAATCAAGGCTATTGAAACATGATTTCAAAAACAACAACAAAATAGTTACAGTCAAACCTAAACTTTAGCAGGTTTAACTTTCCTGGATTTCATTATTTGTGAGTTTGCCGCCAATAATTATATCAGATTTCGTGGGGGAGGGGGAGGTTTGTGGCCTGCTGTGGTAGACTACAGATGATGTGTATAAATTAGAAAATGTGAAGAAAACAAAAACAAAAAAAAGTTTAGGAAGTCATAAATACATAAAATATATGTATTGTTAATCTATTTTATCATTTACTACCATAAATATATACACAAGTTTATTATAAAAGGTTAAATTTTATAAACAGTTTCAGTGCACTAAAGAACTGCAGACTACACACTTTGGCAACACCATGCTCTTTGTCTCAGTACTAGTCAGCCTCACTCGTGTAGTTTGTCTCTCAGTGTGTGGTGTCTCTTGTGTTTCTCACAACTTAGAGACAGAGATATAGATGGCCTAAAGATATTCACAGTTTTCCATTTTCACTGCAGTCCTGTGCCCCTAACCCCTGCAAATGTGGGTAAAAGGTGGATAAATGTCTGACTTGCACAATCAATTTTGTTTTTTATTAGCATCCCTAGATCCAAAGACTAGAGCCTAGTGCACAAGTCATATACTTAGAATTCAAAAATTCTGAGGACTGGAATTTGTTTGGAATACCAGGATTGAATAAAGCACATAATTAGCCAATATTTTGTAAGCCGCCCCGATTGTTTTAACAGAGGGGCGGGGTATAAATAAATTTTATTATTATTATTATTATTATTATTATTATTATTATTATTAATATAAAATAACTGCTTAGTAGTTACAGCAAGCTTGCTTCATAACAGCAATATATTTTAGGGCTCTTCCCACACCCACTACCTAGCTATTGTTAAATAACTGGGAGTCAGAAATCTCATGATTTCTGCAGATCACCCAGAATTCCAGATCACCCAAAGATGTCATGGTAAATTCAAATTTACCTCCCCACCCTTCCCTTTTCCAGAACATCTTTTTAAAATGCTGCCAGCATGGTAGGTGAATAGCAAATTCTTAATCACCAGCAAAGCAATGGAATGACATGAATAGACAGAGCTGTGGAGGATAATGCTATTTTATTTGTTCTGTATTTTCTAATAATATATATTTGGAAGTGTCTTAGGCTGCTGCCATGCTGCAGAAATAATGCAATTTGACACTGCTTTAACTATCATGGTTCCATCCCATGGAATCCTGGGATTGTAATTTGGTGTGGCATCAGAGCTCTCTGACAGAGAAGGCAAAATATCTCACAAAACTACAAATTTCAGAATTCCATTCCATCAAGCCATGGCAGTTAAAGCGGTGTCAAACTGGATTATTTTTGCACTGTGGCAGTAGCCTTAGAATAGCAGTACTTAAACCAGTGATAGGAAAATTAGTGACAAAGTATAACTACATTAATTACGTTTACATTAAAAGGGGGGCTTTTTCTCATTCTGATTTGACAATCAAGGAAGACACAGCACTGAGTCTGCAAGACATGAGGCAAGGTTGTTGATGACCAGGGTTCCTGGAGGCCTCTCATTCATAGGGTCACCATAAGTTGAAGCCAGCTTGACAGCAAATAACTGCACCTTACTAGAATGAAAAAACCAACCCATGATTTTACTCTTACTCATTTGTCCCTGTGGTGAGCTTGGGAGAGAAGGAAATATAGGCTGAGTATCCCTTATCCAAAATGCTTTGGACCAGAAATGTTCCATATTTCAGTTTTTTTAAAAAAATATTTTGGAATATTTGCATATACATAATGAGATATCTTAGAGATGGCCCTCAAGTCTAAACACAAAATTCATTTATGTGTCATATACACCTTATGTACATAGCCTGAAGGTAATTTTATATGCAATATTTTATATAAGGGATAGTCAACCTGTAGCTGCTTTAGTACATCAAATGTTGAAATCCACCTCATCTTGTTTGGAATCTTCAAATACACACCACCTGGCTCATGAATCATTGGTTTACAGTTAGCTGCATGGAGTGAAATTGTTTCTTGAAAGGCCCTAAACTAGAAATTTTGCTATGGTTAGAAATCAGAATTTGTATGTCTTACATTGCCACCAGTTTGAGGGAGCATCTAGCACAGTGTGATGGAAAACAGAAGGCGTATTCCGTTTCTCCCAATTCTTCTTCTTCTTCTTGCCTTTGTCTAGGATTTAGAGATAGGGCTCCTCCAGACAAGACAAATGTGTTGGGTGGTATATGTTGCTGTAGTTCTTTGATTTTTCAAAAATATCCAAATGTCATTTCTGTCACCACAAACAGGTGACAAAAACTGGCAAAACCCAGCAAATTCTAAAGAACTGTATTACAAGAAGTCATGCTTCTTTAACCCAGACTAGAGGTACAAAATTCATCCCATCTTCATCATCATCACCAAAGTCTACATCATCCCTTGTTGGTTCTTGGGTCTTGAAAATTTGAAATGCTTTGACAAACTATGAGCCATAGTAAAAGGTAGTGCATATTAGGCAAATCGACCGGGCCTCCTTGGGAATGTGGATTGCTTACTTTAAAGGAAGATAAGACTAAGAATATCCAGATGGTGTTATTGACTATGGAGACTGCATTGGGGCTAAATTGTTAACTCTATGGAAGGGGGGGGGGAAGAGATGTTTAATTTTTAACCCTGTAATTGCTGGATTTCTACTTTGGATTTACAGACTATGACATCCACTAGAAAAATGACAAAAGCTACTAAAGAAGAAATTTTACAGAAGCCATTTGAAGAGATCAGACTTATGAGAAACTATATGGTAAAGGTGAAGGAGGAACTGGATGAAGATATGAAAAAGGAGATTAAATTGGAGAAGCAGTGGGGAAGTTGGTTGGGGATGTGAAACAAGGTGATGATGGAGTGGAGACTCGGGAGAATAAAGCTGAGGTTATAGAAGAAGAGATGGAAAAAGATCTGGACAATTTGCCATTGCTGAAATTGGAGAGGGAGAATTTTGTTTGTGATTCGAAGTGATTTTGGAAGATCCTGGTGACGTTATTACTCAAAAGACTGGAAATGAAGATAATATGGATATAGAAGATCAAGTTGAGCCGAAGGACAAAATTGGTTTTAAAAATGAGATGAAAGCTGAATACTTAGGCACTGTTATGACGAATATGAATTGTATGCTGTTTCAAAATAATTATGTTAAGACATGGAAGAAGATTAAGGAGGATATGTTAGTTAAGATGGGAGAAATTACGTTTGTTACTGTGAGGGAGAATTTTGGTGATAAAAATGAATGTTTTTTGAAGAATGATATTTTTAGACAATATCTGTTTCAACAGTTTATGTACCACATAAACAATGGCAAAAAGATATATCTACATTTGTATAGCAAGGTGGGGAAAAAAAAGTCAAATTCAAAGTACAAGAGGCAAGGAAAAGAGGAGGATTGGGCTTACTGGAAGCCTGCTGTTTGGTTTGGGCGGTTAAGAAAGATGGTTAAGGTATCAAGACCTCCAGGAAATTTGTTAAGGGGAATATAAAATCAAATCAAGAGAGCAGTTAGTAATGGATATAGTTTTCAGTGGGTTTTTTTGTTTATAGTCATTGGAAAGATCTAAAATGGATAAAAACATGTACTGTATGGGTTTGAATTAAGTCAGAATTGGAGATGCAATTGTTCATAGATGATGAATAGATAATTGCTAAAATGTATACATTTTTGTTGAAATTTGAAATGGAAGAACAAGTTAAGCAGTGTATGATAAAATGGGCTAAGAATTTTGGCTATAATATACAGATGGATCAATGGGAAAATGTGTGGTTTAAGGAGCTGACATTTATATTATGTTATGACCTTAAAGATAATTTTTATAAAACAATGTACCTTTGGTATATAATTAAGTAAGAGGATCTTTGTGACTGAGAGAAAGAAGTTGTAGCATAAGCTTTCATAGACTTGGTCTACTTCCTCAGATGCCTGAAGTGAACTGGTGCCTAAGAACAGACCTTATAAGCAGGCTGTTGAATGGCCATAGAAACGCAAAACTTGTGGGTGTGATGATGAAGTGACAAGTTCAGTTTAACAATGGTCCATTGAGGGACAAAGGAAGAGGAAAGATGTTGCCTAAGGCCAGGGTAGGTGGATGACCATATAAATCGTGGGGTGAGTTTGGAATGTAGTGTGATACTGGTTGAGAACCAGAATGGAGATGTGATAAACTGGCCAAGAGTGCCCTCATGAGACTAAGATGATAACTAGTGTTATAATATGTGTAGTGTGCCAGGAAACCATTGTCTCCATTCAACTCACTGTTGACGGGCTCGAATTTGCAGATATATTCCAATTCAGCTGTTTCGCTTTCCAATCTTCCTTTGTAGTTTTTTTGTTCACGAACAGCTGCCCTAAGGTCAGAGGTGGTATATGATGTTAGAGAAATGAACTTTTTCTTTTGGAGTTGAGGAATACACAGCCGGAAAAGAGTTATTTTAATATATGACTATGGCAGTAAGATTGTTGTATGTGTAGAGATGGAAGAGTCTAACATCTGCCATGAATGAATGGCTGTGGAAGTGGACAGATTTAGCAGAAATGGATAAACTGTCTGGTTTGACTAGAGAAAGATAATTAGTGATATTTTTCAAAGAGTGGAAATCCCTTATAGATGTTTTGCAAAAAGAAAAAAGAAAGAATATGATTTTGTAATTTTTGGTTTTGATGATTAGAAAGAGTAGGCTATTGAAAGAAGGGAACATGTATATAACCACTGAAATGAAGTCACTTTCCCTCCTCTCTCTTTTTCTTTTTTTTTCTTTTTGTGCTGTGCTTTTAAAATTTTATATTATTATACCTTAGCTTTCTATTGCTATTTCTTTTTTCTCTGTAATTTTGAATGTATTTTTTAAATGTTCAATTGCAATTCTTTTTTTAAAAAATCCCAGTAAGAATGGTGTGGGAAAAGGCAGAAACAACACATCAAAGGAAAATGCTAGCTGAATATTTTTCTAAGAGAAAAAAAAATCCTCAAAACAACATGAAATTTCCTTGGGAGAATGAGTACTTTATGCTCTGGTTTAATATTTTTCTTTAATATAGAGTAGGTTGCAACACACACACACACACACACACACACACACACACAGTGTTTAACATTTTAAAAAAGTTTTTCAAAAGCAGAAGCATCATTTTTGCCACTTTCATTATTTTTCAGGAGTGGCATTTTTGGCAAACTGTGAGGCCCCCAGAGGGTTCCAGGATAGAAGAAGTCTGAAACTCTGCAGTTTTCCACCCCTGCCTTGGAGAATCCCAGCCTCTGATCTCCGAGCAACCAAGCACACATCTGTGTTGGAATTCCATTCATGGTCCCATATTTATTGATTTTTTAAAAAAAAGAGTATTGACACCCTGCTCCTCAGGCTTACTGTCATGATTCCCACTCGCAGCAAGGCTTGATCCAGGATCTCGGCTCGTAGTCCTCACTGAAACTGTTGCACTTGCATTTTCTCGATCCAGTCCCACGCTTGTGCTGCCAAGTTCTTGAACTCGCTGGCATACTTGCTGATACTTTGGGGGCCTTGGGAGTTCAGTAACTTCTCCCGTGCTCGTTCTTGCCTTAGTGGATCTTCAGAGTGGTCCCTCAGAGCTTGCACAAGTTCGCACCTTTGTGCAGTTCAGCGGCCTGGCTGTCGTGTAGTTCCACCAGCCATTGGCCACTTCACCTTTCAGTCTGGAGGCAATGCACCTCACTGTCACCATCTCAGTCTAGAATGTATGCCCCCACTCAGCCAGAAAGCCCTGAACCTGTCTTAGGAAATAGGGCAGTTCTTCGGCGTTCCCATCGAATCTAGCTCTCAGCTTCCTCTCCCCTACGCACTGGGGTTGGTGGTCCGCAGTTCTTAGGCAAGGGGTTTCATTTAGTTGTCCATTTCTGCCACCTGCGTCATCCCCTGGGTCAAGGCGTGGAGTCTTCTCTCACCTTGGTGTACTAGCCACTGCAGCTCCCACACTCTCACCATTAGTCTCCATGTCTAGATGTTCCATCTCCCATTCTTGCTGCTCCAGCCATAGTCTTTGGAGGTGCGCATTGAGTTCTTTCATTTTTGATGTCAAGAACAGCTTGAAGAACTCACTGTTCCTGCCATTTGCTATATGTGATGTAGGCTTGCATCGCCTTTGCCATTTGCTACATGCGAATTGGGCTTACATTGCCATCCTTTGTAATTGTAATGAGTGAGTGCCTGGCATGGCTGGAAATAGGTGATGCTATGTGGAGAGCCAAATGGTAAGAATTCAAAATAACAAAGGTAGGGGGAGGGTAACAGGTGAGAAAAGGATTGTAAAAGGTTTAAAATGACCAATGAATGAAAGCCACATGCCAGACTTGACTGTTTGTAAATATTTTTATGTCTCTGTATTTCTTTTTGTCCCTCATTCTAAGCAACAACTTTGAACTAGTAACTCTGCAGAAACTCTATCTAGCTCATGACACTTACAATCTAATTAAGACAAGAGACACAAGGAAAGTGGGTGGTGGTAGCAGGGGAGGGGATTAAGTCCAGCAGATGTTGGTTGCTCTTCTTTATCACAAAGGCCAGAGCAATGGCAGTTGGAATATAGAACAAACCTGGGGCCAAGGCATGAAGGAGATGTGATTTACTGTTCTTTCTCCAGAGGCCAGAGCAATGTTGGTTGGAGTATGGAGGGAAGAACTTTCAGCAGCTGCTGGGTCCAAAGCATGATGGAGCTGCTCTTCTCTCCCACAGAGGCCAGAGCAACGTCAGTTGGAATATGTATATATAATGGATGTATAGAATATAATGGTGGGTCAATATAGCAGAAAAGACACAACGCTATGCAGATCTGGGTGATCATAGAGGATTTTATGAAGCTCTTAAAGCAGTGTTTGGACCTACTTATCAGGTCCAAAGCTCCTTATACAGTACAGATGGTCAAACATTAATTACTTATATAGCCTCCATCCTGAATCGATGGGCTGAACATTTTCAAAGTCTCTTTAGTACCAACCGAGTAGTGCAAGGCTCAGCTATCCAACATATGATACAAAAACCAATGAAAAATGAATTGGACATAGCTCCCACTTTGGAAGAGACCCTTAAGGCCATACAGCAGATGAAAAATGGCAAGGCAGCTAGGATTGATGGACTCCCACCTGAAGTTTGGAAACATGGAGGTCATGCACTCCACGATAAATTCCACGAACTCCTTGTGAATTGCTGGGGAAAAGGGGAACTGCCATCAGATCTTCGAGATGCAGTCATCATCACCCTGTACAAGAAAAAAGGAGCAAAATCCGATTACTCAAACTATCGAGGCATAACACTGCTCTCTATTGCTGGAAAAATCCTTGCAGGGATACTTCTGAACAGATTAGTTCCTGCTATTGCAGAAGAACTTCTCCCTGAAAGCCAATGTGGCTTCAGAGCCTATAGGAGTACTACAGATATGGTATTTGCCCTTAGACAACTGCAAGAAAAATGTAGGGAGCAAAACAAGGGTCTCTATGTAACATTTGTCGACCTCACCAAAGCCTTCGACACTGTGAGTAGGAAAGGTCTGTGGCAGATCCTGGAAAGACTAGAATGTCACCCCAAATTCCTTAAAATGATTATCTTGCTACATGAGGGCCAGCGCGGTCAAGTCAGATATGGCGATGCTCTTTCAGAGCCCTTTCTAATAACTAATGGAGTGAAGCAAGGTTGTGTTCTTGCTCCAACTTTATTTACAATCTCCTTCAGCATGATGCTCCAAAGGGCTACTTCAGAGCTTGAAGACGAAGACGACATCTACATACGTTACCGTATTGATGGTAGCTTGTTTAACTTAAGCCGTCTGAGGGCTCACACTAAGACTCTAAACTTTCTAGTCCGTGAGCTGCTCTTCGCTGATGATGCTGCCCTTGTTGCCCACACAGAAGCAGCTCTGCAGCACCTAACATCCTGCTTCGTAACAGTTGCAGAGTTGTTTGGGCTGGAAGTCAACCTGAAGAAAACTGAAGTTCTTTACTAGCCTGCACAACAGGACAAACACCACCATCCCCACATTGCCGTCGGCAAATCTGTGCTCAAGTCCGTTCAGCAGTTCACCTACCTAGGAAGCATCATCTCCTCAGATGCCAAGATTGACAAAGAGATCAATCACAGATTAGCAAAGGCATATAAGTGCATTTGGAAGACTCTACAAGAATCTGGAGTAATAAACACCTGAGGCAAAGCACAAAAATCAATGTGTATAGAGCCATCTCTGTTGTGAAAGATCTCTGCAACTTTGTTCTCTTTTATGTTGTGGAACATTATTTCACTCAGCCTACAGAAACGAAACCTCTACATTAAAGGTGATCACAAGGTTTTTTAAAGAAATCTCTCAGCACTTTAGGAATCACTTGTGAATTTGAACTCTTCTTAAGGTATTGTGCACCATCTAGTGGGCTTCAGTAGAATTCTGCAAAAGGGAGAAAAAAAACATCTTTGGCAGGATTTAGGCTGATGCTGCTACCTGGGTGGTTTTCACCGGGCACTATAGATAGGTCTTCCCTTTCCCCACTCCTAGTTCAGTGCCAGTTCTCACCTGCATTTCTGATGTGCCACAAAGAAGGGCGGTATCATGTAAGTCTCATATGGGGAAATTTGAAGTTGGCCCTATATAGAAAAAGAAGAGAACTTACCATGCCATCCTCCAAAATCATTCATGCTTTGTGCATGAAAATGACAAGTTGATATTTCTATTCTCAAACTGGTATAGATATGGAATTATTGCAATTTAGTTGCCATGGTTCTGTCCTGTGGAATCCTGGGATTTGTAGTTTGGCAAAGTACTTAGAATTCTCTGCTAGAGAGCTCTTGTGTTGTAGATTAGAGCGTGTTCTAGAACTCTCTAGCAGAGAATTCTAATTACATTGCCAAACTACAAATCCCAGGATCCCATAGGTTGAACTATGACAGTGAAAGTTGTATCAAACTGCTTATACTTATGTAGTAAGTCCCAAGGCCCTTTTTATTACCAAAGTTGTTCCAGTGGTATGGAAATCTAACTCAGCATCCATATTGTGCTTGAGTTCAGTTTAAAATATGATTAATCCATGTATATATTGCTCTTAGGTAAGTTGCCGTTTCCAGTGTGCTGATTGGCTGCTTAGGGAACTGACCAACCAATCAAAGCTTAGTTGGGCAGCCAATCAGCACACTGGGGGCAGAACCATGTGGAAGTTGAAATCCTTTGTAAACATGGCGGCTGCAGAGGGAGTGTGAGTAGCGTGTGTATGTGTAGAATGTTCTGTGCTGGAGTGCAGGGGGATGAATTCGGCGGCGGGGAGAGTTCAGCGGGGGAGACGAGTTTGGGGGCAGGAAGGCAAGCAGCGAGGGGGCCAGTTCAGCAGGGGGGGCAATTTGGGGACGGGAGGGGAGGAGCAGGGGGCCAGTGACTGGTGGAGAAATTGTCAATTTGCTGGGGTTTCAACAAGAAATGTTTGCTGATGCTACATTATTGTTCTTACTACAGAGGGTGTTGTTGAGTTGTTGCTGCTAGCAAATAAGGCAGAGCTTGGAAGTAACACATTACAACAACATCTGAAGGATCACAATTTAAAAGGTCATTTAAAAAGCCATTTAAACTGAACTTTTTCAGATTTTATGCCATTTTCTTATAACTCCTAGGGATTTTGCCAAGCAACAAAGAATAACAAACACCCAATGTGCAACAAAAGAAGTGACTTGAATGTTGCAATGTTAATGACAGTGAGTGTACTGAGTGATGAGTTCCAAGTTCTGGGATATGGATAAGCAATATTACTGCAATCAATCAATTAATCAATCAATCACTTTATCTACAACTTGGCTTTTCCCCAAAAGTGAAACTCAAGCTGGCTTACAGAATAAAAAGAAATACAAGTGCACATATAGCTAAAAACATACCAACGATAAAGACTAAAATATTAAACTGTCTATAGAATCTCTCTCTGGCTTTTTTTCACAAACGAAGATTCAGGAAGGACTCATCCTGCACTTTCTGCAAGCACACTGATGACTGAAAAGGCCAATCCGAGATAAGCAAGTCCGGTTGCAGAAAGCACAGCAGAAGGTCTCCTTGGGTAATGTTTCCGGGTTGTGATTCTTCCCGCGTTGTCGTTTCTCTTCAAGACTTGTTCGTCGTGAGTTCTCAAATAAGACTGCAGCATTGTGGATAGTGCATCTCCATGCCTCCCAATGTGAGGCCAGGGTGGACCATTGTTGGTGATCAATTTGGCTGAGCCTGAGATGTTGTTTCAGGAAGTCCTTGTATCGCTTTTTTGGAGTGCCCCTCTTATGCTGACCCATGGCAAATTCACCGTAAAGTACTGTTTTTGGGAGGCGATGGTCTGTGTTCTCAATATCATGGCCTCAATAATGCTGGTGATCCCTGCTTGCTCAAGGACAGCAACATTTGTCTCATATATATATATATATATATATATATATATATATGTCTATAGAATACCATATAGCCATTAGAATACCATATAGACATTAAGTTAAAAGCATAAAAAATAGCTTCTCCCAGCTTGTGTCTTCTTCCTCGTTAATAACTTTTGCCATCTTGACCACACTCTGATGTCACTTGGCCACACATGCCCTGGTTTTTATCTGTGAAATGTTGGAGGATATGAGGGCCTAAATACCCCAAAGGCACCAGATCCTGTCTGATCTTGGAAGCTAAGCATGGTCAGCCCTGGTTAGTACCTGGATGGGACACCACCAATGAATACCAGGTGCTGTTGGCTACATTTCAGAGGAAGAAACTGACAAAACTACTTCTGAGTATTCCTTGCCTAAGAAAACCCTAAGAAAAAATCATGAGGTTGCCATAAGTTGATAGGCGATTTGAGGCCCATACATACATCTCTGCTATCTCCACTGTTAGTGCTCACCAACAATGGTCTTTTTTGCTCCTTTGAACAGGAAAGAACAAGCATTTACACACATGACCATGGCATCAAAAACAACACAGAAATCTGGTTTGCGCACAAAATAACTTTGAGCCTGTATTATTGTTAAATGCCAGCAAATTGACCTTGACTTCTGGTGACGCCATGAATGAGAGACACCCTCCCCCAAGTCACCATGTCATCAACAGCCCTGCTCAAGTCTTGTTGCAAACACAGGGTCACGGCTTCCTTGACTTGAGCCTATCCCTCTGGAATGCCGTCTTCCTCTTTTCCTACTGCCTTCTACCTTGCCAAGCATTATTGTCTATACCAGTGGTTCTTAACTTAGGGTCTGGGGACCCTCAGGGGTCCATGATGTCCTCACAAGGGGTCTGCAAAGGCTTGAAGGCTGCTCAGTTCACCTCCTCCCTCCAGCAGAGTGGCCACATGACAGGAGCCAAGGCAAAGCCTGGCTGGCTGGCTAGTCCTGCGCATTGGCATTCAATCCACTCCAGCCACAGACTTGCAGGAAGAAGCAGAAGAAACATCTTCCCTCCCCATTCAGTGCTTCTGAGGGAAGGTTTCATGGCTGGTGTAATTGTATTATTGCTGCTCCTCCTCCTGTTGTTATGGTTTTAAATCTCGAGTTAAATCTTGGGGGACCACGGCAACAACAGATATTTAAAGGGGGGGGGGTCCCTGGTAAAGAAAAGGCTAAGAACCACTGCTCTAGAAAACAAGTCTGTGAAAGAAAAATTACAAATTCTGCACTGGGAACCCACATTCTCTCCCATAATGAGCAGGCTCCTAAGTTGGAAAAATATGTACAAATATATGCACACAATCCCACTCTCATATTGTTATTCTCTGCAGCTCATGGGCCACATACAGTCTGGAAAGTCTTTGGTACACACTTAGACTCTTGGTATGCCAACATGCCCCTATGGAATTTTTATACTTTTTTTTTTTGGGTGGTGGTGGGAACCAAGCTGTCTCTCCAGAGCCCTCTAGAAAGTACCATTATGAGTTCTGGCACTGTTTCAGGTGGCAAAACAGCAGCAAATATGCAACATTTGGCACATCGTCCAGACTAGGGTTTGTCAGCCAGGGTTCCCTGGAACCCTAGGGTTCCCCAAGAGGTTGCTAGGGGTTCTCTGGGATATTGAGACTGAAAAAAATAAACTTTTTTTTTGAGATGTAGATATAATAATTTTTAATCAGGGGTCCCCTGAGACCTGAACATTGTTTCAAGGGTTCAACCAGTGTAAAAGGATTGAAAAGTCTGGTCCAAACAATCAGACAACGTGGCAGGTACAGCCCTCTTACCAATTGGGCTTGCCTATCCCTGTTTTGTGACATGGTCCTTACTGCAACCCTATCCTGGGCTTTCCTTGGCAAGATTGTTCTGAGAGGGTCTGCAGGTACCTTCTTCTGAGGCTCCGTGGGTTTCCGTGGCTTAGTGGGGATTCCAATCTTGCTGTCCTAAGAGACTTTAATAGGAGATTATCACACTACACTGTTATTGTGCTATTATTCCACTTTAGCTGCTCTGGCTGCCTCCTGTGGAATCCTGGGATTTGCAGTTTAGGGAGAAGCATTTAGAACTCTCAGCCACAGAGCTCTTAGGTGTCCCTAAACTACAAACCCCAGAATGCTACAGGAGGCAGCCAGAGCAGTTAAAGTGGAATAATAGCACTATAACAGTGTACTGTCTATAGGACTTTTGCTGGAAAAATCTATTTTTGCTGGAAAAACTATTGCTGGAAAAATCTTTGCAAGGATACTTCTGAACAGATTAGTTCCTGCTATTGCAGAAGAACTTTTCCCTGAAAGCCAATGTGACTTCAGAGCCAATAGGAGTACTACAGATATGGTATTTGCCCTTAGACAACTGCAAGAGAAATGTAGACAGCAGAACAACAGTCTGTATGTAACATTTGTCAATCTCACCAAAACCTCCGACACTGTGAGTAGAAAAGATCTGTGGCAGATCCTGGAAAGACTAGGATGTCCCGCAAATTCCTTAAAATGATTATCTTGCTACATGAGGGCCAGCATGGTCAAATCAGATATGGCGATGCTCTTTCACAGCTTTTCTAATAACTAATGGAGTGAAGCAAGGTTGTGTTCTTGCTCCAACTTTATTTACAATCTTCTTCAGCATGATGTTCCAAAGGGCTATGGCAGAGCTCGAAGAAAAAGACGGCATCTATATACATTACCGTACTGATGGTAGCTTGTTTAACTTAAGCCGTCTGAGGGCTCACACTAAGACTCTAAATTATCTAGTCCGTGAGCTGCTCTTCACCGATGATGCTGCCCTTGTTGCCCACACAGAAGCAGCTCTGCAGCGCCTAACATCCTGCTTCACAACAGCTGCAGAGCTGTTTGGGCTGGAAGTCAACCTGAAGAAAACAGAAGTTCTTTACCAGCCTGCACCACAGGACGAACACCTCCATCCCCACATTGCCGTCGGCAAATCAGTGCTCAAGTCCGTTCAGCAGTTCACCTATCTGGGAAGCATCATCTCCTCAGATGCCAAGATTGACAAAGAGATTGATCACAGATTAGCAAAGGCATATTGTGCATTTGGAAGACTTTACAAAAGAGTCTGGAATAATAAACACCTGAGGCAAAGCATAAAAATCAGTGTGTATAGAGCCATTGTACTGTCTATTCTCCTTTATGGGTCTGAAACATGGGTCACCTGTCGCCACCACTTACAAATCCTTGAATGCTTTCATCAGCACTGTATACGCACAATCCTAAATATACACTGGACTGACTATGTGACGAATGTTGCTGTCCTTGAGCAAGCAGGGATCACCAGCATTGAGGCCATGATATTGAGAACACAGCTGCGCTGGGCAGGGCACGTTTCTAGGATGGAGGACCATCGCCTCCCAAAAATAGTACTCTACGGTGAACTTGCCATGGCACTAAGAGGGGCGTTACAAAAAAGCGATACAAGGACTCCCTGAAACAACATCTCCGGCTTGGCCAAATTGATCACCAACAATGGTCTGCCCTGGCCTCACATCGGGAGGCATGGAGACACACAATCCACAATGCTGCAGCCTTATTTGAAAACTCACGCCAAACAAGTCTTGAAGAGAAATGACAACGCAGAAAGCATCGCAACCCAGAAACATCACCCAAGGAGACCTTCTGCTATGCTTTCTGCAACCGGATTTGTTTATCTTGGATTGGCCTTTTTAGTCATCAACGCGCTTGCAGAAAGCGCGGGATGAGTCCTTCCTGAATCTTCATTTGCAAAGAAAAGTCAGAGAGAGAGAGAGAGAGGTCTATAGGACTTATTATTCCACTTCAAGCGCTCTGTCTATTTCTTGTGGAATCCTGGGATTTGAAGTTTAGGGAGGGGCATTTAGTATTCTCAGCCAGAGAGCTCTTAGGCATCCCTAAACTACAAACCCCAGAATTCCACAGGAGGCAGCCAGAGCAGTTAAAGTGGAATAATGGCACTATAACAGCGTAGTGTGTAGAGGACTTATTATTCCACTTTAAGTGCTCTGTCTGCCTCTTGTGGAATCCTGGGATTTGTAGTTTAAGGAGGGGCATTTAGTATACTCAACCAGAGAGCTCTTAGACCTCACTAAGGAGATTATCACACTACCCTGTTATAGTGCTATTATTCCACTTTAACTGCAATGGCTGCCTCCTATGGAATCCTGGGATTTGCAGTTTAGGGAGGGGCATTTAGAACTCTCAGCCAGAGAGCTCTTAGGCCTCCCTAAACTACAAACCCCAGAATTCCACAGGAAGCAGCCTTAGCCATAAAAGTGTAATAATGGCACTATAACAGTGTAGTGTCTATAGGACTTATTATTCCATTTTAAGTGCTCTGTCTGCCTCTTGTGGAATCCTGGGATTTGTAGTTTAAGGAGGGGCCTTTACAACTCTCAGCCAGAGAGCTCTTAGGCCTCCCTAAACTACAAAGCCCAGAATGCCACAGGAGGCAGCCAGGGCAGTTAAAGTGGAATAGTGGCACTATAACAATGTAGCGTCAGAGGCATGACATGAACACTGAGGCATTGACTAGAAGTGTGTGTGTGGGGGGAGTCTTCCCTGTGCGCAGGCGCGCCCCTCACCCGGAAGCAGAGGCGGGAGTGGGCGGGTCCTGGGCCGAGGCGGAAGGGATGGCGGGGCCCTGGCGCTGGCGGGGCTTCTGCGGGAGACGCGGGGTGACCACTCCTCTCGCCGCCCCAGGGCCGGAGGCGGCCGGGTGACGTGATTTGGGCCGCCTTGCCTTGCCTTGCCTTGCCGTTGCTTTGGCTCCTCTGGGTCCCGTTGCCTATGGTTTCTTCCCGTGTTTCCCGGCAGAGGAAGGTAAGGGCTGGAGGGGAGCCCGCCTGAGGTGCTTGGCTCTGGGTCGGAGGAGGAGGAGGAGGAAGGCTCGCTGTTCCCCCGCCGCCCGCCCGGCCTGTCTCCTTGCTTGCTTATGGGAAGTTTTAAATCTCAAGTCCTTTAAATCTTGGGGCTCCATGGCAACGACAGATATTTAAAGGGGAGTCCCTGGTAAAGAAAAGGTGGGGAATCCCTGCTCTAGAAAACAAGCTTGTGGAAGAAAAATGACAAATTCTGCACTGTCTTGGCTGCTCACCTGGGAGGGGACTGAGACTCTCTCGGTGCGGAGCGAAGTGCCCTCTGCATATGCTCAGAGACACGCTTCTCCTTTTGCCCGCCTCATGGGTTCCAAAGCGGAGCTGGAAGGGTAGTGTTGGGAGTCTTGCTGGAAGGCGCCGCGCTTTCCTTCTGCTTCCAAGCTTCCTCCTGGAAGGTCTGTCTATCCTCTCATTGCAAATCATTGGGGGGGGGGGGGTTTCTGTCGTCGGGAAAGTAAAGGTGTTTTGTCCATGTTCAGGTGCATTCTTGTTCGCTTTCCCTCTCAGTGTGCCCTTGCTAACAACCCGTGTAGCAAATTGAAGTTCTGCGGAACTTGGCAGTTATAGGGAGTACCTTGGGTAAGTCACACTCTCTCAGCCTTAGAGCAAGGCAAAGGCAAACCTCCCCCCCCCCGACTAAATCATGCCAAGAAAACCTTAGGGTCACTATAAGTCAGAAGTGACTTGAAGGCAGATGACAACAACAACTACTTGGAAGAAAAGTAATTCAGAGGAAGGTAACTTTGAAGGTGGGGGGAGAGACAGAGAAACAGAATGTCACCTTGACATCCCTTGTGAATTTCCTTGTGTCTGTGGTGACACAGTGAACCCAGAGTTTCTTAACTTCTAGTCTGCTGATTGACTTCAGGAGATCTGTGATTTAAAAAATTAAGGCTGCCCCGATTGTTTTAACAGAGGGGCGGGGTATAAATAAATTTTATTATTATTATTAAGGGGAAAAAAAGACACCACCCCCCTTTATACCTTTTGTGTAACTTTCAAATTGTGTTTGAGATAAGTAGCTGCCTCCAAATTTTCATGTGCTCCCTAAACTCTGTGGCTTCAAAAACAACAACAAAGAGCCTTGTGGCACCTTAAAGATTTTGTTGTTGTATGCTTTCTAATCATTTCTGACTTACGGCAACTCTAAGGTGAACCTATCATGAGGTTTTCTTCGCACAGTTTGTTCAAAGATGGGGATGGGTTGCCTTTGCCTTCCTCTGAGGTTGATTGAGTGTGACTTGTCCAAGATCACCCAGTGGGTTTTCATGTCTGAGCAGGGATTCGAACCCTGGTCTCCCAGGGGTTCTATTCCAACACTCAAGCCATTACACCACCCTTACTCTCATCTTAAATACTAATACATTTTATTCACTATAAGCTTTTATGCATACCAGCCCACATCAAGTGCATGCATATGAGGAAGTGGACTGGAGTCCGTGAAAGTTTATGCCAAAAAAAAAAAAACAACAAAAAAAACCCCTTACTTTTTACAATCTGTCAAATACTTCCTTTGTGTCCTGGTGTTTATGATAGCAGGATTATCACTTGCTAACACTAGTTTTGGGTTCTCAGTAGCAAAATGGTCTGTAGCAAGGGATAGTATAGGGATTCTGTTGGTATAATGTCCACCTTGTCTAACAGACTCCCTATCCGAGCTGACGCAACTGGTCTTGGAGCTGCTGTTAGAGTCGCCCAGACTTTTAGTTCTGGGTGACTTCAACATCCCATTCGAGACCAATTTAACAGGTACGGCTTGGCAGTTCATGGATTCCATGACAGACATGGGCCTATCCCAACTGGTTTCTGGGCCAACACACTGTGTGGGTCACACTCTTGATGCGGTCTTCAGTATGGAGCAGGCATATCCGTGGGCGGAGGTAGTGAGTACCACTGCACTGTCATGGACAGTTGGACTGAGAGCCAATGTCTGCCCCACTGGGGGTGGAGGACCTATTAGAATGGTCTGCCCTTGGGGGCTAATGGAGCCAATAGGTCTTCAGAAAGCCTTGGAGGGTTCTTTGGTTGGTAATGCCAGTGATTCTGTCGAAGTTCTGGTTGATACTTGGAACAATGATCTCACCAGGGCCATTGACACGATCGCTCCTAAGTGTCCTTTCCAGCCCGCTCCAAATAAACAACTGTGATTCACAGAGGAACTTAGGAAGATGAAACGGGCTAGACAACGACTAGAGTGCGTCTGGCGAAAACTGGACTCATATCTGACAAGACTCATCATAGGAATTTTCTTTATTCCTATTGAGAGGCAATATGTGCAGTGCAGAGATCTTACTGCTCTGTTTGTATTGCATCTGCAGAGTCCCGTCCAGCAGAGCTGTTTAGGGTGGTAAGGGAGCTTACACAGGCTCCACTTGTGCAGAACCCTTTACTTAACCTGACAGCAGCCTGCTATGACGTGTCTAATAACTACTTTGCAGATAAAATCTCTCAAATAAGAGCTGACTTGGACGCTGGGTTTATAGCAGAGTCGACTGATGAGGTCTCCAGTAAACCCGTTTTTGAGATTACACTGGATCGGTTTGAGCCGGTGAGTACCGATAATGTGGACAAGATCCTTGGAAAAGTGAGGAAGATGACGTGCCCTCTCGACCCTTGCTCATCATGGCTGGTTGTTCAGGGGGGTGATGCATTGATGGACTTTCTCAAGGAGACCATCAGTGCGTCCCTTAGGGAAGGAGTTATGCCATCTTGTTTAAAGGAAGCAATTGTGAGACCGCTTCTAAAGAAACCTTCCTTTACCCCCTAGACTTGAAAATTATAGCCTGGTTTCCCATTTGTCATTGTTGAGCAAGGTGATCGAGTGGGCTGTTGCTTCTCAACTCCAAGTGATCTTGGATGAAACTGGTTTTCTAGATCCATTTCAAACCGGCTTCAGACCGGGATTTGGGGTGGAGACTGCCATGGTTGCTCTTGTAGATGACCTTCGCCAAAACATCGACAGGGGAAACATGACCCAGTTGGTGCTTTTGGATCTCTCAGCGGCTTTCAATATGATAGATCATGGCATCCTCTTGGAACGCCTGGGAGAGTTGGGGACTGGAGGCACTGCACTTCAGTAGTTCCATTCCTTCCTCTCAGGTAGATCCCAGAGGGTGATGCTCGGGGACAGTTGCTCATCAAAAATAGAGCTTAATTGTGGCGTCCCTCAGGGCATCATCCTCTTTAATATCTGTATGAAACCGCTGGGAGAAATCATCCGGAGACATGGGGCGGGGTGTTATCAGTACGCTGATGACACCCAAATATATTTCTCCATGTCTCGGTCATCAGCCATGGCGACAGATGGTATTTCTCCCCTCAGTCACTGTCTTGTAGCGGTAATGGACTGGATGAGGAAAAATCGACTCAAACTGAATCCAGAGAAAATGAAGGTGCTTACAGTGGGAGGCCCTAAACCTGGTATTGGGTTGCAAGCGCCAGTCCTGGGTGGGGTCAAGCTCTCTGCTAAGGACTGTGTTTGCAGTTTAAGGGTGCTCCTAGACTCGTCGCTTCACATGACTGCTCAGGTGAGCGCGACAGCCAGGAGCGCCTGTTATCAGCTTCAGCAGATATGCCAACTACACCCTTACCTTGAGACAAAGGACCAAGAAACTGTAGTGCATGCACTGGTAACCTCACGACTCGATTTCTGCAATGCTCTCTTCATGGGGCTACTCTTATACCTAGTTCGGAAACTACAACTGGTGCAAAATATGGCAGCCAGGTTAGTCACCGGGAAATTGAGAAGGGAGCATACTACTCCAATCTTGAAATCCCTTCACTGGCTGCCTATCAGCTTCTGAGCATAGTATAAGGTGTTGGTAATGACCTATAAAGCCCTACATGGCCCAGGCCCAACCTACCTAAGGGATCGCCTCCTCCCATATAATTCGCCCCACACCCTTAGATCTTCTGAGAGGGGTTTATTGCAAGAGATCTTTTTCTATCGCTGCTCCCAGACTATGGAACGCCCTGACAGAGGAGATCCGTCAAGCAACCAGCTTGGAGAATTTCAAAAAAGCCATCAAAACGGATCTCTTCCGGCAGGACTTCCTTGAATAGAACAGACCATTTTTAATGGATGCTTCTCCCTCTTTTTATGTTTATGTTTTTATGTCTTTATGTTTTGATGCTATAGTTTTAAAATTTTAGGGTAGTTATTTTATGTCACTGGTGAATTTGCAAGTTATTTTAAATATATGTACTATTATACGTAATTTTAAGGGGGGTAAATTGTTTTAAGTTATTACTATTGTTATGGATTTGTTCGTTTTATATCCAATTGTTGTGAGCCGCCTTGATTACCTAATAGGTAAAAGGTGGGGTACACAAATAAAGTTATTATTATTATTATTTAGCATAAACTCATTGAAACAGGAGGCTGATAAAAGTATGAGGATGACAGTGAGACTTCAGCATGGGGAAAACTGCTTCAGTAGTAGGTATTCCAGATACATATGTGCTGTCAGACTGGAGTGACGTCCCTGCAGTGCTTGCCATGTACATATTTGCTTTGAGTTGTGCTGGAAACATGGTTGACACTCTGCCCCATCAGCATTTACTTACTGGTACTGTAGGGCAAAATTGTAATCCACATATATCGGGAGGAAAAAGAGGAGACTCCCTTCCCAATATAGGAGTTGACAGAAGGTGAACCATTTGCCTGTTTCTGTTTGACTGTCCCATGACTGTTAGTTGGCAAAGTAATCTAGCAAGGAACTTCCTCTATTTTTAATTATTAGTGCATGCTTTGGGTCACTTCACTGTTCAGTGATGCTGATTATGTGCTTTAGTTGAAACACATCAACAGACCTCAGGGATATTAGGAAAGCAAATAGGACTATGCAGGAATAAAGTCTGCCCATTTTTTTCACTAGTGAGTATTTCTGTGATATGTTTTGAAGGAGGGACTTTCTGACTCATTCTCTGCAGCATTTTAGTTGCTGCAGTACCCCAGTTCAACAATGTTATTTTAAACAATTTACCAGAAGTTGCATTAAAACTGGGAATATTTCCATTTGTCACAGTTCCTTATCTGAAATATTTTCTTTAATGGATGATTTTCTTTATCTCACATCACTTTACAATAAAAAATGTGTCTTTAGAACTACAGTACAGGTCAAACTGGCTTAACTTGCACTGCAACATTAGCATGCCCCAAGTTGCAATATGTACTTTGATTAGTCGTGCTTGGGTTTCTTCATGAAATAACATTTTTAAAAGAATTGTAACATTTGCATCTACATAATTTCTTATACAGTTGTCCCTTCACATTTGTGGGGGTTAGGTTCCACAGACCCCTGCGAATGTGAAAATTCCGCAAATAAAGACTGCCCTCCCCCTCCCTCCCCAGGCGACAACGGGGCCTCCAGAGGCCCTCGGGAGGCCCTGTAGTCACCTCCCCACGCCTTCCCCAGGCGACCAAGGGGACTTGAGGCCCTCTGGAGGCTCTGTAGTCGCTTCCCCTGCCAGCCCCTCCCTCCCCAGGCGACCAAGGGGACTCCAGAGGCCCCATAGTCACTTCCCCCGCTTCCCCCACCTCCCCCTCCCTCCCCAGGTGACCACGGGGCCTCTGGAGGCCCCGTAGTCACCTCCCCACGCCTCCCCACGCCCTCCTGAAAGTGGCAACGGGGCCTCTGAGGCCCCGTTGCCACTTTCCTCAGCCTCCCCTCGCGGCAAACCGCGAATATGTGGAACCGCGAGTGTGGAGGCCGCCAATGTTGAGGGAGGACTGTATCCTAGGGCGGTGGCTGCATAGCCAGAATGGCCAAACTGTAATTTTTGGGATCATTTTGACTGATAGTGTTTAGCATGGTCGTTATGTGCTTTAGCTGTAGCCTATTGAAAAATATAGAACTGAGGTCAGCTGCAGCAAGTCTGGGAGCAATTTTCTGCCCTAGGCCTGTTCAGGAGCTGCATGAACTCCAAAGAAAGTCCCCAGGACCTAAGATAACAAATGCCAGAAGTGTCTGGAAGGCCACTTATGATCTTAACAATCTGGAATTGTTCATGTTAGAGTGCAGGAAGAGGGTACAATCTAATCAAAAGGTGAATTGTTACTTGTGAAAGCTTCCAGGAGATGCTTTTCACCCCTTGAGAGAAAGGTAGAAATGGGGCATACCAGGGAATCTAGAGGCGTCAAGGGCCACAGCCATAAGAACTGCTTGTTGCCCAGATGCCCCATTTGGTCCACCCCAATCTAGAGTCTCATGTAAAAATGAGAACAAAAGAATTGTCATTTTAAGTTTTATCAAGATCCATTTTCAAGAAGCTGCCATTTTCAAGAAGCTGCCATTTTCAAGAAGATAGTTGTGGGAGATCAAAAACAAAGCATTATGTTGTGATGAATTTCCTGCCTTGAATTTTCCAACCTACCATTCAGAGGCATACTGCCTTTGTATGTCCAGGCTTCTCAATTATTGTTGATGATAGCCATTGATTGAGCTATCCTCCAAGAAATGCCAAATAAGACCAATTAAATCCCCCAAAATGATCTCAAAACTTATACAGTACTGATTAAGGTTGAAAGTCATACAATTAAATCTCTTTAAAAAGCAAGCCTTTCAATATCTATCTGTGCTTTAACTCATTGGCACTCTCTTTGTTTATTGTTTGATTTTCCCAGTCTTGTTATTTCCCTTCCAAAATTTGAAAGCAAGACTACAAAATATTTGTTGACAATTAACTAAGGGTCTGGTAGACAGCTCTTAAATCTACTGGTATATACTGCAGCCAAAAGGCATACCTAATGTGTTGATAGCTGTTAGATCTTGCTACTTATTGTTAATGTCTAGAATTCTACACTTTACTAAATATTTGACGATGAGTGATGGTTGTGGGGGAGCTGGTTCTATATCTTCTACACCACCTGATGACCATGTGCCTGCAAATCTCATGGTCATCCTGGGGTGAGTGATACTGGGAGCCACATGATTCTTAGCTGGCAGTAATATGTGCTTTTTCTGTGTGGAAAATAGAGAATATATATCATAGTCAAAACAGGATCTATGGATTACAGCTGTTAAGTGACAACTTTACTTTTATTAAACAATGTTCAATTATGATGCAATAATAAGTACATCCTACTGTCCTGAATGGTCAGACTCTGTGGCACCACCCCTGGACTTTAGTTTCCTTCCGATAAGATGGAACACTGGAAATCTGTGGTATTTATGTTTGTTTGCTAATATATAAAGAGTTTGTTAACAAGCATACTGCTAATCTTACTTCAGTCATTGAACTCTTGTGGTACTTTAGGTTTTGCTTACTTGAGCAAAGGCTGTCAGTTCTGTCTTTGACTAAATTCAGATTTTCTGTAAATTGTTTCCCTGATCCTCATGAGCTCAAAACAATGTCAGCTCCACCCCACCCCACCCTACCCTACCCCTGTGAAGAGCAGAAGATTTCCAGTTATCAGGGAGTGGTTAAAAAATCCATAAGCATCTATTAATTGTTGGGTGATTAATCCATTTGCAGGTGTCTAAGAGCAGGGTGGCATAGCTATACAATTCGGTCCTAGAGCCTAGAGTAGATGTTTTTGCTCAACCACTAGCTTACATTTTAGTGCATGGAACCAGTGGCATTGCATTGTGTAATCAGGGGCTCCAAACACTTGCTATCATGTTCCCATAATCTTATTAGCAAACTGGCTGCTAAAGCATCAGAAAACAAGAGTTGTGTGTGACTCTTCTCTTGTGTACCTCAGTGTGCAGCTCATGTGACACAGGTATGTTGTAGCATAGCAAGGAAATGAGTCAAGTTCAGGACAAAGGGAGCTCTAGTCCAACACATCTGGAGGACACCAGGTTGAGGTTGGCTATAGTACAGTGAGAGCTGCAGTATAATATTTTGTGGAGAGTTGAAGCCATTGATCTGTTGCTCTTATAATAATGGGCTGCTATCCACTTCCCTTTCCTCCTCCATCACTGTAGGTGGCTGCCTATGTAAAATACATTTAAGGGGCCATCTATTATACGGTAGTTATTGTTTTGAATTTCTTCTCTAAAACAGAATACAGTTTCATACTGTCTTCAGTTCATGGTGTCTTGGGAAGAAGATAACATTCAATGAAGTAGCCTTGCATCAAGGACCTCTTAGAGTCACAATAAATGCTGCAAGTTGGGGGACCAATGACAATTTTGTCCTTCTGCTTGGCTTCTTTTCAGGTCAAAGTGGAGATAGGAAAATGTTGATTAAAGATTGTAACTTTGGACTAATGTTTTGTTCTCATTGGAAAAGATAACAAATGAGTTAGGTCACCAAACTTCCTCAATATTTCATTTTAGAGGAATACTGGGTAAGCTCAGATGGAAGTTCAGTACAATACAATAACAGTTTTAAGCTGTAGATAGCAAAGGAGGAACTACATGGCCTAGAAGACTTGCTTCAAGATTTCTATCTAATTACTTCTAATAATTTGTCCTTCAGTTAGGCTAATAGGTAACCACTAATAGAAACAAATCTCAAAAGACTGTACTGTACTCAATTTTTCCTACCCTTAAGAAGCCCCATTATGAAATGTGGTACTTGTGTAACTATGTGATGGGCTGGGGTATGTGTGTTATTTTTTTTTATATATTTTCATATTTCTACACTCACATTGCAAAATGTTAATGAGAACTTCACTATACCATGTAACATTTATGTGGTAGTAGTGGCTGGATAAGAAAGACATCCTTAGGACTGCAAAGAATCATAGAGTTGGAAGAGACCACAAGGGCCATCTAGTCCAACCCGCTGCCATGCAGGAATACACAATCAAATCATTCCTGACAGATTGCCATTCAGTCTCTGTTTAAAAACCCAAAGAAGGAGACTTCACCACGCTCCAAGGCAGCATAATCCAATGTCAGATAGCTCTTAGGAAGAACTGTCAGGAAGTTCTTCCTAACGTTTAGGTGGAATCTCTTTTCCTGTAGTTTGAACCCATTGCTCTGTGTCCTAGTCTTTGGAGCAGCAGAAAACAAGCTTGCTCCATCCTCAGTATGACATCCCTTCAAATATTTAAACATGGCTATCATGTCATCTCTCAACCTTCTCTTCTCAAGACTAAACATGCCCAGCTCCCTAAGCAGCTCCTCATAGGGCATGGCTTCCAGACCTCCCACCATCCTAGTCGCCCTCCTCTGGACACGTTCCAGCTTCTCAATATCCTTCCTGAATTGTGATGCCCAGAACTGGACACAGTATTCCAGGCGAGGCCTGACCAAAGCAGAATAGAGTGGCACTATTACTTGATCTAGACACTATACTCCTATTTATGCAGCCTAGAATCACGTTGGCTTTTTTAGCTGCTGCATCACACTGCTTCCACATGTTCAGCTTGTGGTCCACTAAGACTCCTAGACCCCTTTCCCATGAGTTGCCATCAAGCCAAGTGTCACCCATCCTATATGTGTGCATTTCATTTTTATTGCCCAAGTGTAGTATCCTACATTTCTCCCTGTTGACATTCATTTTGTTAGTTTAGGCCCAGCTTTCTAATCTGTTAAGGTCATTTTGGATTCTGAGCCTGTCCTCTGGGGTATTAGCTACCCCTCCTAATTTGGTGTCATCTGCAAACATGATAAACATACTCTCTATTTCCTCATCCAAATCATTGATAAAGATGCTAAATAGCACTGGGCCCAGGACAGAACCCTGTGGCACCCCACTAGTCACTTCTCTCCAGGATGAAGAGGAGCCATTGGTGACTACCCTTAGCATGAAGCCATATGGTCAGGCTAGAATAAGTATTGCCATGTACCTTTGAAAGGAGCACTTCAAAATACTCTCTTCATGCTTCATGCATTAATGCTCTCCATACAATTTCAGGTATGTGGATGGTGTAGGGCAGCATTGGGAAAACTGAGGCCCTCCAAATGTTCTGGCTTACAAGTACCGTTAGCTCCGCCCAGCATAGACAATGGTAAGGAACTATGGAAGTTGTAGTCCAAAACACCTGGAGAGTCAAATGTTTACTGTGTTTACTGAAGGATTTGTAAACTAATACTAAACCTCAGTTGACATTTAACACTTGCATTCCCCTTTGAAGGGTAACATGGACACATTCGGTATTTGCCTATCAGTTATGTAGCCTTGTTCACCCCATCCCCCACACCACGAGTTTTAGGCTCTTATCTCTCTCTTGCTTATGTTAATTGACTGAGCCAATAGGGCAGTTATGTGGCCTCTTGCTTTCTTCTTGTTACTACCAAAGGTCTACTTGGGTCAGTTCTGTCTCTGTTTTTCCTCATATTTCCAACATGGAAAAGTGAACAACGCTACTTAAGCTGTGGAGTTTGTCTTCAGTATATTTGGCTGATAACCCATAGAGATTGTTGCAACTTGGGAAGGAAGAAAATCATAGGTTGATAAACTGTCATCTATAGCATGAAAAGCAATCTTCCCATGTTCTGGATATCAAGAAAAGTCAAACAGCTGTATAAATCTGATATAAAACATCAGTGGTGTTACGCCTCCTCAGTTTAGTTTCTTTTAAACCTTGTTCCACTTGATACCAAGACAATTGTGTCAGGCATGGATTGGGGAGACCTAGATTTAAATCCCTGAATAGCCTCAAAGCTTACTTAGGTTATTAAATATCTCCTGTCCTAACCTACTTAACAGAGCTGTTCTAAGGATTAAATCATTGGGGGAGGGCTGTGAATAAAATATACTAACATTAGCAACAGAAAAATCTATGAACTAAGTAAACTGAAACTGGATTACATCCTTTTGGCATGTCTTGGGGGATTTGTGTCCAGTTCAATTATTATTTCTCACTATTGGGTATGGTCATGGCAGGTGGAAACCATGAGTCCAAAAATAATGGGAGGACCACAAGTTTAAACCCCTGCCCTGCATAAAATGTAGAACTAAGACATCAGAAAGGAAGAATTTCATCTCTTCTGCTCCTGCTGAATTCCGTATCTGTTGCATACTGTTGCATGTTCTATTGATAATCACGGGGATATGGTTTTCTCAAAAGCAGCAGCAGAAATGGCTTTTACCCAATATGTTTAAGTATACTAAGAAAATCTCCTCCTATACTACTAATTTATACCTCATTTGCTGGTCTTTGACTGTAATAAACTTATTGTATAGTTTTTTTACTTCATTTTTCCACACTGCTTAATGATAATCTATAATATTTATTTGTTCTTTAAGGTGCAGAGCATGGAGAATGATGAATTTCCGTCAGAGGATGGGATGGATTGGTGTGGGATTGTATCTAATAGCAAGCGCAGCTGCATTTTACTATGTCTTCGAAATCAACGAGACTTACAACAGACTAGCACTGGAGCACATTCAGCAGCCTCCTGAAAAACTTAGAGAAGAAACTACATGGATGCACTCCTTAAAAACACGGCTACTATCTGTACCCTTTTGGCTGTGGACAGTTATCTTTTTAATCCCTTATTTACAAATGTTCTTGTTCCTTTACTCCTGTACAAGAGCTGATCCCAAAACAGTGGGATACTGCATCATTCCTGTTTGCTTGGCTGTTGTTTGTAATCGTCATCAAACATTTGTGAAGGCCTCCAATCAAATCAGCAGACTGCAACTGATTGACACTTAAGTCAATCCATGCTTTTCCATGAGTGGTTTTAGATAATCTGAAGATGCTTGGCTGCGTCAATCGAACATATGAATGGAATTTGAAATTCTTTTTGTCAATGTTAACTACTGAATAGAATACTTCCCTTCTATTTTTAAAACAAGTTAATTTAAAGTATGGATGTGTTCTATCTCGTTGAACAACTGAGCTTCATTTGAGATTTGAGGATGACATTCTTCATATTTGCCTTATAATGCAGAATTTCTACACTCCACTGGAAGCTTTTGTGAGGAAATGCTTTTGAAACCTTACTTCACTGTGTCCCCCACCCTCCCATTCTGAAGAGAAGGATCAGTGGAAATTGACTCTGTTTCGTATAATTTGTACAGTTTGGAATGATCATACAAGTGGCATTTAATACATTCTTGTGCTTTCTCCTTAAATAATGTTGCACTCAATAAAACAGGGCTCTATTCATACACACAATTAGAAGAACATGAACTCTTTGGTATTTTTTTATAATTCAGTGTCCATTGTTAGGGACCGGTTTTTAGGAAATTATTTTTTCATACATGGGTATAAACATTCAACATATGCTTTGTATCAGGTATGAAGGCTGCATATGTTTAGCCTGGCAGTTTGTTTTTAAAATGCATGAGCAGCCTAGACATTTTTTGTCTAGCTAGCTGCATTCTCTGCCCAACAGCAATTACAGTAGACACTTGGTATCTGCTGGGGTTTGGTTCCAGGACCCCCCATGGATACCAAAATCTGTGATGCTCAAGCTTATTATATACAGTAACAACGTTCCTTATATAAAATAGCAAAATCATGGTTTGCTTTTTGGAGTATAAATTTTTGGGAATATTTTCAAGCAGTTGATGGTGGAATCTATGGATACAGAATCCATGGATATGGAGAGCCGACGATATACCATCATTTATATGAAACGCTGAAAAAGTATGCTATACACCTTGTTTCAATATAAGACTTGTTTCCCAGATGAGTAGGATCATGCAAGCACCCTGCAGCTTACCCATCCATACCTTTATTGAAGCTTGAGTGGTTAAGTCTGGGTAGGTAGATAATTGGAAAGAATTGTGTGTTCTAGGAGAACAGATAATGGCAAGATAATTCTAGAGCGTATTGACAAAAAGCCAAAACACACAAAAAAGTAGTACAGTACTTTTAGTTGTGCAGAGTGCTGACTATATTAATTTTCAGGAGTCTTCAGTAGTTGAATGAAGATCTTGATGAATGGGCTAGACAAGTTAACTGTTCAGTGGATTTGTAATTGGTTGACTGGCCGAACCCAAAGGCAGTGGCTCCTCTTCGTCTTGGAAAGATGTGACCAGTGGGGTGCCACAGGGTTCTGTCCTGGGCCCAGTGCTATTCAACATCTTTATCAATGACTTGGATGAGGGAATTAGGGGCATACTTATCAAATTTGCAGATGACACCAAATTAGGAGGAGTAGCTAATACCCTAGAGGACAGGATCAAAATTCAGAATGACCTGGATAGACTGGAGAGCTGGGCCAAAGCTAACAAAATGAAATTCAATACGGAGAAATGTGAGGTACTGCGCTTAGGGCAGAAAAATGAAATGCATAGATATAGGATGGAGGAGACCTGGCTGAACGAGACTATGTGCGAAAGGGATCTAGGAGTCCTAGTAGACCACAAGTTGAACATGAGTCAACAGTGTGATGCGGCAGCTAAAAAGGCCAATGCGATTTTGGGCTGCATCAATAGAAGTATAGTGTCTAGATCAAGGGAAGTAATAGTGCCACTCTATTCTGCCTTGGTCAGACCTCACCTAGAATACTGTCCAGTTCTGGGCACCACAATTCAAAAAGGATATTGACAAATTGGAGCATGTCCAGAGAAGGGCAACTAAAATGGTGAAAGGTCTGGAAACCATGCCTTATGAGGAGAGACTTAGGGAGCTGGGTATGTTTAGCCTGGAAAAAAGACGGTTAAGGGGCGATATGATAGCCCTGTTTAAGTATTTGAAGGGGTGTCATGTTGAGGACGAAGCAGGCTTGTTTTCTGCTGCTGCAGAGACTGGAACACGGAGCAATGGATGCAAGCTCCAGGAACAGAGATTCCACCTCAACATTAGGAGGAGCTTTCTGACAGTAAGAGCTGTTCGGCAGTGGAACACACTCCCTCGGGGCGTGGTGGGGTCTCCTTCCTTGGAGGTCTTTAAATGGAGGCTGGATGGCCATCTGTCAGGGATGGTTTGATCGTGGTTTCCTGCGTGGCAGGGGGTTGGACTGGATGGCCCTTGTGGTCTCTTCCAACTCTACAATTCTATGATTCTATGTGTCTGCTATGCCCATTTCCACTTCTTGGGCTAAGCACATGCCTGAAAATCTATAGTAAGGTCCAGTGTAAAAGCAAGCATTTGCACTATAGAACTCAACTACTGGGAAACCTTAAATACCTATAATATACTTAAAAGCCCCAGAACTGGTTTCTGGTAATCTCTTGGTTAATTTATTGATCTTGGACAGATTTCATATTTGACTTCGTTTAATGCCAAGGGGCTATCGTTCAGGAAGTGAATGGTGAAAAAAATTGTCAACATAACAGGGCTTTCCCTGTGCTTTTAAAAAAAAGCAGTTGTGTAACTTGTATGACAGATCTTTGGGCAGTAGGTTTATTATACTAAGAATGTGGGAACAAAAAATGTAAGTACTGTACAGTGGGCTCTCTGTATCACAGGAATTTTGTTCCAGGATCCAGCAGATAGCAAAAAAGGTGGATGATGCAGTCCCTATTAAAATGGTGTAGGGCAGCAGCAGTGGCAAGCATTGGCCCTCAGGTGCGCATTCTTCAGGCTCCCCTGCCTCTGAGCTTGCCAGCTGCCCCCTTCTACCTTAGAGGCAGTAGCTGTGGTACTTCTGCTTGTTCCATTGCAAGGCTGAAGCAGGTGGCTAGTTAGCTCCCCAGAGGTGTGGTGAGCATGAAGAATGTGTGCTGACCACCAGGGCTTGCTGCCATCTCTGCTGATGCCCTGGAACTATTTCTTGGCCTGGTTGTACTATGTACATGGTGGGCTTTGACCTCGAACTCAGCCAGGCTGTTGAGGTGAGCAGGAGTCAGACAGTGATGGCAATTTGGGTTCTTTTCTTCTTCCTCTGTACGTAGGGCTGCTTGCTTTATCAATCTCTTGTATTTTTACTTTTTTCAAATATTTCGACTCCATGGTTGGTTGAATCAGCAGATCCTTAGCCTGCGGATATGGCAGGCCCACTGTAGTTATACCCTTTGAAGATTTCACGTGAACACTGTGTGTGTTTATAGTAATAACCATGTTTCTATTCTACAGACACTCCTGTGTTATATTTTTGGCTACATCATTATAGTTCAAATGAAATTGGATCTTATCAGTAGAGCAACTGGAAAATTAAGACTTCAGTCAGTTTGCTAGAAGAAATCCTATTTACTTCAAAGAAGTAAAGTGTGCTAGAAGAAATCCTATTTACTTTAATTTAAATATACCTCTTAAATGCCACTGAAATTTTTACCTAGCACAGTACTCCATGAGTACAAAATATTTAAAAGGTTTTCACCTCAACTATATACAGTACTTATATGTCAAGCAACTTGTCATCAATAAGGATTGTCGGAAGTTCTTTTTTAAAGGTAAACTAGATGCATTCAAATTTGTCTAGGGCTCATTGCTATTTGTAGTGCTGCCAGCATACCAGTTGTGGCAACTATGTGTTCTTACATATATAGGTGTACATGAGCTGTGTGGGAAATTGTGGTCACTGCATGTAAACATGCATGTTATTAGCCTCAGGAAATACAATGGAAAATATGTACAAGCTCAGCTTTGATTTAAGCAACATTATAACTATCCAATTACACCTCTTTTAGTACTTCTCAGATATGAAGGCAAGATATTTAATTCGAGGCAACAAAGCTATAAGAAGAGTAATCAATTGGATTGTGTTTGTTCTGCCAGAACAGATTCTTTCAGTATCCAGTCTACACTGCAGAAGAGGCAGCTTTTTCCTTGGCCCATCTCTTGCCACTGAAAAAACAAATCCCTAATTGGAACTGTTGCTATTGTTGTTCAAGACAGTTTTATCCTACAAAAATTGTCCAGATTCTTTCACTTGCAACAAAGCATTACATTTTTGATTACAAGCCAGCGCCTCATTAGACAGACAGCCTAACATTTGGTTCTCTGAACAATTAAACCATAGTTTCTAATTCAATAGTGCTTTTTATATTAACAGAAAGCATAATCCAAAGTAGATGTGCAACAACATAATCAAGAATCAACTGAGTACTTATACTGAAAAAGGTAGATAGAGCAAAAGGACATTTTCTTCATATGCAGGGCATGTATGCTTTCAGTATTGACTCTGGAGGGCTGGGAAACCTTCCAGAGCAGAGTTTCTGGTGATTTTGGGGGGTGGCAAAGAGAAAGAGAAAATCACATTGCGGGTGCTGCATGAGGTGGGAAATTGCCTCTTTCTAGACCTGATGGGTAGGCCTTTTGGTGCTAAGAAGCACCCAACTGTATCTTGCACATGAAGATTCAAATTTAGACATCATGCTATACTTAAGAAAGCTTAACACAAATAGTGTTGCAAGTACATAGATAAACATTGCTTGATTAGCTGGTAAATTAGATCAGAAATTATGGTTTATGATTTTGTGTGGTGTATGAACTAAAAAAAATCATAATTATGCTGTTACTCTGCTGCTAAGGGATGCTGTAACTGCACCAGACAGGGAGTTACCTTGTGATGCAAACTGCACAGAGGATAAAAAAATAAACAAGCAACTCTGCAATACTGTGGGTTGCCCACTTTTGATCTAGTTTAAAACAGTGTGGTATCACTGCACTGTACATATTCCTAGCTTACATCCTTTGCTTTCAGTGGGGTGACATAAAGCATAAGGACATTCATAAGAGAAATCAGACATGAAAAAAGATAAAACATCTTTTAAATTAAACAAAACAACCAAGTATATGTTGTGTTACAAGAAAGTCGTGGGGCAGTAACCGTTTAGTTTTCCCAGTGGAGAGATTCTGGAGCATCCTGTAGATCATTGGGTTAGCTCCGCCCATTCGCTCCTGGTAGGCAGGTAACAAAGGACCTTTGGTAGGCCCCTTCCTCTGATGTCATCTGGGGGGAGCGACCCACCTCTGGCCAGTTGTTTCCTGCCTATCGCTCCTGGTGGTCGCATCTGTTTCAAGAGAACAATACAGCGAGGATGGAAATTCCCAATGGAACCAGGGCAGAGGGAACCACTGCGGGGAACAAGACCCCCGGGATGCATATTGATCTCTTGTTGAACGAGGGGGAGAAGCCCCCCGCTTCAACAAGTGAGTTTTCCCTGCCTGTACCCCAGCTTATCGAGCTGGGAACCAGCCAGGAAGCAGCCAAAGGGGGTAACTTCTCGGAAGAGGAGGTAGAAAGGAGCACGGGGGTCAAAAGGAAAACCCCGCGATGTTGTGGCTGATGCGGACCCTCCAGCACGACAGCAGTTGGGTCGGGAGGTTGCCGTAAGTAACTCGGGGCCCCCGGGATCGGCGCTGCAATCACCGGAGCCGACTACTGACCTAGCGGCCTGGGTGAAGGATCTGGTAGCCAAAGAAGCACTGGGGGTCTTGGTCGCGGGGCTCACACAACCAGCCCTTTTGGGTCTGGCTGGCCTCTGCCAAGGGGGGGGGTCCATCATCCATTATGGGAGCCCTGCTGCTTAACCCCCCCACTTGGTGTCGAACTGGCCGCCCACGCCATCCCCAGCCCCAACGCTGGACTCGGGGGGGGGAAACCCAGGCAGTGGGCGGGTTTCTCAAAGTCTGGTTCTGGTTACAGATCAAGTCTTATTGTTGGTACATTGTGAAGTATGTCTCAGTACCACTATTTCTCTTCTACTTTGCTTTTCCAGAATGTATCACACCTTAATTGATCAGTGGGACTGCAACAAGGCTTTGGGCATGTTTTTAAAAAGCAACTCAATAGATTTTCATGGCATTCAAGTATACAACTTGCTGTAGATTATCTTTTTTGCCTCCAAAGCTTGAGGACAGTATCCAAACATGCCACCAGATCAGGAACAAGAAAAAAGGAACTCAGTTCACAATTCTTCTCCACAACTTGGTAGGACTTACTTTGAAGTACCATATTGGATTCTAAGACACTCTAATTTAAAGCAATCTACACAAACATAGAACTGAGACCTTGGTTGGATGATAGGCATGCAGTTCCTCAGTATGCAGTCTTCTGACCTTGTTTATCATATGCTGTTCTTTGCCGTTGCAATCATAGGCACATTTATACAAAGACACACACGGAACTTAAAAAGACTACTAAATAAGTATAGATAGAAATGAGCTATTAATTACTGTACTTAAATGTAAACAGACTTGATTAGTCACATGGGAGAATCAAATTCTATTCTAACAACTGCAGTTTCATTCTGTGAATAATATATGCAGCCATGAAAGGAGCTTTATACCTAACGAAATATTCCTAAGGAACATCAATCTCTGTAAAAACACTAAAGAACAACAGAGCTGGAAGAGTTGCTGCAGGGAAGGGGACCAAGGAAGTCCACTTCTCTCAGCTGTGTTGCATGCACCTGAATCTGAATCTAATCATCTATGCTTTTAATGACAACCTGCAATTCAGGGCTTGGAAAGACACCAAAAGGTCTGGAAGTATACATTATAGGAACTCCAGTTTGGGAAATGGTTTCAAAGAAAACATTCAAACATTTGTTTAATCCTTACTTTGAAGCAATTACTAGATTCAATTTTTTCCCAGCAACAAAATGGAAAAATGCAGATAAATGAAATACAGTACTGAGCAGTGTGTTATCTTTGTTGCTGTTTGCCCTTAAGTTGTTTCTAACTTACGGCGACCCTATCACAGGTTTTTCTTGGCAAGATTTATTCAGAGGGGGTTATTCCGAGGGGGCTCTCTTAGTGTGTTATCTACAGGGGTCTATAATTTTTAGCTGATCTTCTTGCCTACGCTAAAAATGGTAGTCTGCCCCCACTACCATTCAAGCTTCCCACATCAACTTTTCCCTTGGGAAAGGCCGTATGAGGGAAGGAACATGTTCTACTGGGCTCTGCTGTGCCAAGCCCAAAGATATGCTTTTAAGCAGAAGAAGCCAATGCTCCCTTGCTGGATCTGGTCTTGCTGGAAGGAAAAAAGTCCCCCCCCCCATTGCCTTTCTTGCTTCATATCAGCAAAGGTCAGGAGTGTAGACATGTGAGTTTGGCCCCATAAAAAAAACACATAAGCACCAATATACATACCTGGATGATCCCTGCTCATCTCCCCTACTTAGAAGTTGGAAGAAGGCTAGCTGTCCCATTTGCCATGGTCTGATTGTTTTGTGTTTGAATATTTCTTGTATTTAGAAACTTCCCATAACCAACAACACATTTAAAAATAGTGTGTCTATCTTACACACATTTCATTTTATTTAGTTGCTTAGAAATGTCAGACGATATTCATAAATGAACGACCAACTTCCCTTGCATTATTAAATAATAACAATGAAAAGCTTGGTATGTTTTTAGTTATCAAAATAGGTCAACATTGTTGTAGGACAAGTGTCTGTACGATAAAATTCAAATACTTTAAAAAGATGTTTAGCTTTCGTCAAGAGCGTGTTTTTGTACGTTTTAATGGCGGTCCATCAGGACATGGTTTGGCATTCACATGATCTTCGTCCTCATCTTCATCCTCTTCATCTTCATTTTCTTCATCACCTTATTTTAAAAAGTTAACAACATTAGCTGGATTTATATTTTTCCATGAATGCCTATCCCAGAGCTTTCGTTCTACTTGACATGCTTATCTACCATTTCCACCATGTATGTTTTTGATTTTGTGGTAGTCATTCACCTCCAACCTTTAGTGTGGATGAAAAAAGGCATCCAAAGCAAGAACATAGCAAGACAATGATATAAAGTGAATTTCTGCAAAATGCACACAAGTTAAGAAAATATACACAAAATGTCCTGCATGGAGAAGGAGGGGGAGAATAAGGTTGAAGAATGGACTACAACAGGGGCTCCTATATTTTAAGGTTCTCCCATTTTTTTAAACACCTCCACAAAAGAAGAGATCTAACAAAAAATAATCAATTTGGAAAAATACCTCTACAAAATAATTTATGTTCTTTAGGCATCTGTTGAAAGAATGCTTACTTTGGCAAGGCTTTCTGGTACAGTATAATTCAACCTACCATGTATTTTATTTTTATAGATCATGTATATTGTTTTAACAGAGGGTGGGGTATAAATAAATTTTATTATTATTATTATTACATATTATAAATTGCTTTTTTTTGTTTTACCTCATCCATTTTATTATTGTGACACATCACTTTCAATTCTTTAGATGTAGCCAGTTCCTCAACACATCTGAACAAGATAATAAAAAGGCAGGAGGGACCAGAGAAGCATTTCTCACTTTTCCTCACAGGCATCTGTCTAGAATGGATGCTGTGCCAGATGGACTTTGGGTAAAGTTTGGAAAAGTTATTTTTTTCAAACTTCATAGCCAGCGTGGCTACTGGCTAAACTGGCTGAGGATTCTGGGAACTACAGTTTAAAAAACTGGTCGTTTTTCCTAAGTCCAGTTTCCCCAGACTGTGGAACGTTCTGCTGGAAGACATTTGACAGCTATAAATGCTGTCAGATATTTAAAACCTCTCTCTTCTGGTAGGCCTACCCAGTTGATTTTAATCTATAAAATTTAAATTGGTTTGGGTGATATTAACATAATGTTTATTTTAATCTTATTTGTTTTTACTTGTGTGTTTTAATGATTTTATGTTATATATTGTATTTGAATTCATATTGTACCCCAATTTTGAGCCTTGGGGAGAGGTGAATAAGAAATAAAAATATGATTATTATGTTAACAATAACATTAATTTTTCAAGCTCATTAATGATTCTCTCTCTCACACACATGCTCCAATAAATATTCCAAGTTCTACATCCCACAGAATAGTAAGAGATAAGACAGATGTGGCTTACGCCCATTCTCTCACTATAGTTTTGTATATCCGCCAAGTAGTTACAGCTGATCCAGCTATGCCATAGAAGCAGCAAAGAAATGAATGGACTGTGGAGTAGAAGGCTTTCATGGCCGGCATCAATAAATTTTCCTTGGGTTTTTTCCAGACTGTGAGGCCATGTTCTGTAATAGTTTCTTTCTGACGTTTCGCCTGCATCTGTGGCTGGCATCTTCAGAGAATGGTTGGGTAGGAGTGTGTGTGGGCAGGTTATGTAAATTTGTGTATTTGAATGGCTAGTTTCTGGGTGGAGATATGCAAGGAGCCTTAGAAACTAGCCATTTAAATACACAAATTTACATATACTCTCCAACAGGGGCTCACAGTATATTAACTCCACATACACTCCTACCCAACCATTCTCTGAAGATGCCAGCCACAGATGCAGGCAAAATGTCAGAAAGAAATTCTTCCAGGACACGGCCTCACAGCCTGGAAAAAACGCAAGGAAACTCTATAAATGAATGGACTCTCCACAGGTCTCATTCCCACAGTCACCATTCCCTCTACATTCTTGCCTTTGACAACCAGGGGGAAGCTTTGGAGGCTGGATATATTCTTGGGACTTGTTGTGGGAATCCAAAGACTATAGGATTCTCCTGGTCCGACTCGACACTACAGTACAGAGATGAGGATGGTGAGGCTGTCTGATCTAGGAAGCCTCTCTCTTCTCGCGTGAGGCGGGGGGGGGTTCCGTTCATTCCCCCTCGAGGCCCGCGGAGCCCCTCACCTCCATCCGCGGCTGCCTCTCCGGCGCCCCTCTCTTGCTGGACTAAGGGGCCGAGCAGGGCGCTGACTTGCTCCCGGAGGCGAGCCAGGCCGCCGAGCAGCCCCCGCAGCTCCCCCGGAGGCTCACAGGGGACCCTCAAGGGCCGCTTCCCCCCCTGGCGGTCCGTCAGCTCTGCCTTCAGTTCCATCGCACCCTTCCGGCTGAAACCTCCCGGCAACCAATCAGCTCAGCGCGCTCTCTTCTTCCTGCTCGCGACACCGGAAGGAGAGTTGACAGGAAGTGCCTGCTTATAAACTCACCCCGAATTCTCCTCTTGGCTCCACCCACACAGCAGCGACGTCATAGAGCCACGCCCACTGCTTCCTAGCTACTGACGCCTAGGGTCGGCCCACCTTATATATTGTGTGTCTGGTTTTGCTCTATCTCGCTCTGATTGGCTCACGCAGAACCACGTGGTGCCGTTGGGCGTCGCGAGGCTCACGTGACTCGACTCACGCGACTCTTTTAGCCGTTTGCGTGCGCGTGCGAGAGAGCAGTTTCTTCCTTTCCGCTTCCGGGGCGGGTGGGGGGCGGGGCGCTCTCTGGCGCTGGCGACGGTTGAGGGTTTTCCCGCCTTTTCCTTCTCTTTTCTCCGCCTGAGGGAGGCGGTTGAGGGAACTGTCTTCTGTCAGCGAGATGGAGAAAGAGGCGACGGCTTCCAGCTCCAGCCTGCCCGGTGAGGACGGCGACGACAGCAGCAGCGCCGCGGTGGGCGACGAGGGCGAAAGGAGCGCCGAGGAGCCCGTGGTGTCGCTGGCCGAGGTGCTGGCCGAGAGCGAGGAGCTCGAGAAGGAGGCCCGCGCCGTGCTGGGCGGGAGCGACCACGAGCGCTGCAGTTACTCGCAGGTGAGGGGGCTCCCGCGCCTTCCGCGGTACGAATACCACTCGCCCCTCCGTATCCGCGGGGTTAAGTATCCGCGGGTTTTTAAAGTATTCACGCCTCACTATCGCAGCAGCGTTCATTTGTCCCCACAATTCATTCGTAAGATTCCTGTCGTGGAAGGCTATCCGAGTTTGCAAATAAATAGCGATAAACAGCAAAAGCTGTTATTGTGAGCTACTTGGCATTTTCAGTCCCCCTCCTTCCCGATATGGTGAATCCCAGCAGGAGCTCGTCTGGACAAAAGGTATTCTGCTTGCATTCTTTGAGAATTTTTTTCATCATCTAAACAACTTATAGATTTCGACAAAAGACAACAGAATTCCCCAATACTTAAAGACCAGCAACCACTGAGATACAAGCCATAGTTATATTGAAAATGGCAACATAAATTTCCCCAAATCTTCCAGATGTCATTCATGTCAACACAGTTGGTAAGAATGTGGCACTAATAATACCTATTTATTTATTTATTTATTTAGAATACAAGTTGTCCCTCCATATCCATGGATTTTAAGTATTCATGGCTTGAAAGTACTGTATTCTTTAAAAAAAGTATATAATAATCCAAAAAGCAAACCTTGATTTTTGCCATCTTATATAAGGGACACCATTTTGCTATGCCATTGCATATAATGGAACTCGAGTATTCACGGATATTGGTATCCACGGGGGGGTGGTGGTGGTCCTGGAACCAAACCGCAGTGAATATGAAGGGACAACTAGTACAGTATGGGGTGTCTATGAGGATTACACAGGTGTGCTGCCTCTCTCTCTCTCTCTCACACACACACACAAGAAATTCAGTGAGGAGGAGATGATGGACTTTTTCGGGCGTTTAAAAAGTAACACAACCAGTCTCGTCAGCTTGCGAGGCTGCTGCGCTGCAAAGCGTCAGTTTCGGATGACACTTGCCCCTGCCGGTACTGTTGCGGTACCGCGGGGAGAGTTGAGTGTCATATTTCCTTGATTTTTAATCACAATCAACTTTTGTGAGTAAAAATCAAGGAAATATGACGCTCAACTCTTCCCACGGTACCGCAACAGTATCGGCAGGGGCGAGCGTCATCCGAAACCGACGCTTTGCAGCGCAGCAGCCTCGCAAGCTGACGAGGCTGCTTGCGTTATTTTTCAGCGTCCGAAAAAGTCCGATGACTATCTTTATTTTTATCCCACTTTTTTCCTAATTTGGGACTCAAAGTGTTTCTCCTTATGTTTATCCTTACAACAATCCCGTAAGGTAGCATTCAAAGACATTCAATTACGCAAATTTACATATACTCTCCAACAGGGGTTCACAGCATATAAACTCCACATACACTCCTACCCAACCATTCTCTGAAGATGCCAGCCACAGATGCAGGCGAAACATCAGAAAGAAACTATTCCAGAACAAGGCCTCACAGTCCGGAAAAAAACCAAGGAAAATCTATAGCCCTGATAGTCTGTTTCAGCATCCAAAGTCTAACTTGTCTCACCTAAGATTAACTGGGAGTAATAAATCACACAGTGGCTCTTCACCTTTTCTTTACCAGGGCCCCCTTTAAATATCTTTTATTGCTGCAGACACCCGCCCCAAGACTTGACGCAATATTTAAACCCTTAATAATAATAATAATGATAATACAGTAGGACCCCCGTATCCACTGATTCATTATCCACTGATTCAGTTATCCACAGGACACAAAACAACATACCTACCATAGAGTCTTCCTGGAAAATGTGTCCTCTCTAGCCATTTTCTAGGTCCTCCAAGGCAACTCTGGTATTTTAAACCGGAAGTCCCATTATTTTCAATGGTGTTCACTATTATTCATTGTTTTCAGTATCCACGCCCCCCACACCCCCGAACCAATCCCCTGCAGATATGGGGGTCCTACTGTAATAATAATACCTGATAATTTATTTATTAGATTGATATCCCGCCTTTCTCCCAAGATGCGATCCAAGGTGGCTTACAGTCATTAAAAAACAGCTAAAACGTCATAAGTTACAAAAGAATTATATTAACTTACCATTGTTAAAATCTAGTTAAAACACATGAATTAAAACATGTTGCTCCGGTCCCCCAAGAGGGCTCCTGTACCTTCAACAGTACAAATAATACAGTATGAGGGTGTGTATGGGGGGGTTACACAGATAACCTGCCTCCCCCCACAAGAAAGTCAATGCAGGAGGAGATGATGATGATGATGATTTTTATCCCGCTTTTTTCCTAATCAAGGACTCAAAGTGGTTCTCCTTATGTTTATAATCATAGAATTGTAGAGTTGGAAGAGATCACGAGGGCTTTCCAGTCCTTACAACAACCCTTTGAGGTCGTATTCAAAGACATAGCCCTGATAGTCTGTTTCAGCACCCAAAATATTTCCTGTATCACCCAAGATGAACTGGGAGGAATACGAAGATTCAGTCTACTTCATAGTCTGCTTCGGTCTATGAAAGTTTAGGTCAGCGGCTCTAAACCGTCTCTTTACCAGGGACCCTGTTTAAATACCCTTTGTTGCCACAGACTCCCAAGACTTAACTCAATATTTAAAATCCAAATAATAATAATAATAATTGATAATAATGATATTATTACACTATCTATTAAACCTGCCCTCAGAGCACTGGAAGTGGAGGGAAGACTTTTCTCCTGCTTCCTGCAAGTTTGTGGCTGGAGTGGATTCAGTGGCAATGCGCAGGCCAAGCCAGCCAGCCTTTGCCTTGGCTCCTGTCATGTGGCTGGCCCAAGCAGCTTTCGTGGACACCTTGTTAGGACATCATGGCCCCCTGGGGATCCGCAGACCACAGATTAAGAATCAGTGAAATAGTGTAAGCTTTCGAAGATTCAGTCTACTTCATAGTCTGCTTCAGAGGTAGACTCAGTGAATGAAAGCTTACGCCAGTGGTTCTTACCTTTTTCTTTACCATGGACCAACTTTAAATTCCTTTTGTTGCTGTGGTCTCCCAAGACTTAATTCAAGATTTAAAATCATAAATAATAATAAAAACACCTGATAATAATACAATTACACTAGCCATTACCTTCTCTCACAGGCACTGGAAGTGGAGGGAAGACCTCTCTTGCTTTCTCCTGCAAGTTTGTGTCTGGAGCAGATTGAATGGCAATGCGCAGGCCAAGCCTACCTGCCTTTGCCTTGGCTGCTGTCATGTGGCCACTCCACTGCAGGGAAGAGGTGGGCCAAACAGCCTTCAAGCCTTTGTGGACTCCCTGTGAGAACATCACAGGCCCCTGGGGGTCCTCAGACCACAGATTAAGAACCACTGTCTTACGCTTCAAACCTCTTTCTTCTAGTTAGTCTCAAAGATGTTGCAAGTTTCCTTTGTATTCTGTGAGGTAGGCTAGGTAGAGAGACTTGCCAGGGTCACCGAGTGAGTTTATGACAGAATGGGGCTTTGAATCCCCCCTCCCTCGAGTCCAGCACTATAGCTACTGCAACCATCCTTTATGTGTGGTCCTCTAGCTATTGTTGAACTGCAGCTCCCATCAGCCTTTGCCAGTTTTCCAGTTGTAATGGAGGATGGGACCCCAAGTTTCCCATGCCTTTTCTGCAGAGTTTCTGATGACTTGCGGGGAAGAGGTTGTTGAAGGCTCATGGAAGAGAGGAATGTTTGGTGAGCTGCTGTTTCTTTTAGCTGATTGTTTTACTTGTCAGCTTCCCCGAGCAATGCATGCATGAACTTTAGTAAAACAAGATATGTATAAATTGCAAGTCCAACCTCTCTTATCACTCGTCTCTTCTTCTGAGTTTTGGATTACTCAATTCTTATTGCTCCAGGGGCGTTTCGAGCTGGTGCTCATCTTTTGGTATTTTCTCTGACAGTCTGCTTCCAGCTGACACTACCTGGCTTCTCTGTTTCCATTTCCCAGTACTGAAGTGGCCATTTACAATAGTCAACCTTGATCTCAGCAGTTACCATCCTACAGTGCAGGGTTGGCTGGTTTAAACCAGGTTGGTTTAAATTAAATGACTTAAAAAAACACTCCTGGTTTTTAAAATGGTTTATTTATTTTAAAAGTCTGATTATTACTATTTTTCAACCCTCTTACTGAAACAGCAATATCTGTTTGAATTTAAACATTTTAGCTTTAACAGTCTATTGGCAGTTGTTCATTGTTAGACTAGTATCCAGTGTCAGTTGCTTCTTTTTAGACAATAATAATGCAAGAAATGCCATTCAGAAACAAATCCTTTGAATGTAATAGAAGAAAATATGGGTTAAATTAGATGGAAAATCCAACTATGAAGGAAATAAGGGGAGGAAGGCTGGTTTGATTGTAAAGAAAAGGAAAATTTGTCTAATATTGTATAGTTTATTTAAGCTAGTGGCCATAACATCTGAACGGTATTTTGCTACTTAATTTTCTGATTTAGTCTGATATTAGTTTTAATGCAAACAAATAACTAGTTTAAACAACAACAACAAAAGGTTTACTTTAAACAAACAAACAAAACAATTTTTTTTTAAAAAAACCTTGTTTTCCCCCAACCCTGCTAAAATAGCTGGCATTCATTAATCACACATGCATATGTAAGTTGCATTGCACAACTGTACTCCATCACTGATATATTTTCTGCAATATTGCTATTCTGCTTGGTGTTTGGGTGATGCCTGTGGATATTTATGCTATGCTGAAGGGATATTGGATTGCAGCCAATATCAGAAGCAAGAAGGAGGGTTTGGGTGTCTCAATATGTATAAACTGGTACAGGCTTAGATCAAGGCTCTTCATATGCGAATGGGAACAGAAACATACTGAAATTATAGTACCACTTTGGTACATCACATTTGGCAGGAGGAGATAGCCCAAATGATCAAGATGTTATCATAAGCAGCATTTTGTAAAGCAGTAGTGGTTGAGAGTAATCTGAAGATTCTTTCTAATCATTCAAGCAAGAACATAACATTGCTCCCTTCCTGTTATTATCTGTGCTAGTTTTTCAGGTTGGTAGTCTAGCATTACTCAGATTTGGATAATCAGAATGTAAGATTAATTGGGGACTGGTGGTGGTGCGTTGTACTGATATGACAGGTAGCATCCTTGTAATAACTCAAGCAATGCATCACAGACAATGGTTTTTGGCTGTTTATCCATTTATAGCCACCTCTTTCTAAAATTATGGGAGTCAAGGCAGCTTACAAAAATTAAAATACAGATGAAAGTGTATTCAAAGCATTTATAAAACATCAAAGCTATTTTAAAATGCAAACTATTTATACAATTAAAACCATTTAAAATCAATTAAAAGAGATAAAAATCAACAAAACACCATTAAAACTCTTTACAGTTCATTATTAAAAGTCTGTTGGAATAAAAAAAAATCACTTGCTGGTGTAAGGAAAATAAGGAAGGAGTCATCCTAGCTTCCTTAGGGAGGCAGTTCCAAAGTTTGGGGGCACCCATGAAGAAAGCTCTTTTCCTTGTCCCCACCAAACATACTTGAGAGGGTGGTGATGCTAAGCAAAAGACAACCCACCCACCGGTGATGATCTTAGGGCTCAGACAGGTTCATAAAGGAAGATACTATCCTTCAGACAGCCTGGATATGAGCTGTATAGGGTTTTATAGGTCATAACCAGCACTTGAATTGTACTCAGAAACAGATCGGCAGCCGGTGGAGCAGTTGCAAAAAGGGAGTTATATGCTCCTTGTAGCCAGCCTCAGTTCAACTGAAGTTTCTAAGCACTTTTCAAAGACAGCCCACATAGAGCATCCTGCAATATCCCAAATGGAATGTAATCAAGGCATGTCACTATGGCCAGGGCTGACATCCATAGGCACAGCTGGTCCCCTAGCTTTAACTCTGGAAACGTACTTGTGGCTACTGGTCCTCTAGGTCCAGGGCTTGAACCTTCAGGTTCGGGATTGATTGAGGAGCACACTCCAGCTGTGAACCCATGTCTTTTGGGATGAGGGTAACTGCATCCAGAACAGGTTGAATACCTATTCCCTGATCTGCCTTTCAAATGACCAAGAGCAGCTCTGTATTGTTTCAGTTAAGCCCCAATTTGTTTGCCCTTATGCAGTCCATTACAGGTGCCAGACACTGATTTATCATGGAAAGATCTTGCTTGAAGCATGGTGAATTCTCAGTCTGGGAGTTTTTTCAGTGTTTACATTTTTATACTTCTGTTCTCATTCTAGGGTGCTGTAAAGAGACAAGCCTTATATGCCTGCAGTACATGTACACCCCCAGGAGAAGAACCAGCAGGGATCTGTTTAGCATGCAGTTATGAATGTCATGGTACCCACAAATTATTTGAGCTGTATACAAAAAGGTAACATGAGAGGGAAAGAAGTGACAATAGTTTTTAGATCAACTTATTTGCCATGCTGTAAAATATTAAAGCATCTAAAGTGGAGATGTATTTTCTTAGCAGAAGAAAATATTTAGTGAATGCTTTGAAACTTTCAGTATTGTTGGTAAGAAAAAACTGTCACAGGACATAGCACGAGAACAGAAAATGTGTGTTTTAAAAGAGAAGCCTCTGGTTACATAGAGGTGTTTTACGAGTTCCTATCTTCTAAAAGAAAGAAAGCATGAAGTTTTTGAAACTCCAGCCAAGCTGCTATATTGCTCCACTGCAGCTATATTTTTGGTTTCTGGTGCTGCAGTGGGACCCAACCAAACTAAATGTGTATGACATAGGAAAATATTAAATGAGAAAAATGAAAATCTTGGTCTTGATTATGGTATTGTAATGATTAAGATTGTAAATCAGATAATCAAGGTTGAATAGAATGAGCTGATTGGAAATATAAATTTCACCATAGTTTCCTGTAGTGGTTTTATGTCTAGATATGAATACAATCTGTTACCAGCTTGCCTGAGGCTTAGCAAGAATTCAGAAGGCTAAAACAGATTTCCGTATTTTTTTCTTTTCAGAAACTTCCGCTGTGATTGTGGAAATAGCAAATTCAAAAATTTGCAATGTAAACTATTGCCAGTAAGTATGAAAATACTATATGTACTATTTAGAGAGAAGTGAAAACAAATAGTTGTTTTTCTGGAGTTTGTCTGCATTTTTTCTCCTCATAAATGTAATTTATACAATCTTTTGAAGAGCAGTAGTAAAATAAGCTTGTCAAAAGTTGTGGAGTTAATTGTGAGCATTGGCTCTGACTAACTTTTGATGTGCATTGTGATCCAGATGGATGCAAGTGTATTTTAACTGTTGTAAGCTGCCCCAATTGTTTTTAACAGAGAGGCAGGATAAAAATAAATTTTATTATTATTATTAGTCCTAATCTGAAGATGTATCGAAGCAATTTGATAGCAGTTGGGTGTGCACTGCATTGCAGTTGTGTAACCACATCCAGATGCATATTTGCATTTGTATTGGTGCTGTGCATGGAAAGTTGCTTGGAAATCTTGCCTTGCTCGGTTGGGATGGCGTTTATAGGCATGGCATTGATGTCCTTTTTTATTCAGTTATGAAGATCAATTTAATCTGGAAGAATATAAATGTGCTTCTTAATATAGATCATAATTGGTCAGATGGGCAGTTTGGATCCCTGCTAACTCTGATTAATGTTTTTTTCTCAACGTTTTGCTGTTTTTTTTCTGAATCATCCTCATTGTAACAAGAAATCCTCTTTCTGCTTTATATCTCTCTACCTTGAAATCTCACGTTGTTTCATAGTTTTCAGGAAGACATAGTATTATGCTGTTTCTGTGATGGTTTAAGTCAGGTAAATTAAGTGATTTAAGATGCTTTGCACTTCAAGATATTCCCCTCTTCTCCCTTGTTCTGTTTAAGACACATTTCTTGATTTATTTTTAGGAAAAGGCAACAGTGAATCCAGCAAATAAATATAATGACAACTTCTATGGATTGTATTGTGTTTGTAAAAGACCATATCCAGATCCTGATGATGAGGTAAACTATCAATATCTCATACTGTTGTATGTAAGAAGATTCAAATACTACTTACATAGATGCAGTACATAAGTTTTAATGACTTTAATATGTTGTGTTATCCCTTTTAAAATGAAAAAAAGAGGGCTTCTACACATGGAATTAGAAAGACCATGATGACTATTTGTGACATGTGTAGTACTATTGCTTATAGTCTGTAAGTGCAAGCTTTTTTAATCTAATTTGTGTAATGTATTTGAGCACACTTGGTAGAGTAGTTTATTCGCAAAATATAGTGAATACTGTTCTGAGGTTGCTAGTGGAAAAAAGCATAATATTCCTGAAAATTATCTGCTATAAACAGTCATGTAGTGCATTAAGGTCTGTTATCTGTATATAGTGACATTTGTGTGTGAGTTGCACCCCCCCACACACAAATAATATATAATTGGAAATGTTAATTTTAAAAAATATATCAAATAACCAATTTCAATAAACTCAGCTTTAGCATACGGAAACATGACAGAAAACCCAGAGGCCTTGGGGTGGGGAGAACATCAGAGATGGGGTACTATGCACCTCTCCTGGACATGCCAGAGAATTCATTGTGTCAGGGAGGCAAATTTAGCTTAGGGCCTCATTGTTTTTGTGTGCCTTCAAATGGTTTCTGACTTATGGTGACCCTAAGGCGAACCTGTCATGGGGTTTTCTTTGCAAGTTTTGTTCAGAGGGGGTGTGCATCCTCTGTGGCCAAGAGTGTGACTTACCCCAAGCCACCCAGTGGGTTTTCATGGTTGAGCAGGGATTTGAATTGTAGTCTCCACAGCCTCATCAGTAGATCTTAAATCCCAGGAAGCTTCATATAGGAATTGATTCTATTTAAGATGGGGCCCAGACTGGTTACCTTTAAAAATCTAAATAATTACTTTAATTGGAGAGTAAAGCACAGCCAGTAGAGGTTTTAGAAAAGGTGATTTATGAGAACGCTAGCTAAAGTTGATCAGTGGATAAGTAATAGCATTTTATACTTGTTGAAACTTCTAAAACATTGGCAGTTCTACTTAGGTTTGAAAGACTTGTAATTTTTTTAATCCTGTGGCTTTATTTTTAGATTCCAGATGAAATGATCCAGTGCATAGTTTGCGAAGATTGGTTTCATGGACGGGTAAGCACATCTAATAAAGGGCTGGAAACATAGCAGTGATGAATGTAACCTGTCAGAGGAGATTTTTTCCCCTCAGGTTTGTACAGGGCTTGCAGTTCTGAGCCTTAATTTTAAAAAATTGCATAGATCTTGCAAGGACTTCCATTCAGTAACTGAGTTCTTATGTCAGACGAACAGTATTAATGCTGTGTACAAGCAGATAGTTTATTTTCTGTTTACTGGAATAGGCAATAGTGGGATCATGAGTTTATGAATTCTAGCCTCAACTTTATTTCACAAAATCTTCATCCCCAGTGTGATGATTTGTGGTTGTAGAGATGCTTAGGCATAGATTGGAGAACAGAAAATGAAAAAAGACAAGTGCTAATGCTTGGCAGTTTAAGATCACTGTTTTCTAATTTTGTTGAAGAGTTAATTTATTTTAGCCAATATGCTAATCTCTTCTGTTCTTCTTTTCTTTTCCCTAGCATCTTGGAACAGTCCCTCCAGATAGTGGGGATTTTCATGAAATGGTGTGTCAGGCTTGCATGGATCGCTGCCCTTTCCTGTGGGCATATGCCCCAGAATTGGCAGGTGAGAAGAATAAGAGCAGTTACTGGAGAAACATCTCAGTGTACTTAAAACATTTGGTTTCACTTCTTCAGTTTCACTGAAATAAATGAAACTGTGACCTATTCTGTACTCTCCCAATTTTATCCAATTGAATTGTTTGGGACACAAGCTCTCAGGTTTCTAGTTCTAAATATTAATAACTGAGCACACATAGTTGGAAGGAAATTTTAGCCTGAAAGTTGGTTCTAACTCACCAAGCAGTTGATTCAGGTGATAAGTGTGACACAGGAGCTTCAAACTCTTGCAAAATTGTGGCTTATCATCTATCAGCTGTGTGGGGGGGGGCATATTCAGTTTTTCTAGGTCATGTACATATTTTGCTGTTTTATAGTTCATTGAAGGGAAAATATCATTGCATGTGAAACTGTTGTTCTTTCACTGTTCATAGCCTTCATGAAGAAGTTTTGCAAAAAGTAAGCTAAATTGTCAAAATAAAATAAATGTAAGTGCATGCACTTCTATAATCAAAATCATAACTGGACTTCTGTAATTGAAAGACTCCTGCTCTGCTTGTTTCGTATGTTTTTGCGGGAACCTTCAGAAGTGGGATACAGTGATGAATAGCATATGACAGAACAATTTTTTCTTTAAAGTTAGAGTGTAACTGGCTCTTTCCTTTTAGAGAGCAGTTTTGATTCCCCTTGACAGAAATAACATTTTGTTACACCAGCATGCTAATTTTAGGTGTCGGTGTACATCTCTTGTAGTTCCCACTGTGACCAAAGTTACTCCTGCGGCTGAAGATGGAGTTATTTTGAATGTTGAAGAAACTGAAGAAGTAAAAAAAGAAAATGGTGCAGGTCCCCAGATGAAGACTGAGGAAGAGAAACTAGTACAAAACAATGAACCATCTACCAGCTCTGGCTCTGAATGTTCTAAGGTGAACCTTGTATCTCTTTCATAGTAGGTTATAGCTGAAAGCTGTTATTCTTTTAAGAAAGGGAGTTGGTGTTCTTTGTAGCAGTTTTTGGCTGAACTGAGACTGTCCTGGTATAACTAATTATCTCTATGATTTTGAGAGTGTATCTGAGAGGTATGTGCACCCATAAGATTTAGGCAATTATCAAATTCCCAGACCACTGTGCAATTGAATATCTATGTATTTATGTTCCTTAACATGGTAAAAAGTTCTCAAATCATATGAGTGGTACAATTTTTTTAATTGCTGCCCATGCAATTGATGATACTAGCAACAATCAAACAGTCATGTACATGGCATGTGTATGTTTGTGCCTGTTGCCTTATGGTGACCCCACAAGTTAAATAGGGTTTTTTTAGGCAAGGAATTCTCAGATGTGATTTTGCCAGTTCCTTCCTCTAAAATATAGCCTACTGCACCTGGTATTCAATGGTGGTCTCCTATCCAAGTACTAACCAGGGCTGACCCTACTTAGCTTCCAAGATCAGATGGGATCTGGTGCAGTCATTTTAATTAATTAATTAATTAATTAATGTGCCAGGTATTGGCATTGTATTTTTGCCCATTAGCTACAATTCTTCCTTTCTTTGATGGAAATTCTCCAGGGACCAGCAGCCAATGTCTCACAGACTGACATCAGTCCAAGAATTTCCACTTTGAGTAACACTGTTATATATATGACTTCATTGTGTACTTTTGCACAGGTTTGTTCTGCAGTGAAATGGCATGTAGATACTAAATGTATCTGTAGATCAGAAATGATATAAATATGTATGGCAAGGACATACATTTAATGTAATTAAAATATTGTTGTGTTTTCTGTTGATAGGATAGCTATGAAGTCTTCTTAGTCAGATTTATTGAGGAGTGTTTTTTAATTAGTAAACTATTGGTTATAATCTTTGGGAAAGCAAGTAGGAATGGTAACAACATATGCCTGAGGAAGTATTGGCTGCCATATTCCCTTTCATGGTACCCTGATTCTTAGTCCAAATCTTAGTACCATACGCACAATCCATTTATGGAAAAGGAAGAGAAAAACTATCCTTTCATTTTACTGCAGACCATTAAGAATGAAGTGTCCATTTGCACGTTGCAAGAACTTCAAGTGAAACAGTATCCAAAGAAGAATACAGCTACCTTCTGGCCACACAACTGGCGGAGCAAGTTGTGCACCTGTAAAGAATGCATGGTATAAATACATGTTCATATTTAATTGTTTGGTCCTCACATTTACTATAGAACTTCCTAGAATGCACTTACTTGTAAAACTACAAGTGACTGAATAGAAATAGAAAACATGGGAAAGCCATCTTGGGTTCTGTGCAGTGAGAAAGGTGGGATATTAAATAAATAAATATGCATGTAGGAGGTAGATATATTGCTCTTGCCTTAAGAAATACAATGAATGATAGAGACTTGCAAAAAGAATGACTTTTGTGCATCCCATTAAAGTTTGAACATTTGGTTAGCCAGTCACCATTAAGCCTGTCTTTTCTGATCACCAGGCCCACTTGTCAAGCTTCTGCATGGTTTAGGGAAGAGCAGGAACAATGTGAGAGAGGTATAGTTCTTCTTCATAGTCTCTGTGACTCACAAATAAGGGATTCTCCATGTCTGCGGAGACCCAGCTTCAGAAACGTCTAGAGCTAGATTGCTTTGGCAGAGGGCCCATTCCCCATTACCACACATACTGTTTATTACAGTTCCTGCTCCTCAGTTCTCCTTCATCTGCCATTGCAGCTGCACTGTAGGGAACTCTATGCATTAGCTACTTTCTTCTCCAGTTTATAGCACCTACAATATACTTTTAAGAGGTGTGTCTCCTGTAGAAAGAAGATCCTCCAGATGAACAGCCATCCTAAGTGCCTCCTTTGCTTGGGGAAGGCCCACATTGTGGATAAGTGCTCCCATTGTAGAGTCTTTTCCTACCTGGCCTGTTAGAACTAGGCTTCACATCTCGAGTAATACAGCTGATCTCCCTGCCCAAAACAGGCCTCTTCATGGCCTCTATTGGCATTGCTTTGCACAGTTTGGTACCATTGGCTTTACCATCTACTGTACTGATGGATTGTGCTAGTATTGAGAGAACTCCCCTTGTTCATCAGGAAACCTTGGTACCATCAACTCTGGACTTAGCCCAGCTCCTGTCAAAGTCATCAGGGCTGTACAAATCCATGCAGGCTCCATCTGAAGTCTCTGCTGCTTCCAAGAATTGAAAGAAGCCTTCTGATGATTCTTCAGTTTTTAAGAAGAAATCAAAGTCTGCTGATGTTTCTTCCATCAACCTATCATCTGTCAGAAGAAATCCAAGCCTGTTCATGTACCTTCAGCTTGTCTGAAGGAGTTGGATGCACTAAGGGCACCTAATACTGTCATTGTGATGGTACCGTGTATTCTGGTTCTTCCAGCTGCTGTTAACTCTGATGATGTGAGCTCGGCCTTGGGGCATACTCAGAAAATGAGGAGCACTGCCAACAGATATGGTCTTCAACAGTCGTTGCATCAGCACAAGCAAAAGTCTTCTTGGTCCTGTTATTCTACCTATGGCTGAGCCCAGTGTTCTTCGCCTGTGAAACAGTCTTTGCAGGGTTCTTCCAGACATTCTCAGTCCTCTGGCAAATACCATTCCTTCCATAAGAAAAAGCAATCAGGTTTGAAGTGCCATTTTTTACTATCTTCCTCATCCTCTCAATGATATTCTCCTTCTTGGTTCCCATCTGTCTTGGTTTCTTATAGCTTAGGATTCAATATATTTCAGATTCATGGGTTCTCAGCATTGTGGCTAAAGGCTATGCTATCAAGTTCCATACTCTCACACCTTTTGGAGCATATCGGCTAATGCAACCATACCAAGCTTTATCCAAAGAGATTGAAACCTTTCTTCACAGGAGTGCCATTGAGAGAGTCCATCCATCTCATCCTTATCCATGTTTCCTCTGGTGGTACTTTACAGTACTAAGAAGGCTGGAGAATTGTGTCCCATCCTGGATCTCAGGGATGTCAGCTCTTATGTCACCACCAAGAAGTTCAGGGTGGTGACACTTCCTGCAATCCTTCCTCTATTGCACTGTGGAGATTGGTTTGTGATTATCAAGCTCCAGGATGTGTATTTTCATATCTCAATTCTCACTGTGCATCGTTGCATCCTATGTTTTGTGCTTCTAGACTGTTGCTTCTATTTTCATGTCCTCCCTTTTGGCCTTTTGACAGTGCCACACATTTTTACCAAGTGCATGATGGTAGTGGTGGCCTTCCTCCAGCTTTGGGGAGTTTCCCTCTTCCCTGAATAGACAACTGACTTCTGGTTTCTAGTTCTTGAACCCAGCTCTACTCCAGCCTCCACATGACTATGTCTCCATTCCACAATTTCATTCTTTATGGACCCCAAGAAGTCACATTTGCATTCACCCTAACGGATACAATACCTTGGTGCTGTGCAGGACTCAGTCAGGCAAAGCCTACCTGCCACTTGACAGAGTGCACCGGATTATGGAGACTGCTCTCTGCAAGCATCACACTCAGGCCATGTGAGTGAAGGATGTGCAGGCCCTTCTAGGGTTGATGGCCTTGGCTACAGCAACAACTCCCTTTTGGCTTCAAATGCAGCCTCTGTGTTCACCCTGGAATTGGATGATGCTCCGATGAGTCTCTTCCCCCTGACCTCGATTCAGCATTCTCTACTCGGGGTGACATCCTTGTCAAAGTTGCTCATGGGTGTTCTGTTTTCCTTCCTGAAATCCATGGGGATAGTGACACAGATGCATTTATGCACAGTTGGGGAGTTCACATGAAGACTAGCTGTCAGAGATACTTGGTCTCCTCAAGAGAAGAAGAGCCACCTCACCTTTCTTGAGCTACTTCCTGTGATCAGAGCCTTTGAATCCCTCCTTGCCAGATGTCATGCTCAGGTCATGACAGACAACAAGACAGTAGTTTTTTATTTGAACAAGCAAGGAGGCACCTGCTCGCAGATTCTTCTTGACCTCACCATTCCATTCTGAGATTGGTGCATTGTGAGAGACATCACTCCTATTGCTGTTTATTTTCCAGGAAAGGGAAATGTTTTGGTCAGTGTTCTCAGCAGATCTTAAATCCAGTGTCATGAGTGGAAGCTACTTGCTTGAGTTCTCCATGAGATATCCGACTGTTGGGACCATCCAAAAGTGGACCTGTTTGTCAGTGCGGACATCCATCAGTGCCCTCACTACTGTACCCAGGGACTCCCTTGATTGGGTACACTAGATGTGTTTCTTTTTGACTGGAATGGTTCTTTCCTCTTCACCTTTCAACTCATCACTAGGTTCCTAGTGAAGGTCAGGGAGAATAGAAGGTTAAGAGACCATGTTTAAATATTTGAAGGTATGTCATACTGAGGATGGAGCAAGTTTGTTTTCAGCTGCTCCAAAGATTAAGACATGGAGCAATGGATTCCAAAATGCAGGAAAAGAGATTCCACCTAAACGTTAGGAAGAACTTCTTGACTGTAAATGCTGTTTGGCAGTGGAATGCACTGCCTCAGAGTGTGGTGGAATCTCCTCCTCTGGAGGATTTTAAACGGAGGATGGATGGCCATTTGTTGAGAGTGCTTTGATTGTGTATTCCTGCCTGGCAGGGGGTTGGACTAGATGGCCCTTGTGGTCTCTTCCAACTCTATGATTCTATGAAACCTTGGTGGCCTCAACAGCGGTGGTTCACCACACCCCTGCATCTATCTTGTCATTGATTTTGCAGACTCCTATTTTGTCATGATCTCCTCCCCCAACGTAATGGTTGGATTTGACACCCAGATCTTAGCAGCCTTTTGTCTCACAGCTTTGAGTTTATTCATCCAGAGGCATTAGCCATCCTTTGCTCTGTGCATGGATAATCGACCAGAAAGTTGTAGTGCTGTAAGTGGAGATGCTTCCTCTCTTTTCTCAATGGCATTCATGTGGACTGGCACCAAGTTTCCATTAACCATATATATTGGTTCCTGTCTTTCTTGCCATCAAAGGAGTCCCTCCACCTCTTTATAAAAGTATGTGTGGCTGCTCTCTCAGCCTTCATTCAACCTTGAGGCTTCCCCTCTTGGTTTGTGCCCCCTTGGGTAAGGTTTTCTTCAAAGGTTTTCATTAACACCTTTCCTTCTTGAACTCCCATCGCTCCTGCCCAATACTTAAGACTGGTCCTCTCCCAGTTAATGAGGTGTCCTTTTGAAACCCTTGCCTCATGTGACTTGTGGTTCTTCACATGGAAGACTGTGTTCCTTGTGGCCATCCCCTCTGCCAAGAGACTAAGTGAGCTGGTGACTTTGAAGGTTGACCTGTTGTTTCTCCAATTCCACAAGAACAAGGTGGTCTTGTTTCCAGCTGTCTCTTTCCTTCTGAAAGTGGCTTTCTCCTTTCATTTGTCTCAGCAACTCAGTAGAGCTCAGATGTGCTATCACCTTCTACGTTGATTGGATAAAACACTTCAGAAAATCCTCTAGATATTTTCTCTGCTATGGAACTCAAGCAAGGTTGTCAAGCTCCCTTGCAGTGCATTTCCAAGTGGGTGGCTGCTACCATCTTGTTTGCCCACCAGAAAGCCAGAGCCTTTCTTTATCTGCTCTGATTTCACGAGGGCTGTCTCTACTTCATCTGCATTCTTAGCTGGTATACCCATACAAACAATCTGTCAAGCAGTTACCTGGGCTCAGCCACTTACTTTTGTAAAATTCTACAGACTTGATGTTCAGGCCAGACATTCTACTTCCTTTGGCTTGTCCTGCACTTCAGTTGTTGCGAGCATAGTCTCACCCCCCTCACACACCAAATCCAGGTGTGTATGGCTTGCTATTTCCCATATGTGTGTATCAAGAGACCATGAAGGAAATAAGTAGGTTGCTTAGCTGTAACTCTGGTTCTTTGAGTGGGCATCTATGAACTCACACAGCCCACCCACCTTCCCTCTGTTACTATGCTCAATTTCTTTGCTGGCAGACATGAAACTGAGGAAGTTTGAACGGGAACCATACTGAGCATGTGCGGTACAGGGGGTGGGCCCTCAGGCAAAGAGCTCTAGTTGTAGAAGTTTCCGAAGATGGTCTGTGCAGTTGCAGAGAATCCCATGGGTTTGAGTTCACATATGACCACTCAAAGAACAGCAGTTACAGCTAAGCAACCTGCTTTTTACAAGAGGCTCCCCACTTTGCTGCTACATATGTCCTTGTAATTAAACTGAGAGCTGCAGGCACTGCCATAGCTAGGCTTGCTGCCAAGCTGCTAGGTTTTGATGCCTGCCTCATGTTTCTTTTTGATATTGCATCTGTTGATACTTGGCTTGTGTTGAGGCTTGCAGATGCAAAGCTATGCACCATTGCCGCTTCCCTTGTGGCATTTGAAAATATTTAGAATGTGTTTTGGGTTTTCCTTCAAGGAGTGAAATATGTGCTATGAGTGCAAGAAATGTTTGTGTATTTTATTTATTTAATTTATATCCCACTTCCATGGGATTCAAAGGGGCACCATCAGAGGTGATGGCCAACAGTTCAGTGTTGTACAGATTAATGTGTACGGTAAGAATAAACTTTTATTTTTCAGAAAATGTATTCAGATCTGGAAGTCTCATTCCTAACGGATGAATGTGATACAGTTTTGGCATATGAAAATAAAGGAACAAGTGACCAGGAGGCAGATAGAAGAGATCCACTAATGGACACACTTAGCAGCATGAATAGAGTTCAGCAAGTAGAGCTCATCTGTGGTAAGTATCTGAAATTTGGAGCTGAATTTTAAAAATCAAAATATTAGTATATCTTGATACAAATAATTTATAGGAATATACTGCTAACATGCCTCTTGATAGGCTTATTACTTGGGATGTATTAGTAAACTGTGGCTTTTCCCTAACTTAAGTATGTATTGATATTCAACTCCAGTAGTTATATTCCTAAAATTTCAGGTTACAAAATTCCGCAAAAGAAAAACACACACACACACAAAAACCCTAAATGAAATCTACAATATCCTTAGGAGTACCCATTTTGATTAAATTAGAAGCCATACATCATTGCCAATCTTTGTTCTTTTTTCTAAATCCTGTTCACCTGCTGAACAATATTGCAGTAGAATCTGTTTTGATCTTTTTGATAAACTTCATTCAGATAACACTTTACAGAAAGGAAAAAGTAACAATTCTGGAACTTTTTAAAATGATGTAAAAGTAGTATTACTGTTGTTTTCACGGGTTATTCTGCCAGTCATAGGGAAGTACAAGGTGCTTATAATGTGCTGAAATCTTGAGTGCTAAAAATTTTAGTCTGCTTTTACATTTTAGTCTTATGCCTACCTATGTCATTATACATTTTAAATTTTAGTCTGCAAAACATCCCCTTAGTCCCTGCCATCTCCTGGATGTCCCCAGAGTAATGGGTTCCAACCTCCAGTTTTATTTTTATTTTTTAAAACAAGGCTTATGTGGCTTACCTGGGGTGCCAGAGAGATCTTGGAAATAAAAATAGTGCTTGAGCTCAATGTCTTGCTTTGAAGACTAGAACCCCTGTTGATACCTGTTGCAGCACATTCAAATAAAACCAGAGGTCATGTCTGGCTGCGTGAAAATAACTGGACACGTCTCTGATAATCCCCTTGCCCCCACTCTCCAGTGACACAGAAATGGCTCTGTTGCAGCACTGGGAGAGAGCCGTGTCTATGTCTCCCTATGTAGGACTGCAGACACACACCCACATATTTATGTGTATGAACACAAAATAATGAAAAGCAGGAACTTGGAGGATGCCATGTGATGCATCTGTGGTCACCATGCAGTGCGTCTTATGCCTACCTATGTCATTAGCAATGACTCTTTATTGGTACGAGCCAGGCAGCTGTATTGGACATAAGAATCCATTCAATGTTAATGTAAAATAAAACTTTTTTTCCCCTGTCCAGAATACAATGATCTGAAAACAGAATTGACGGACTATTTGAGAAGATTTGCAGATGAAGGAACAGTAAGTATATAACTTCCAATTTGAGTGATACTTGTCAAGATACTCTTAGATAACTGAAAAATGTAGTACAGTACGACCCCTAAATCCATTAGGGATGCATTCCTGGACTTACTGTGGATACCAGAAACCGTGGATAATAGTGAACCCTATTAAAATGAATGACTTTTGGCCCAAGCATACCATAGAGTCCTGCTGGAGGGACTAGAAGATGCCTAGAGAGAATACCTCTCTTGGTGTGGAGGAACTCTCAGCAGTTCTGTTGTCATCATTACCTGGTCAGGTTTAGACTCACTGGGACTCAGAATCTCTGCAAGGGTGGGGGACCCATTAAGATGGTCCACCCAGGAGGCTTATGAATCCGGATGGATTCCTGATGGCTCTTGGGGATTGTCCTGTCACCTCAGCAGGCAATTCTGAGCTGACCTCTGGAATAAGGATATGGCCAGGGCGCTGGGCACAATTGCTCCTGAGTGTCCCCTCTCATGAAGTAGAGCCAAACCAGCCCCTTGGTTCTCCAGGGAATTGGCGGTGATGAAGCGAATGAGATGGAGACTAGCGTAATGTTGGCGGAAGACTCAAAGCAAGGGCTAGAGCCTCCTTGAGGTCCTACTCCATGGCATTGTGTGTAGCAAAGAATTTTTTTTTTTTTGCTGCCACCATTGCATCTGCAAGGAGCTGCCCAGAGGAGCTGTTCCAAGTGGTCAGAGAGCTATTACATACTGGTCCTCAAGTAGTAAACGTAGACCACCCATCAGCCCGCTGTGAAGAATTTGCATGGCATTCTGTAGATAAAGTCGATCAGATCTGCTCCAACTTGGATGCTGTAGTTGATACAGCATCAGTGGATGTAACCTTGGCACCTGTCTGTCCAGTGTTAATGGATACTTTTCAGTTTGTGCTTCCTGAGGTTATGGACAGGATCCTTGGAGAAGTGAGAGCCACCACATGCATACTAGATCCTTGCCCTTCCTGGTTTAGTAAACAGGCCAGAGGGGGACTGGCTGAGTGGGTGAAAGGGGTAGTCAGCACCTCCCTACAACAAAGCAGCATTCCTACTTGCTTAAAGGAGGCAGGTGTGAGGCCTTTGTTGAAAAAGCCACCCCTGAATCTCTCTATAATGGATAATTATCAGCCAGTGTCCAACCTGCCATTTTGGGCAAGGTATTAGAATGTGCGGTGGCCTCCCAACTCCAAGGATTCCTGGAGGAAAGGGATTATCTAGATCCGTTTCAATCTGGCCTGGCTATGGAACAGAAATCGCTTTAGTTGCCTTGGTGGATGACCTATGCAGGGAACTGGACAGGCGAGTGTTTCCCTGTTGGTTCTGCTGGGCCTCTCAGCAACTTTCGATACCATCAACGATGGTATCCTTCTGGGCCGCCTTGCTGCAATGGGACTTGGAGGTACTGTTTTACCGTGGTTCCATTCCTTCCTGGAAGGGCAAACCCAGAAGGTGGTGTTGGGGAATTCCTGTTCGACACCTTGGCCATTGGCCCGTGGAGCTCTGTGTTGTCCCCTAATGCTATTCAACATATACATGAAACTGCTGGGAGAGATCACCCAGAGTTTTGGAGTGTGATGCCATCAGTATGCAGATGCAGACACCCAACTCTCCTACTCCTTTCCACCCCATTCCAAGGAGGCTGTCCTGGTCCTAAACCAGTGTCTGTCATCAGTAATGGACTGGATGGGTGCAAACACATTGAAACTTAATCCAGACAAGACAGAGGTGCTCTTGGTCAGGTCAAATGCAGATCAGGGGGTAGGGATGATTTTGATGATGATGATGATGATAGGCATCATCAAGGTCCCCCAGCATGGTCAGGGTCTGGCAGAAGCATACCATAGTTGCACTGGAGGATCTAGAAGATGCCTAGAGAAACCATATTTTGGGGGGGATGCAGGTAAGTGAATCCATGGATATGGGGTCTGTCAGTTAATTGTCTGCAGTGATAATCACAGATAGTTGTGAATATGTCTTAATTATGAAATATAATTAGAAACAAAACAAGGAGTCTTGTTTTTAGAAACAAAACAAGGAGTCTTACAGAGCAATGCACACTTTCCTTCTGATCTCACTGTTTTGTAAAAAACAAACAAAACAAAACCCAAAAAACCTCCCCAGGTCTATGCATAGATGCTGCAAGACTAGTATTTATGCATTAGAACTGGTATGCAGTCTACAAAAACATATTCCTAACAGATTGTGATTCAAAGTACCCTTTTCTTATGTTTAAAATTTTAAAATTAATATTGCTGTATTAGTTTCATTCTCTTTTCCTGACTTGACTTTCACAGGTTGTTAAGAGAGAGGACATTCAGCAGTTCTTTGAAGAATTTCAGTCTCGAAAGAGGAGAAGGACAGACAGGATGCAATACTACTGTAGCTAGACCAGTTGGGAAATTTTATGGACAATTTTTTTGGGGGGGCTATTTCTGCTAGCTTTCTGTTTTCCCCTCCAGGTTTAATCCAGCTTCTTGTTCATCTCAGCTTCTTTTCTGTGAGACTATTATATTATGTTGCTGTCTAAATATGATCCAGTTTCATAGCAGTGGGTCTGAAGAGCAACAAGATCATGGATTCTCAGAATGTGTTTTATCGTTGTTGAAGGAGAGTGGGGTGGGGTGGTTAGGTGTTAAGGGTGTATACTTAGAAACAGATCTAGAAGCCTCTTAAGCTGGTATAAGTAAATCCTTCGTATGTTTAAAAGGAAAACCTAGATTTATGTGCTTAACAGATTCTTGTTTATCCTTTCAGAAAGCTCTCACTCTTGAGTGCAAGAATTTGTACCTGTTCAATTTAAGTTTACACTTTTTATTAATTTCTGGTACAAAAGCATATTGTGGGCTATTGCTATTGGCTAAAAATCAGTGCTTTCTGGATCAGAATGTAAATCTGTGAGTCTTTTGCTGAATTACAACTTCTAGCTAAAATTACATTTAAAAGGATTTACCCTTTGAGACAGCAATGAATAAACAACAGTAATACTTCAAGCAATAGTTCCTGGATAGAAAAACTTATTGTACAGAAGGTTTTTTTTTTTTAAAGGGGAATATTACTTCCAATATGTCTTGATTTTTTTGTCTGCATAGAATGTAAATAAATTGCTTTCTGCTGGGTAATATTATTAGGTTATAACATTTTTTTAGACTGCAAAGAATCTCTGAAAACATATATAATTTCGTTTGTAAATGTTTAAGAGGGGATAGCCATCAAGCTGCTTACCAAACTGTAAAGTACAAAGTTGTGACTTTTGATAATAAAGGTGAGACAATAATACTGTTGAGGAAGCTGAAATCAGCTTTCCAAAGCAGATAAGTTTTCTTATTGTTTAACTGTTATCATCTTCTTAACTACTCAGGCAAATAGTTCTTCTTTGTGTATATGACCCTAGTAACCCAAGTTTAGTCTTCTGACACTATATTTGGCTTTTACATGTCAATAAAGCAGTTTGTTGTCACTAGTAGTGCTCTTGAGTTTTTGAATGATGGGAGCCACTTCAGATGTAACTTTGCAGTTGTGCAATGTAAATCTCAGCACGCGGAGTTACGTGTTGATTATACTTGTGTTCAGTGGCAAGTAACACAGCTCACTGAACATCCACAACAGCACAGCATGCACAATTTTGCTTTTATGGTTTGAACTAAATGTGGGTGTTCCCCATTAGACAAAAATGTCCAACTGCTTCTGTGTGAGACTGTACCCATTTGTAAGACATCTACAAGATTCTGGGGAAAATCTCGTTTGTTGTTCAGCTCATAAATAAGCTGGGTTTGTCCAGAGTTGCCCTATCTACTCCCCTCACTTCCATCATGTAGGGATCCTCTTCAACCTTTCACTAGGTCCAAAACCCTTACTAGTAGAAGGTGCTAGTATAAAGATCCTGTGAATTCTAGTTTGACAACCCATGGTGAGACCTAGAAATCAACTACAGCAACTACCATTCTTAAAAGACGTTTGCACCAGGAATGCTTCCTTTAAAACATTGGGTCTAGTATCCAGTGTCCCTTCCCTCAGTTGGTAGTCCAGAAAAGTAAGTTTGGGGGAAAGAAGACAGAAACAGACTGCAGGGAAGCATTGGGAACAAACGATATATTTAATAGCACCCTTAGAAAACACCCAGGCCTATTGAAACAGGACTAAGGATAAGTCTTGCCCCTGTGTCTGTGACCTATTGGCTGTTGGTCCTTGGCAAGTTTCCAGGAAAGAAAGGAGCAGTTGTAGTCAATGAAAACAAATTATTCTGGTTCCTGTTACATTGAGGGGGGAAACCCCTGCTAGTCTCCTACATCAGGTAGCTTAAGACACTGCCTTGGATTAAGTGGACTTCTTTGGAGTCATACTTCAGTATTCCAAGTATTATTACAAATTAGTTGCAAGTTTGGCACTGATGTTAACAGCTTGTGTATCTGCCAAGGTGGAGGCGGTTAGCAGCTGTGCCACTTTCAACACAGCTACAGCTGAGGTAGGAGATGGGAGAATCGAGCCTCAGCAATGCTCCAGGGAGTCTATCATAGAGAAGCTTCAGTAGGCAAATGCTGAGTTCCCTGCTAGTATTACTTGCATTTAATCTTGTTGCTTTTTATGTTCCTATTCAGTTTATGGTGCAAACTGAGTATTTGCTTAGTGAAGTCCCAACTACCCTGGTAATTTCCATTCTGATGAAGTTCTGCCTGCCTACTCTATGCCAAATGAAATACAGTACTGTATTTTTTCCATTCAGCAAGGATCAGTGGAGTAGCTCAGCCATGCTAACATGAGTCAATAAAAGCCCAATAAACTGGAACAACTGTGCTGTTGATGTAGTATGACAGCTTGCTTCTGAGCAAAAAAATAAATTTACATTTTGAAAAGAACTATAGGAATTACGGGAACAAGTAGATGTAAGTATTTCAGACTGGCTCTAACAGAGGGACATTTTTTTGGTCTTCAGTGGTAGTACTGTATTGTGTTATCTTCCTCACTGCAGTAGTTCATGCTAGCAGTTACAAACCTGATTATTTTCTCTTGTGTATAGAAGCTTACACTATTCCCATTTTTCCACAGCCTACTATTGTCATAATACTTAGAGGCACATAATTGTTTTTCACAGTGGTTTTAAATGCCAATGAGTATCCAGTCACATGAAGACAACCCCTTGATACTAGGTTTAAGGTGATTCTGTTAAAACTAGCTGAGTTACCCATGTTAGTGTATAAGAAAATCTGAAAGGTACAATAAGAATATTTGTTGGAATCAACTACACCTACATCTCAAGAGAATTATTGAGGTTTTTTTATTCTGCACAAATCTTTAGATTTTAAGCCAAAAAGGAGGGGCTTTATAGTCTGCTTTTTGCGACAGTCTTAAGCAGAGTGAAGGAAAGTTACTTGTTTGGAGTTTATTGTTGACTGCCATCCAGTTGACTTTGACTTGTTTCGAGTAGAACTTCCAGAATCTCTAAGCCAGCATGGCCAGAGGAGTTCTAGTCCAAATGTTACCACACACTTATTTTAAAAATGGAGTACTCTAAAATGTACTCTATTTAGAGTACTCCATTATATACACTTGAGTATAACCTGAAACCTGTTTTATACCTACCACTACAAGACTATCTGCACAAAACCATTTAGGCAGGAAAAAATGAAATGCAGATATAGGGAGTGACACCTGGCTTGACAACAGTACATGTGAAAGGGATCGAGGAGTCTTAGTAGATCACAAGCTGAACATGAGTCAGCAGTGTGATGCAGCTGCTAAAAAACCCAATGTGATTCTAGCTTGCATCAATAGAAAAGTATAGTGTCTCAATTGAAGGAAGTAATAGTGCCACTCTATTCTGCTTTAGTCAGACCTCACTTGGAATACTGTGTCCAGTTCTGGGCACCACAATTCAAGAAGGATATTGACAAGCTGGAATGTGTCCAGAGGAGGGTGACCAAAATGGTGAAAGGTCTGGAAGCCATGCCCTATGATGAGTGGCTTAGGAAGCTGGATATGTTTAACCTGGAGAAGAGGAGGTTAAGAGCTGATAGCCATGTTTAAATACTTGAAAGGATGGCATATTGAAGAGTGAGTAAGCGAGCTTGTTTTCTGCTGCTCCAGAGACTAGGACATGGAACAAGACTTAAACTACAAGAAAAGAGATTCCACTTAAACATTAGGAAGAGCTTCCTAATGGCAAGAGCTGTTTGACAGTGGAATATGCAGTCTCAGAGTGTGGCGGAGTCTTCTTTGGAGGTTTTTAGAGAGGCTGGATGGCCATCTGTCAGGAGTGCTTGATTGTGTATTCCTGTATGGCAGGGGGTGGGACTGGATGGCTAGCATCGTCTCTTCCAACTCTGATTCTATGATCTCTCCAGCTTATTAAGAACTCCAGATTTTGGGGCTTTTTCTTCTTTCCCCTGAATCTGTTACTCTGGTATTTTAATCCTAATAAAGATATTGTTCCACTACAAGTTTTGGATTTTATTAAGTAACTGATATTTATTTTAAAAAATACTTTTTTTAAAAAAAGTACCACAGAAAAACATGATGAACATGCATGGTGTATTTGGCAGCTGGGCATGGTAATGAAGATATATTTTAGCCTAGAAAAAATATGTAATTTAGCTTCATACAGATAACAGAACAGTGTAGTGCCTTATGAATAAATGAAAGAAGTTTAACAAATGTGTTTTTCTAGACAAGCCATTTATTTGAAATACCAACTATATGTAGGATAAAGTCAGTGTTAACATGCTTCTCAGCAACAGTAGAAAAATAGAACCAGTGAAAACCTTTTTACAACTGTAATGGTACTCAAAAGAGAAATGTATTGTTTTACAATGTATCACACAAGACTAGAATTCAATTCTAGAGGTACCTAAATAAAAATACTATATTTTTTTTAAAAAACCAATATGTACAATTGAAGCGTAAACAAGTTTTACAAAGTACTGGTTATGCAGGTTGTAGAAAAAACACTTGCATAGGACATGAAGTTGGTTTAAGAAAATTTCTGAGCCTTTAAGCATTGAAGGCACTTGACTTTATACCAGTAACAGCACAAGAACAACATTAACATCATGGACACGTAACATCTTCCAGAAATACATACAAGTATAGAAATACCATTTTTTTTCCTGCAGCTTCTCCCAACATTCCACACATAACCCTCCACCATAGAAACAGTCAGCCATTGGGAGTAGCAAGAATAGTGCCATCTGTAGCCCATTTCAAAATAAATTACATAAGAGATGAAAAATGGTTTGTGATATTTCCATTTTTTAAAAAATGTAACAAAACAAGAAAGGGCCAGTTTTTATTCTCTCTTGTTAAAGGCAGGGGGGGAAATACCAATGGCATAGATAAAAACAGGAAACCTATAGATGGTTAGAGGCAGTTATTGTAACCTCACAGGACAATGAGGATAACTCAAGAAACAACTCACAGTATTCTTTAGATCTATTTGTAAACACAATGGCTAGGCTCCAAAGTGCAATGTCTGCACAGTGGATTTTCAACCTTCCACTCAGGTCAAAAGCTATCCCATCTCCTAAAAAGGTCTTCCCCCTACAAGTCAATGAGCAGTAACCCTTCATACCTTTTGTAGTAAAAAATAAAAACTGTGTGCATGGAAACATTATGTGCATACAATCCTCTGGTTCCTAGCCATAAAACAGCACACACATACTTTCCCACAGCAGGTTGCATATAACAAACCAGTTTTGGACAAAATCCTGTACTGTTGCAGTAAAAATTAACCAAGATTATAGTTTTAGGTTTCCAAACTGAAGCATATTTAATTCTATACCAACTGATCAGTAAGCAATTATTTTTATTTCAAAGCCACAACTGCATGGTTACTGAATACTTGAAATTTTCAATAATTTATTCAAAAGTGCTTCATGCAATCAAAGGATGATTATTTCTTAAAGCTGCAAAAATGGTACTGTGCTTTGAAAATGCTGAACACGACATAGTTATTCATTACTACAACACTGAACAGTTGGAACTTGTTTCTTAACAAGTCCTGCTTTTTGGAGGACAAAAGGACTGAGTTACTGAAGCTCTGAGTAAACTATCTGCTCAGCAGAATGTAAAAGTAATTTCAATTATGGCACAAATAACGTTTAATCAATTTGTTCTTAGGCCAAATTAACCCCTTGACAAAAGAGCTGCATTCCTCTGATCTTGCTGGTCATGGACACTTCAGTTGGGTTTTAATTGGCCACCCATGCATATGCTGTTTACAAACACATACAGATATCAATACAGAAAGATGCATTCTCTTAAGGAAGCACAAGAGGAATACAGGAGGACATCTTGTATGGATCATCAATAAAAAAGCTACCCGGAGGTTCTGCAAAGGTACCACTGCTCCTAACCCACATATAGCTGCTAGGGAACTGGATCAAGTTTAAGAAGTAAAAGAATTTGAATGGGGATTTGTGTGTTTCCAGACTCAAATAAAAGTCTAAATTAAAGCCTTGGAGATAAGAAACCAGTATCATGCTACTTCAAATATTTCTCTCTAGGCATTTTTGCAACCCCATTTCCAATGTTATGCTAAATGGTCCAAACATCTTTAAATCTGCTGCAAAACTTTCCTTTCCCAGGATTTGTTTTCATCTAGAAAACTCCTATGATGTAAGGTGGCAGCCTACTTGATTTTAAAAGCTACCGTTTTGTATTGGAGAGCAAAAATACATTTCAGTGCTTTTCAGCAAGCTATTCCATAGTAAAAACCATGTGTAAACTAAATCCCAATGAATTATCTCAGCCATCTCTACATTCCAGCTTCCCTCAATCTGGTATCCTCAAGACAGGTTGCATTGCAAGTCTCACCATCCCCAATGGCCTAGCTAGGGATAATGGGAATCCTACTGTGACAATCTCGAGGGGACCAGGTTGGAGAAGAGAACCTGCTGCGCAGCCCCACCACTTTTTGGAGGCATGCTGGCTCCATTTTGGGAGTGGATAAAATGAACTACCTAAAAACAGTAGAACATCTAAAGTGGAGATTATAGGTTTCTGTGTAGATTGTTGTTTGGAGGATGGGGTTTTAAATCGGTGTGCGCAGAAACTATTAGAACAAATAGAAGAAAGTCCTATTCTAAGCTCTCTACACGACAAAAACTATTAGCAAGGAATCATATTAACTTCCATACCATGGCTAAAATCCAACAGTGTGCTCTTGTACTCAGTGCCAGTGGAACTGGGAGTCTTGTCTCCCCATTCCTGTTTCAGAAGTCAAAAACCTGACTCAGATGATTTGCCAGCCCTCTGATGTAGGTTTTTTGGGCATATGGGGGATTGCAAGAGGGAGTGGAGATAACGTATTCTGGCGGAAATAGGTTCCAGTGGAAGTGCATACAAGGATTCTGGCTCATGAGACAAAGCAAAAAATGCACTGGACAAGTTGGCACAGTGGTTTCCAATTTTTACTTGTGCGAAAAGATGTTTTGGGTCCCCTTGCCCCTGGATGCCAAATATTAAAGAACGCGTTTAAAGACCCTGAAGTGAATTTGATGGAGCAGTTTTGTTGAATAGATTTATGCTGGGTTCCCTGCCACCAAGCCAATAAAAATGAGACACTAGACCAATGGCACTGTTTAACCCACCACAGCAATATATTATTTCAACTATCCACAGAATGTATTTTAAAAGGCATAGGATGAGAGGCTTTGTACTTTGTCAAAATGCAACACAGCTCTGAAATATAGCAAATTTAATGTGGTGTAAAACCTGTGAATATTATCCCCCGCCCACATACATATGTACGCATACCTGCAGCTCTAGAACTTATTTTAACAGTGTTTTTCCCCTAAAGGAGATAGGTGACAAAGACAAAAGCTGGTGTAAAAAACAAAAAGAACTGAGAACAAAATTGTGAGCAAAGGTTGAAACAAAGTTTACATGTCAACAGTGTCAAGTATCTAAAAACAGAGTCAGATAGGTCAGTTAATATTCTGACTGAGGTGTTCAGGTGATGGAAGAGCTAGATTCTGTGGCGTCACTAAGGCTGGTGTCACCCTCCCCCCAATGGTGTCACTTGGTGCAATTTGGCTTCTCTGCCCCCTCTCCCCAGTCACCACCGACTATATTTTAGATCTGACCACCATATCAAGTTAGGCCTTTGATACAAGTGACCACACAGTGGTACTCAAACTTTTCCGGCACTTACAACAGAAAGATGTGATAATGTACTTGCAAAAGCTGACTGTTTAAGCGGCCATAGTTAGTGGCAACAGGCATATCTAAACATGTCAGCCCTGCATCTCTACTTTGTGTCCCTAAACCCCTCTCCCAATCTTTATTGACAAAACCCCCTCAAATACACTCAAGAAGTTAGGATGAAAAAAACGAAGTGCTAAATTACTTCCTTACAGCTAAGGAAGTTATAGCTGCTACTCTTCAGTCTGCTTTCAGGTCCACAGTTAGAGATTTTGTAGTGTCAGGAACACTTAGTTACATCACCAAGACTTGAAGCTCTTGGTTTCTTAGTTTGAGGCAGAAGAAAGAAGGCAGTAAAAGCATTCTCTTCAGAGCCTTTTGGAGAGGCAGCCTTTTCTGCAAGGTGAGTATTAACCCCAATCTCAGATGTTAAGAGGCAGGAACAGCAGCAGTTGCGTCCCTTCCTCCTCAGCTTGGTATGAAACCTCATCTTTCCTTATTTTTTTAAAAAAGGAAAATTTGATGAGAGTGTTTACAATATCAATCCCTGGCTGCAATACTAGATGGGTACCAATGGGTGGGTTGGGGGAAGTAAGTGCTTCTCAGAGGAACCATGTTCTGAAAAGGGCAGAATTCCAGAGCCCTAAGTGAGTTGTACTCTCTTCCAGAGAAAATTCCAGCCCCAAATGTTATTGAGCATTTGCTACATCAATAAGAAGACCAGCTAACATGGACTTGGTAAACAGAACAATATAAACTAGGCTGGATTCTTGCACTAGTGGTAGACCAGGAAGGTTTCAGACCTAACCACAGCAGTTACTGAGATGTGCTGTTCTTTGGAATTCCTATAGTCATTCAAAAATAAAGACAGACACTGTTACCATCTTATGTAAGAAAATACATCTCACGTGTGCAACCCAATGCACACAGGAAACCAGGAGGTGAAAGATATTTTTTCCTTAAAAAAAGTCATGAGGAAGAGTATGAACATACAGTCCTTTAAAATATGACAGCAGAAATTTAAACATACTAATCCAAAAACTAATAAAATGTAATGTACAGATGCAAAAGGCTACCTTTTATTTTTTTGTAAAGGTGCCAGCTAAAATATCTTTTCAAAAAGAGGCTTAACAAAATCTGTTCAGAACACAAACCCTGAAGCAGCATTCCAAATAAACTGATAGCATGCCATCTCTAACAAAGCCCATGTATATACAAAAATAATAATAAAAAAAATAATGTAGTGACTGGCATTTAAATGAACTTGGCCAACAAATGCCAGGCCAAAGATGGATATTTAACAACTCTTTAGGCACAGAGACGAGGTGGAAGTGGTTTTCAGAGGGCAGATTTCTTATATAGGAAGTCAGGTTTGCTTGGAGACCTCCTTCCTCTGCTCACTGCCTCTTCTCTTTCCAGGTCTGCATTTCTCTGTGCTTCGTGCTCCAGAGGCTCAATGTCTGCCAATCGCCGGCTCGATTGTTCTTCATGGATCTCTGAACTGTATGCAGGCAGAGGAGGTCGGCCAGAGGTTAGCCCGTAGGTTAGGTCTGTTTCTATTTTTGTTCGCCCTCTTGCATGAACTGTGAGATTCCCCGGGTTCTCCTGGGCAGCCAATGCCAAGTCCAATCTCTGGGGAGGTTGTTCTAAGACATCGAGGTGTATTGGTTCATTCTTTTGTCTGTGTGGATGCCCTTCTTGAGAAAGTGCATACTCTCTCCTAGAGTCTTCTAGCTTTTTTGGAGAGACGTGATTAGATAAGTGGATTGCCTTCAAGCCACTGGGCGATGCTTTATTGTGACTATACAAATCTGGGCCATAATAGATACCTTGAGAAGGCGATGGAGTGTGCCTGCCAGGGGCAGGACTGGAAGGTCTGCACGCAGCACTGGAGAAATCATAGAAGTCAGGATACTCCTGCTGATTCTCGCGGGCGTCCAGCTTTTGTTCAACTGAATGTTTTTTCCGGGAACTGTGTATGTGCCTTGTTTGGATGCATGAAAGGTGTTGTGGTGCTCCAGACCCAACCTCTAGAATAGGCTGGCTCACTTCAGTGTCAACCGTAAGCTCTGGCAGCCTCCTGTCCTTGAGAGACATTGTCGACACGCCCATTGCAATGTCTGGCACCAGCTCATTGAGCACAGGTGGGGTAATCTGGAAAAGAGACATCCGTTTTTATTTGGGCCACTTCTTTCATGTTCTAAGCTAGAGGCACCAGCTATCCCCTCCCCAAAAGTCCACACTCAGTACAAAGCATGGACAGATGGACGATGGGGACACACACTCTCACTCATAGCCTGCCTTTCTCCCAACATAGGAACCAAGGAAGCTTATCATATAGAATTAAAACAAAAATACAGTTAAAACAATATAAGGGACAAAAATTTAAAAAGCATTTAATAGACTTCAGGTGTCCTTGTTTTTTCATTCCCAACTAGAGCAGGCCCACCAAATCAAAGGGATTTACATAAGCGTTGATGTAACAAGTCCCAGTGATTCAGCATGTCTGCTTTAGTTGGGAATATCATTTGAATTTAGCCCAGTGCAGGTAATCACACAAATGCAAATGTCAAACTAAATTCTACATAGTGTGCATTTGCCATGCAACATACAAACTCTTTTATTTACAGGAGAGATTTGGACTGCTTAATAAGAGACTCATACTGGATTATTTGAAGAGTCAGATTATGAGAAGTAATGAGTTCAATATGATTTGCAGGAGGACTGAGACCAGTGGTTCTCATGTTCACCAGATATACTGAACTTCAATTCCCAGAATCCCTTGCTATTGGTTATACTGGCTAGGGCTTTCAAGGGTTAAAAGTCCAAACATTGAAAACCACTGATTTAGACAATGGTTTCAAAAAGAAACAAAGTACCAGCCTTTTTGACACTAAGCAAACACACACCTGGAGGCTGATTTGGCGTTTGCGAAGAAAAGCCAGAGAGAGAGAGAGAGAGAGAGATTGTCCTCTGAACATGATCCACAAAGCATTTTAAACAGAAATAGAAAATGAATTTATGACAAGGACTTAACTAGAGTATTCGAAACCACTTGATTCCGACCTACCTTCCCAAAGTATTCCTTTCTATTGCTTTTGTCTCTAAAAGTTTAGAAAAATTCAAGTGAAACAAGATTTAAGCCTACAAACTTGTGGAAGAGGCCAAGTCTTTCCATTGATGCAAAACCTCAGAATATCAGTGCTTTGCAAATAAAAGCCACCAGCAACAAGGTTTCCAGTAAACTAAGACTTCCTAAATTTAGCAGATAATTCCCTTTCCCAAGTGAGTTAACAGTAGCTGGATTTCAATCCATTTACCCACAGACACGAAGACACTATTTATGTGTCTTTGTCCAACAAAATACTTTTCCTGTTAGACAAGCAAACAATATAGATTTAGCAGTATGAAATGAACACTGCTTTCTAAACAATAATTAGAAGAGGAGAGAAATGTATAGATAATGGAGGGGAACTGAATTTAAGTTTTTTTTCCCCCCATTGTGGAAAAGGAACTGCTAACTGAATAGGACAACATACTTATAGTATATAAGTTTACACAGGACATTCAGCTAAATGTTACCAAATTTATCTGGTGAATATTTCAATAGTCAAACTCATCTTAATTTGTTCCAGGCAAAGCTTTATTGCTGACTGCAGCATGCTTTACATAATAGGAACAAGACCAGTTTTATGTGTTTATACTGGACACTGTATTTTCCTTGCTTTCAAAAATTTAGCTCAAGAGATCTGATCTGCACATTAACAATTACATCTTTGCCTTGAAAGATTAAGACACGAATTTTCTCTTTTGCACTCTGTCATGAATAATTAACAGAAACTAATTTAAAAGTAAGTTCATGAGACAAAAATCCTCAGAAAGCTCTCAATGTCATCTAGAGTGGTTTTAAAAGCTTGGAGGAAAAAAAATCAGAAGAGCAATAGCAAAAATCCATCTCTACTAAGTCCACTCTCTCATATTTCACCATGTGTTCTTAACTCTGATATTTAACTCTGAAGGGACTTAGAGAAGAACGAAAAATAACTCATTTTGCTGGCTACTATGCTAGTGTGTCCTTCCATTCCATTTAAGCTGAGGGAGGATTTGCACTTGTAGTTACCATGCAAATATTTGTTTTATTTTATGCACATGGTACTTTCTGCCAAGTGCCTAAGTAAATCCATTCAGTGGTTAAGGTAATCTGCTATGGCACGGAAAGGAAGACTTGCTGATTTTTTTCACGCACAAAAGAAGAGGGAAGCTACATATTAGTCGCATGTAACCAAGGCTGGCCCTACAAGTATAGGCAGAGTGTGGCAGCTTATGCGTGTCAAGAAAGGGCAGAACATCATTGCTGATCTAATCTATTATTAGATTTTCACTGTCAGAGATGGGGATTGTCTGTCTCACGTGCTAAAATAATGCAAATGGCTTTCGGGTACCCCACACCTTGACTTGAGTGAACAGAGGCCATAATTTGCCGCTGTACTTCAGGCTGTAATATGTCTTGGGCGGACTCTGTGTGTGACCACTATATAATAACTCAGAGCTAGACTGCTTGATGTGTCCTTAGTTGCTCTGTTATGGGACTGAAGATCAGATGGGGCTGAATTCAAAATGGCTCTTGTAATTGCTAAGTCTTGTTCCTTTCTCCCAGAATGCATTAACTCGCCTTTCATGTCTAAACACATGGCACATGCATGAGAGGTATATGCCAGACTTACCACTTGCTTTTCAGCAGCCATCACAGCTGCTGCTGCTGCAACTGTTTGTCTTCCCAGTCCCATTGTGTTAGTGCAATCAGGAGGTGTGGCTTTGACACCCGATAAATAGATGGGCGGGGCAGCTTTAGGGGCTGTCCTGGTGTGAAACAATGAATGGTTACAGGGATAAGAGAAGGAGCGGGAAGGGTGCTGACTCTGTCCCCTTTGCTTCCACCCGACTTTAAACTGGTTGTGGATTGGAGTGGCTGGTGGATGGTAAGGAGGCGGAGGAGGGGGCAATGGTGGATGGAAGGCCACAAAAGAATCCAGTTCTGTAAACATGGTTTCTGCAGTGGGTGTGCTGTTCACACGACATCGTCCTGACTGTCTCAGGGTCAGAAGTGGACTTTCATCCCCAAAGTGCTCATCTGGAAAGAACTTGTGAGGATTCTGCAACAGAAAGACAACACACAGAATGATTTATTTATTTAATTTCAATCCCAACTTTCTCCCAGCGCAGATTCAAGGCAGCTTACAACCATTTGAAAACGCAGTACAATTAAAAAAAAACATATTAATATGGAAGTTAAAACACAATTAAACCAGACCTCTGTTTTAAAAAGCACAAGTTAAAAATGCAAGTTTTTTCTTTATCAAAACATGATAAAATAAAAATATATAGAATTCATATAAACTTCTGCTGCAAAGGCCTGAGCATAGTCAGCAATTTTAAAATCTGCTTTTATGAACTCTGTTTAATCTGAAAGAGCAGTTAACACTTCCACTAATACTGCTGAATTCCTAGTGTTAACAAGGTGGAGATGGCAGTTGTATAATACAATGATTCTGCAAGCCAAAATACACAAAATGTCAGTTGCAATGATTTTAGATTATCAGGCCAAAATGCTTGCAGGAATAAAGTACAGATTTTATTGTTGTGTTTCTGCTCTGTTTTAAAACAAAACTGTCTATACAAATCCTTATCTCAAAGACTACCACTGGGTGTCTCTCTCTACGGAATGAAGAAAAGTATTTCACAACAATTATTTGATTTTTTGATAATTTCTTTTTTTCTTTGAAAGGGATACCTTCCATGTTTAGAAGAGAAAATAATAATAATGTAAATTAACATTTTTACTTTTTTGTCCAGAAGCACACTTTTGTTGTTGTTGTTTAGTAAGATTAAGAAAAAAAAACTGGAGTAACACTGTAGAGTTTCAAACTGGGATCCTTAAAATTTTGTGGACGTTGATTCAAAAAGCTTTAGAAATAATAATAATAATAATAATTATTATTATTATTTAGTTATTACCAATGTTTATTATTTCTTCAGCTGTACATTTTAGAATGAGTTTATCTTCCAATGGATAATTCATTTGAAATATTCAGCAGAAAACTCAATGGAGCACTGGAACTAACCTGCATTCTGCACTTCCTCTCTGCTATTTTCTTGCCTATTAAGACATAGCAGCCATGCTCCTGGAGATGCTGATTAAACCCCCTGCCCTCAGCAAGGAATGCATTACCATGTGTGTACATAAACACAGGTTACATTTTCAAAAAAAGGTCAGCCAAGTTAAGAAGTGTTTGGTGCTGGCCATCTTTTCTGTCAGCGTGTCATACCTGCAAGAGCTCAGCAGCAGAGTCAGAAAGTCCAAATTCCCTCAACACACGGATCTGAATCTCGTAACTAACAGTGGCACCTTCTCCACAATTAAGAGCATATGCTCTTTGCACCTGCTCAGTATGGCGGAGTTCCTGCAGTCTTCTGACCATCTCCTTAACGACAGACAGGCAAGGAACTGAAGGAGAAAAAAAAGAACATGTATAAGAATCATCCACACTGAAATTATTTCCTGCATTACAGTAATGAGCTATAATAAGATGGTGAGTTAATTTGCTAAAGAGCTTGAGCTGTGGAAGCCACAGCCCTGGTAAAGGCACATGTGAGCAAGGGCACATACTCTAATGTACCTGTGCTATAAGGCTCTGCAAAGGATCCTCCCCATCAGGCAATCATGAGCCACTGATACTCGGAAAAGGGAAATCATGCCAACACAGAAACTCAATTCTAAAGTGTCTGCATTTATTAACATGCCCAAATACATACAAGTACTTTTTAAGAATTTTGTTTCACTTTGCTTGGGTTTTGTTTCCAGTGCTTGGGGGGAGTACTGAAATTTTCAGATGATGTCTGCACATGGCCACTCTTTCCTTTGCCATGCATTCTAGTTGATTCACAAATGCAGTGAATACCCATCTCTTTCCTGTCCCTTGCCAAAATCACTCAACAGGCCTCTTTAGTCCTAGGCTATCACCTGCCTTTGTTCCCAATAATTTCACCTAACTTGCCCTTTTCTTCTTTTCTCTTCCTTCTTCCAAGAACTACTTCTTCCCCACCAGCAAGCTCCCTGCATATAACGCTCTGTGTGTGTCTATCTCTTATGTGCCACTTGCAATGTCTTGCTGAGTCTAAGAAAATTATCTTTGATGGTTCATCAGGCTCTTAGAAGTACAAACCCTTTGATACACATACAAACTACTTCTGTAAAGCGTCAATAAAAAAAAAATACATGACGCCAGAGACAAAGCCTTTTGTTATTATACTGCTTTCTGCTAAAACCACACAAATATGAATGTTCATGCTTCTGTGTTGCAAAGCTCTCCTTTCCAATCCTCATGTAGTTATTTTATGCCTTGATGCATGATATTTTAAAACCTCTGTGCTATATTTCCATTTAGATACTTTCAGCCAACTCAACACTGGTTTCCTTGGCATACATCTGATAGTTTGATTGAATACTGAAATCACAAGACCTCTAGAGCACCAAAAATAACTACTTTAGAAAATCATACATTAATCCAAAAACATAAAATTTAACTATGCAGCTCCTACATCAACATAACTGTGTGAAAATGCCACTCTTTTAGAGGACTTGTCTAATTTAGACTTTCCCAGAGGAAATCAAATGAAATGAGGGGTATTTACACACATCCACTGTAAAATGCTTCAAGAATATTTTGCTAGCTTATAGACATTATTTGATTAGCAACTTTTAATTATTAACCTAGCACAAAGGAAACCTTTTTGCTTGTAGAATTAAAAATCAAAAAGTAAAGTACCTTTGCAAGGTAAATCCCACCACCACCATTTCTATCCCATCCCATCCCTCATCAGCGGACGAGAACAGTTAATATACTGAAGATGAAATAATTTATCAAGGGAGGAGCAAGATTAAAATTGACCCACCTTCATATTTCCCATCCATTACAAGTTTACACCACTTCTAGAAAATATCTAGTTTTAGGTTTTCTCAAACCTTCAAGCACAGGAAATTCCATCACTGAGACAATCTATTACCATACCTCTTTCATACCTTCATGCTATTAAAATGTGACTCAAAGATAATAGAAGCAAAAAGGCAACTTCCAGGTAATCCTCCTAAGCAGTCTTCCATTAGCCATATTATGAAAGTCTAACTTGAAGGATGCAAAATTATATATGACCGTTGCTAAATACCAAACAGACAGGTTCCCAGCTGGAAATGGAGACATGTGATATCATGGTCTTATTTTTCTCTCCAAGGTATCTTTAGACAAAAAACCGATAAGCCACTCATAAGCAATGACCAGGCCACATAGTATGGCTTTCTGCTTACACACTGATTGATCCAGCTGAACAAGTGAGTAAATGGCCATTGATCTAGCCAATAATCAACAGACAAAAAATGTATATAGGCCAATATTGCTTGAAAGCATTGCTTGCACCAACTCATGTCAAAGCTTGGAAACCCAACTGTAACAGCCACTCTACTACCTATTCTACCTTGAGATTACTGGAGTGTTGTTGTTGTTAACTGCTGTCAAGTTGACTTTGACTTATGGTGACCCTATGAACGAGAGATCTCCAGGTCTTGCAGATTCAGGGCCATAGCTTCATTGATTGAGCCTAGCCATTTGTACTGTGGTCTTCCTCTTTTCCTAATGCCTTCTACCTTACCAAGCATTTCCTAGTAAGTTATGTCTTCTCATGATATGTCCAAAATACAACATGGGAGAAACCTGACATGTGAAACTACTCAAGAATCCTAATGTAAGCATGTAAAAAGCGAGGAATACTATTTGTTTTTCGAGGAATGCTATTTGCTTGTCCTGTCTTCTGCAAACTGATATAAGGCTAGTCATACCCGTACAATTAGCTTGCATTACAAAAGGGACAGTCAAGTGTGTTGGGGGCCAATTTGCAGCATGGGGCAGTTGGGAGATAGTGGGGGACAGATCAACCCAAGCTGCCATGTCTTTGCAGGAGTTTGGATATGCTTTGGCTGATTTTTCACAATTGCTTGGCTACAATCTTTAATGAACAAACTGAGGGGAGCCTCTGAGGTCTTTGGGGTTTCCTAGAGGCCCCAGGGATTGCAAATTAGGGGTTGGGAACCATATGAAGTCCACAGGCTGCCCTTTCCCTGCCCCTGCACTGTAGAATTCACAATTCTGTTTCTGTGCATGAGGAGGAAGATACATTGTAAGCACCTGCGAAAGTTTTTGGACTGCAACTTCCAGAATCTCCGGTCAGCACTGCCACTGGCTTGGGTTTCTGGGAGCTACAGTCCAAAAACATAACTCTGGTTTTAAAAAGCAGTTTGTTTTTTTCAGAACTGGCACTTTTTTACTTGGCAGAGGGAAGCAAGGATAGAAGACTATCCAATGTTTGCGTTCACAATGCCACACTGACCCTGGATACTGGCCAAGAGGGAGGCCACTTCTTGATTACTGGCAGCAAAATTCAAGGGCCTGTGTCTCTGGAATCCATTTTAATGCCTAGCTGGGCATTAATGAAATTGCACATTTATCAGATTAGTCTGTGCATTTATATTATATCTTCATGTGCAGAAGGTCCCTCTGCCCTTTTCTCGCATCACTGTATCCTTTGAAGATTATTTATTACTAACGAGAGGATATATCTCTTTTTTATTATGCTGGCATTCTGTTTTGAATTATTTTTAAGTTTTAGGATACTGACTTTGAACAAGTATTTTCTTTATATGTCAAAGCTGAAGCAAATAATCTGGACGGCATGGCTTTATTTTTTCACATTAACAACCTTTGTAGCATTGCTAGTGGGAAAAGCTCTCTACTTAAATTTCTTGCAGTCTCCTTCAGCCTCATACATTTTGTCTGTGTGAGATTACGGAGCGGTATATTCCGGCGTATAAAACGACCTTTTAACCCCCAAAAATATCCTCAAAATTTGAGGATCGCCTTATACGCCGGATACAGTTTGCCTTGCCCGCTGTCAGATCTCCTGCCTCTTCGCTCCCTTCGCAAAGGGAGCGAAGAGGCAGGAGATTGGGCGGGGGGGGGGGAAAGGCAAAGCATTTACCGGTTCATTCGGCCCCCCTCCACCTTCTACCCCTTTGGGGAGAAACCGAAGACAGAGGAGGGGGCTGAACATTGCGGTTTGCCTCCAGAGCCTCCCCTCCAGCCACCACCATCCACCATTCCCAAAGCCACAATGGGCACCCCAATCGTGGCTTTGGGAAGGGAGGGTGGTGGCTGGAAAGCCTCCCCCCCTCAAGCCACTCTCCCTTCCTGAAGCCTTGCTGGGTTGGAGGGGTCTCCTCCCTGACTCTGAGTCACGGAGATCCACCCACCCAGCGAGGCTGCAGGGGGTGGGGGAAGCCTTGCTGAGCGAGAGGGGTCTCCTCCGTGACTCTGAGTCACGGAGGAGATTCAACCACCCAGCGAGGCTGCATGGGATGGGGGGAAGCCTTGCTGGGAGGCAGGGGTCTCCTCTGTGACTCTGAGTCACGGAGATGCCCCCCCACCTAGCGAGTCTGCACGGGGTGGGGAGAGCAATCCCCCACGATTCCACAACTTGCTAGGAGACTGCCAGCCTCCTCGCAGGTTGGGTAATCGAGGTAGGTGGCTGCCTGGCTGGGGAGATTCCCTAGTCAGCCAGCTTCGGGGAGGCTTTAGGAAGGGTGACTGGCTGGGGGGGGGGAGTCCGATCACGGCTTCGTGGAGGGCGGGTTCTGAGGGGTTGTCTTATACAATGAGTATATCCCAAACTCCATTTTTTAGTTTGAAAATTGGGGGGGGGGTCGTCTTATACCCCCCGGTTGTCTTATACGCCGGAATATATGGTAATTTGCAATCCATTTTGACTCATGTGTCAGATGCCAGGATCTAAGCTGTTACCCATGTTTCTTTTATTCTGCAAGCATATCATTCAGAAGTGAATACCCTTTGGAAGCAAAGTGTAGATCTTAAATCAGCCCTTAGTAAATCTTTATGAAGGAATCAAGAAACAACATTCAAGGCACACCATGGGAATGGGCTATTTACATTTTCAAAATCAATCTATGTAACTATGTGAACTTAATTTTTGTTGCTTTTTTAAAAAAACAACTGGAACCATGGATAGACTTGCTTTCCTGTTTTGAAACATACACAAAGACTTTTTTGTTGTTGCTTAAAAGCTCTACGTGGCAATTTAAATTGATTTCTAAGCCTATCACAGCCAATCCATTGAGTCATTTTCCCACTTTGAAATCATCAGGATTAGAAAATTGACTTATAAACATTAAGGTTCTACACAATGCACTAGACATTATCTTCTCCAGATTGTCAGGAAACAGACGCTCCAAGATCATAATTTTAAAAAACATTTAATACTGTTAAGAATAAGTTTATAATGGATCAGGCTACAGACATACCTGGAATTTCATTGGCTACAACAGAAGGAGGACTGGATTGGTTACTGCTCATTTGCTGGTGACTGATCATATGACAGCACTGCGGAACTGCATTGTTTACCATGTAGAGGGTATCTGGTACATTGGACATTCTAACCATCCGTAAACGAACTAGGTCGGTCTGTTCCACCATCATCTCATCGAGAACCGACTAAAACAAAGATTAAAACAAGAGAGTTTACTAAGCATTATCCTCATTTACTATCAGTATAAACTATGTCATCAGTGTGACATGACAGATACATCTTTCTTTTCAGATATGAAGCAAACCAAGAGATAGCCTGATGATACCAAATGAGTACAGACAGAAAAAGCACCAAATGAGTACAGACAGAAAAAGCACAGGCTTACTTTTGCTCAGGAATACATTTGTCCTTCCAATATGAAACATTGTGTTCTTTTCACAGTTAGAATCAGACAGCTTCTACCCTTCTGACTCACTGATCCTTGTCCTTGTTCAAAATTTAATCAGACCAGGACATGAATTCCAACTGCCTGAAGCCTACTAAGTCTGTACTAGTACTATAATCACCATCATCACCAACATCTTCATCAAATAGGACTATCCCAGTGCCCCAAGATTCATGCCTCAGCCCCACCAAAACAAACTGCCTGACAGCATAAGAGGATGGAAAAGTTCCTTTTTGGACGAATGGAAAACAGTCATCCAGCTGTACAGCTACACTGAGATAGCGATGCTTTTATTGTATGGTCCCATACTAGCAGGGAGTTGGACTAGGTGGCCCTTGAGGTCATTCCAACTTTATGATTCTATGACACTTGGCTACTTTTCTGTGTGAGGAAGTGGGGGTGCAGACTTGTTTACATATAAAATCCTACACAGCATGTCCATGAGCTCTTTTCTTGACCTAATTCCATTATTTGTGTACAAGCTGTGTGGAACATGCTGAGGACCCCATAAGACTGCTGCTTCCAGGTAAGCTTTCTGATCATTCATATAAACAGGAGACAAATCGACAGGTTGCTTACCTGTAACCATAGATCTTCGAGTGGTCTTCTGTGAATTCACACAGCTGGGTTACTCCTGCGCCTGCGCAGAGCATCGGAACCTTCTAGAATTGCTAGGCAAAATGTGCTTTGATACATTTTGGCGGTAACTCCGCCCATCCTAACGGTCCCTTATAAGGGCTTCCCGCCTAAATCCCCTCAGTTCCTTGAATGACGCCGCAAGCTGCAGCATCAGGAACATTAAGCATGTGTATATGCTGTAATACGACATAGAGGGGAGGATGGGCGGGTCTGTGTGAATTCACAGAAGACCACTTGAAGATCTATGGTTACAGGTAAGCAACCTGTCCATCTTCTTCGTGGTCTCTGTGAATCACACAGCTGGGTGTAGACTGGCAAGCTTCACTCTTGGAGGTGGGTATGTCCTACACCAAGTATACCATATACACCTGAGATTGAAAAATTAAGAGCACATTCTTAAGTAAACTAATCAAAGCATATATAAGAACAGTGACTTGGCAACATGAACACTCACTCATTGAATAGAAGATAACAGTACAGCCTTCCCAAAGGCCGCCTCGTTCCTAGAACGAGAGTCAAGTCTTTAATGAGAAATAAAAGTCAAAGGTGATGACCAGGTTGCAGCTCTGCAAATGTCCTCTAGAGGCACTCCAGAGAGAAAGGCTGTCGAAGTGGAGACAGCTCTCATAGAGTGTCCTCGAATCCGTGAAGGCAGAGGCTTCTTTGCCAGTTCGTAGCAGAGAGCAATGGTCGATGTCACCCACTTCGATAGCCGTTGCGAGGAAATGGGCTCTCCGAGCTTTGAGTCAGCATAAAACACAAACAGTCTGGGTGACTTCCTGTGGGACGCAGTCCATTGAATGTAGAAGGCTAGAGCCCTTCTAATGTCCATGGGATGAAGGGTGCGTTCGAATTTGTCCTGCGGGTCCTGCATCAAAGCAGGGAGAGTGATGGATTGGTTGAGATGGAAGCTGGACACCACCTTTGGAAGGAAGGAGATGTCGGGACGGAGCACAACTTTGTGTTTATGGAAAGCAGTGTATAGAGGATCAGACCTCAAGGTACAGAGCTCACCAGTCCGACGCGCCAAAGTGATGGCCACAAGGAAAGCAGTCTTCCAGGATAGAAGTCGCAGATCAGTAGAAGCCAAAGGTTCAAACAGTCGACGAACCAGCTGTGAGAACACCAGTTCGAGGCTCCAAGCCGGGGTCGGTTCGGTCACCGGAGGGTGCAGGTTAGCGAACCCTCTCAAAAATTTCTTTACCATCGCATCAACAAAGGGGGACGGGTGACCTCTCGCCTGGAACTCGACGGAGATAGCAGCCAGGTAGCACTGGATCGACGAAAGCGACAGGCCCACAGAAGACAGTTGGAGAAGAAACTCCAGTACCATCGGAATGGAGAAAGGTTCAGGACTCGGTTTCCGGGAGGCCAGGAAGGCTTCGTACTTTTTCCACTTGTAGTGGTATGACTGTCTAGTAGACGGTGTTCGTGCAGCATCGATGACAGCCTAGACGTCTGGATGGAGAGATGCAGGTTGCCTCGATACCGAAGATGAACCCGAGAGTCCTGAATCCGAAGCATGAATTACAGAATCAACCTCCACGCCGTCAGACGGTGCGTCCAGATCGGGATGTCTGACCATGCCCTCGTGAATGGTGAGCAGATCTGGATGGGATGGCAGACGGATGAAGCGACGCTTGGACATGTGTAGCAGAGTCGCAAACCACGGCTGCCGAGACCACCACGGGGCGATGAGGATGGCGTTCGCTTGATCCCGACAAAGCTTGGCAATCACTCTTGTCAGTAGTGGGAATGGAGGGAACAGGTATAGTAGCAGACCCAACCATCGCAACAGGAATGCATCTCCCCTCGATCCTGGAGTGCATCGTCTGGAACAGAAATGGGGACACTCGGGAGATGTGAAGAGGTCTACTTGAGGGAAACCGCAGGTCCAAAACAGGTCTAAGGTAACCAATCTGTGTAGATGCCACTCGTGGATGGAGAGACTCGAGCGGCTGAGTCCGTCTGCAAGAGTGTTCTCCTCCCCGGGAAGATGGGTGGATTGGAGAAACACATTCCTGCGGATGCACCAATCCCAGATGTCCACTGTGAGCTGTAGAAGTTGGGGGGGGACCTCGTACCTCCCTGCTTGTTCAGGTAGTACATGACAGAGGTGTTGTCTGTCAGTACTAGTACAGTCCTGTCCCTCACCAAGGATTCGAAGGCTCGTAATGCTTTCTGAACGGCGAGCAGTTCCAGGACGTTGATATGGAGAGCTTGCTCTTCGTTGTTCCAAGAGCCCTGAATCTCGTAGGACTCGATGTGCGCTCCCCATCCCTGCATCGAGGCATCCGTTGTCAAAGATACGTTTGGCTGAGGAAGGTCGAACGGCATGCCTGACAGAACATTGTCTGGTACCAGCCACCAGTCCAGAGACCGCTGAACTGCCCGCGGCATTGTAAGCATCTTGTTTGCAGAATCGCGGAGAGGGTTGAACACTTGCAGGAACCAGTGTTGGAGCGGACAGAACTGAAGTCTGGTGAGGCGGGTCACATACGTTGTGGCTGCCATGTGACTGAGAAGAACCTGAACTGAATGAGCAAGAAGCCTTCAGGACCGACGGCAGGTATGGATCAGGGACCGAAGGGTGTTGAAGCGATCTTGAGGTAAGTATGCTGCTGCAGTTACAGAGTCTAGACGAGCTCCAATGAATTGGATCACTTGAGACGGCTGGAGCTGAGACTTTTCAATGTTGACAACAAGTCCCAGGTAGTCTAAGACATCTAAGGTGAGGCCAACATCGAGTTCGAGCTGATGTTGAGACTCCACCACAATCAGCCAGTCGTCGATGTAGGAGAAAACCACCACGCTCTGCTGCTGAAGGAAAGCCGCCACTACTGCCATGCACTTCGTAAAGACTTGAGGAGCAGCCGAGAGGCCGAAAAGAAGCACTCTGAATTGGAAGGCCTCGGTCCCGACCTGAAACGCAAGGAAGCGCCTGTGCACCAGATGGATCCCGATGTGAAAATAGGCGTCCTTCAGGTCTATGGAGACGAACCAGTCGTACCGTTTCAGAAGCAGAAGGATGGAGGCCAAGGTGACCATTCTGAATTTCTTTGGGGCTATGTACTTGTTCACCCCACGGAGGTCGAGAAACGGGCGTAGACCGCCGTCCTTCTTGGTAACCAGAAAGTACCTCGAGAAGAAGCAGAGGTGGTGAAGGTCGGGGTCAACAGGTTCGATGGCACCCTTCTGCAACAGAGTGTGACCTCCTCGAGGAGCGGAGGGTGGTGCTGATTAAACCAGTCCTGTCGGAGGTAGAGTGTCGAACTCGATCCAATAGCCAGTCTGGATGATTTGAAGCACCCAACGGTCTGATGTTATAGAAGACCATGCTTCTTGCAAGTTGGACAGTTGATCCCCGACAATATCCAAATTCCTGCCCTCTGGGTCTGGCGGATATGATAGAGGCCAGCGTTGTTTCTTGTTCTGTGTGACTTCAATGACCACAGAATTCGGCCTTGGATGGTTCTGGAGCCAATCCACATGTTCGCCACCAACAAGGTACAGTCAATCTATCTTTTTAGATGTCGACTGGATAGATGAGGGATTCTTTCAGGACCCCTGTGCGATTTTTAACAGAGAGGGCAGTACCGGGATGGAAGCCATCGGGGGTGCCTTTGACTGGATCCATTGGAAAATTGGGTCCACGGGATCAGTCACTCGTTCTTCCAATTTAAGTTCTAGTGCATGGGACATCCGGACCATTTGCTCTCCAAAAGCGCGCACATCATCAGTTGGAGAGGCAGAATCATCCTCCATCAACTCAGTCTTAGGTGATGGCAGATATGGTCGGTAAAGGTCCCAAGATGTGGCGGAAGATGAAGTCGACCCCTCCGATGGACTACGGTCCCGTGGCCGTGTGGGAGATCGGGACTGTGGAGTTGGAGGAGTTCAAGGTAGAGGGTGATGTTCAAGAGGAGACACCTGGATCACAGTATCCCTCTTCGACACTGGCTTCACAACATCCAAATCGACGAGTCGCAGAGACCAGGCAATTGAGCGGCCCGTGATGGTGGTGTCGAGGACATCACCTCTCGGTGTATAGATCTGCGAACCCGTGGGTGACCTGAAACCTGCCCTGCAGATGGATCGGGCAAGATCATAGGCGGAATAAGCTGGAACATCATCACGGATTGCAGCAGATGCATGGCTTCGAGGGACGTCTTCGGACTCCACGACCTCGATCTCCACGTCCGAAGAATGGCACTCCAGCAACTGAGCCCTCGACACGACCAGAGCAGGCGATGCTTCAAGGCGCCTAGGGGATCTCTCGGCATCGGTACCGGATGGGACCTCAACCGTCACAATCTCAGTTGATCCCGAAGGTGTACATGACCGATGAGCCTCGGGCTCCGTTATGGTGGAAACAGGCAAAGGCTGGACAAAGGTGCCCTCGACATCTGTTGATCGGCGAGGGGGGATCTCTGGAGCAGCACCTTCGACAGGCTTAGATTTCCTTGAGCCATCCTTCATTTTAGTCTTGGACTTACTAGAGTCATGGTTAGACAAATGGTTTTCTTTCCTCTTCTTCAGAGACTGAGAAGAAGCAGACTCAGTACTGGGACGGGTCTCGGTGGTGGAAGGAGCCTTATCCCGAATGGCATCCTTCGATGTCAATGGTATCGGCTCTCGAGTTGGTATCGATCAATCCCGAGCCAAATCCGAGGACGCACGCTGAAGGGAGGAATGGAGAGCCTCCGGGTCAGATGCAGTGGAGCGGCGCCTAGACGGGCTTCGGGACCGACGACGTTTTTGGCCTTTAGATGGAGGAGACCGGGAGCATCCACGGCCTCGGGACTCAGAGGGAGGAGCTAAAGCAGAGGTAGAGGCTGGAACTGAACCAGGGAGTAAGGCTTTCTCGTAAAGAAAAGACTTCAGGCGCAAGAGCCTATGTTTCCGAGCTTGTGGTGTAAAAGCCTTACAATGGATGCAAGTGTCGACATTATGAGTCTCTCCCAAGCATATTAAACAGCGGGAGTAACCATCCGCACCTGGGAGCTTCGCTTGAAAAATTACACAGTGTTTAAAGGCTCCTCTCCCAGACATTTTACTCACAATAGCTGCAATAATAAGCACAATGAAGAAAAATCGTAGTTAAGGACAGTCCGAGGTCAGGAACGATATCTGAGGTAATGCCAAAACCGAAGGAGTAAGCCAAAATCGTTGTCAAGAGCCAGAAACAGGTCAAAACCAGAGCGATCAGAAGCCGAATACCAAAACCAGAGGGATAGAGCAAAAATTGTCGTCAAAAAAGCAAAGCCAAGTCAAACCAGATCGATGAGAGAGAAAACACCTAGCGAACAGAGGTTCCTTCAAGCTGCTAGCGCGGCGGAAAGAAAGGAACTGAGGGGATTTAGGCAGGAAGCCCTTATAAGGGACCGTTAGGATGGGCGGAGTTACCGTCAAAAATGTATCAAAACACATTTTGCCTAGCGATTCTAGAAGGTTTCGATGCTCTGCGCAGGCGCAGGAGTAACCCAGCTGTGTGATTCACAAAGACCACGAAGAAGATCTAAACATTTGTTCATGGGATGGCAAGGCAAGGGAGAGCTGAAGAATAATGCAAGAAGACAGGGAAGACAACTAAGTCCTTTCAACACATCACAAGGCAGGGTGAATAGATCTGGGAAAGAGAACTGAAACCCTGTTCAACTGTGGATATCAGCATGGATATATCAATGAAAGACCTAGAGACAGAAAGGCCTCTGTTTGGCCAGATATCTATACTCTATGAGCAATCTATGGCAACCTGAAAGAAGAGGGAAAGCTTGATGAGTCCAGAGGTATCTTATCTTTGCCTGTAGGTCAGATCTGGATTTTGAAGGCACATTAAACTGGAAATGCTTGTACTCTTTAGACTCGTTGAATACCTTTCTGCATGCAGTGCACCCAGTCATATTATGCATAAGGCTGTAAAATTAACTGTCAAATTAGTTGATTAGTTGAATGACCAAACTTATCACCTTTGCCTCCTCCACATAGGGTGAAAACAGTCTTGGTCTCACATAAATTCCTGCATTCTTTTGTCGCAACCACGCATTTGATTTTCCACCTTCTGCAGTTGGCAACATGTCTGAAGGAGGGGTACTAATGAGACCTCTCTTCATCTTTAAAAGAAAGAGAAGAAATTTGTATCATATTGGGCATTACAAAAAAATTTGTTAAGCAGTGCATCTCTGACTATATGATGTGGGGGAACAGCAAACCACCACCCCCAATGTGCCACGGACCAGTAGCATATTTGTGACATATTGGCTACATCTGTTTCTTTCTTTTCTGCAAACTCACCAGGGACAAGCACCAATCGATAAATCTCCACTCTGAGCAGTGCTGCTATGGAGAATACATAGTAGCCACCCATAATGGGCTCAAACATGAAAGAGGATATTTGTCAATGTAATATAATGTCCTAACACAGGAGTGAGGTACTTCTGGCCTGTGGGCCTAATGTTGACAGGTGTATTCTTTCAAACTGCCCCACCCTTCATCAGTTCTGTTCTGCACACTTTCTACACAGTCATTACAAGAAGCTGAATGGTTTTACAAAACAGGGATATAGGTCAAATACAAGCCCAAAAGTAAGCTTGTAGCAGGAGCGGGCAAAATGTGACCCTGGGCACATGCAGGCCCATAGGGCCATTTTTGCAGCTCCCGTGTCCTTTTTCTGGCCAAGAAAAAAAGGATGAAACACTGCTTCTGGAAGATTCCGGGAGCAACAATTCACTTTTTAAATAAGTTGCAGGCCCCTGGCACTGTTTAACATAAAAATATATCTATTTTTCAAAATTGAAAAGCAAAGATTTTTCAAGAAGAAAAATAAACAATAAGACAATAGTAACCAGAAGTCCATCTTCTGGTTATTTCTGGTTTATTATTTTTTCCCTTTTTGGCATTTTGGTCTGTTCATGTTGCCCCCAGAAGGTTCTTAGGCAGAAAACTGGCCCCCAGACAGGCAGTGTTCCCCACGCCAGACTTAGAAATATACTTACAGAATCTGTTAGCACTTCACTGTTCATTGGTAAAATATGCTCAATGCGGACAAATGGTAAAAGAGGAGAAAGGATCTCTTTTAATTCCTCAATGTCAAGATCTCGCCGCTTCACACCTCGTTTGTTCACACTGTGAGCTGTGCCACTCAGCAAATTAGGCTCTGCAGGCAAAATGAGCAGACAGACTCACCCTAGTGATTTAAATTTCTGCTACTGAATGGGAAAGCATGTTGTGGTTGGGTTCCCCCCACAAAAAAACTGGAATGCCTGACAAATATTATTCTCCTCTATTTTTCTTCTTCTTTTTAAACAGTATTTATTTGGCACCCAAGCAATATATGTTCTCTGAGTGGCTTTCAAATAAAATAAAAAATAAAAATAAATAAACACAAACATAAAACCATGAAATTAATACAGTATAAAATCAGCAGCTGAAGATAAAAATTCCGAAGAGCATCAAAATATCCTAAATCTCAAAAGATCTAAAAACCACTTAAAAGTCTTTAAACTGAAAAGATTGAAAAAATAAGACCACCACATTTTTTTAAAAAAACAACACACACATGCATGGAAAGCCATCTATAACCAAAATATTTTCTATATGTATGATATCACTTCTGAAACTACAAGGAAAGGTTGCTACCTAGGACTTCTGTCAGGACTTTAACTTGCAGGTTATCCCAGAATCTTCTGAGAAACCAGATTCTTAAAGAAAAGGGTTTTGACAGTTCCTGTTCTTGACCTTAAATAACCCCACACTGCAGTCTGCACTGCACTGGTTATGGCATCTGAGTTACTTTTAACTATCAAGTGTCCTTGCAAACAGGATTCTCAACAATGGCCAGGGTATCCTGCAGCTGAACATTCTAATTCTCATTAAGTAAAGCAAATTGATCCACTGGTCATGCTTTAGCTGGAACAAAAACTTTTAACCCCACATATACTGTGATGGGGGTCAGGTAGTGGCAACTGACTAGAAAAGAGACTTTGGGGTTGTAGTGAAGTGTGCACCAGCTAGAAAAAAAGGGCAAATTTCATGCTGGGGGTCTTCAGGAAAATACTTGAAAATAACCCGGTCAATATCAGAATCCTTCTATATACGTTGCAGCCACACTTAGAATATTGTGTATAGTTCTGATCACTGCCTCTCAAAAGGGATATCATAGAACAATGAAAAGAACTTTAAGATTTAATGAACTAAAAGCCCCCTAGCCCAACCTTCCAGCTATGAAGCCAGATTTTACCTTTACTGGCTTCTAAAGATTAACCAAATAAAATCCAGATGACAATATGCCACAGGAAGAGAGCCACAAAGGAGAGGGTTAGCATACTGTAACGCTGGAGAAACAATGCTCCCTTTTCAACACTTCATGAGTATTTTGATAAGCATAGGGCATACTCAAGTACAGATTCCCATTCATCTCACAGAGGACACCTGTAATGTTCCTCTTTTGGCCACCCTACCCAGATTCTGATGAGTAGGGAAGCTCTGTATGAGCACTGGCTCTTATGAGTCTACAAGAAATTACAGGGTAGCAGTCACAGGGATATTGCTAATCATGGCACTGGGGCATAAGCCATTGGGTGTATCTGCTGAAATGAAGGAAGATATACTGAAGGGGTATTGAATGCAACTCAGTCAGTTCATTGCAGGTTAGAGGAGCAAAAGAAGGTGTCATAACTCAGTGGGAGAGCTTTGCAGGAAGAAGGGCTGAGCCAGGTTCAACCCCTGGTATCTTCAGTTCATATGCTGCAAAACTGCTTCTTGTCTGTGTAAACAAGACTGTGTAAGATGGACCAACAGTCTGACCCAGTAGAAGGAAGCTTCTTATGCAACACATGACTTTGCAGTGGAGGAGGATTTGACTTAGAAAAAAGGTGAGTAAGGAGAGAAATGTCAGAAATATGTAAAATTATGCACAATTTTGAAAAATATAGATCCCTTTCCAAAATACTAGAACCTGGGATCGTCTACTGAAGCTGACTGATGGGGAGATTCAGGACAAATAAATGGACGAGCTTAGGGATTCTTCACATTGGGCACTTAAACTTGCAGAACTCAATATTATAAGGTGTAGTAGTAGCCATCAACTTGGACAGCTTTAAAATGGGACTGGACAGAGGACAAGGGTATCAACAGCTACCAGTTAAGATGGATACATATTCTCTCCAGTTCTAAAAGAAATATGCCTTTCAATACCAGTTTCTGGGGTACACAAACAGGAGGTACTAATTCAACCATGTCTTGTTTGTGGGATTTCCACTGGCAAAAAATCAGCCACTGTTTGAAAATGTGGGGCTAGATAAGCCTTTCATCTAAGCCAGGACGGCTCTTCTGATGGTCTCCTCCAGGCTTTGTCAGCTTACTTACATAAGCTTGAGGGTAGCAGTTTCTTCATTAATGGTTAAATTAAATATGCAGTTGAGAAGTATTTACCTCGGTCTGCTATTCTTTTCATCAACTGATGTTCACCCCATTTAACAAGGTACTTTAGGACATCTTGCTCACTCGCCTGTCAGAGAAATATTTAAGACAAGGCATGAACACATTGAATTTGGGGCCAATAATGCACGTAAGTTGCAGATAACAAAGACACTCAATGTAAAGAGACATACAATCCGATCTACCATTCTTGCTCACTACATTTCAGCTTTTATGAATTTTGGAAAAACCAATCAAATACGTTAATAAAGGAGTTCTCCACTGCTATCCTCTCACTCTTTCCCAGCAAAATTAAGCAGTGCATCATTTTACATTTTATACACTCAAAGGTTCAAGGGCCTGAGTTAGCCTCCTCCAGTCTGGCACCCTCTGGATGTGTCAGAATACAACTCCCATCCTCCCCAGCCACCACTGCCAAGCTAGGAATGGGACTGATGAGAGCAACAGACCAATATGTTTAGTAGGCATCAGGTTGGAGGTGCTGCTGGCTAATCTACAATTCCACAGCTCACTCATCTGTGGAATCTCACACAGAACCTGCCTCTGTGAACATCAGCAACAATGTGGTTTATAAACTGGCTTTAATTTTCTTCTTCACCAAGTATCACTACTATCTTTTGGATTTCACAGAAATATTATACACAGCCACTGCAAATCTAAGTAAGTCACAAACAAGAATTTAAGTGGGTATAAGGAATGACAAAACTTTTTTGGCTTGGCTCAGAATTCCACAAATGTTGTTGCCAGGTCACCACTGCCAATGAGGAACCTCTTTCCTAGTGTCCTGCACTTGTGGACAAGGACAAAACAAGAGATGTCTTAATTTTCTGCATAATGTAGAGATTTCAGAGAGAGGAGGCCTCTTTTATTTCATGCTGACTGAAATGGAAAAGATGGGCCTGGAGGCTTTGGCAGAACCAGGAAATTCAGGAGATGGGGAGTCACCCATTCACCTATTCTTATTTTATAGTTTATAGGGACCATGTGACTCCCTTGCTGAAAAATCTTCACTGGTTACTAGTTTGTTTCCAGGCACAATTCAAAGTGCATACAGCTTAGTCCAGACTATCTGAAAGTCCCTATCACCTCATACGAGCCTGCCCGAGACTTACAATCTTTGTGGGAGGGCTTTCTCCCCACCCCACAACCCTCACAGGCTCATCTGATGAGGACATGGTAAAGAGCCTTCTCAGTGGCTGGCAGCTCAATTGCCCACCTTTTTCTGCTGGAGGAGTACAAGGAGACAAAGCTCCATGTGCTATATGGTGGTTACAAACTTTTATTTCTTAAAAAGCCCAATGTGTTTTGCCCTTGACACCAAATGGCGTTCTTCAGGGGCTATTCAATCCTCAGAAATTTCTGGAATTGCAGTATGCACCCTCTATACAAGTGGACCACTGATTGATTTTCCTTGGGTTTTTTTCCAGGCTGTGAAGCCGTGTTCTGGAATAGGACCATTGATTGATAAAAGAATCCTCCAGTGTGATTACGTGCTTTCCAGTTCTTTCTTTTGTTCATTCCCCCTCTTTTCGCTAACAGGCAAAGACCTTCTTATTCAAATAGGCCTTCAGCGTTTAACTGGTTGGGGCAGAAAGGTGCACAGTGGGTGTGCTGTTTTTTATATGTAATAGGTACTTAATTCATTTTATATTGTTTTTAAATTACAGTTGTCCCTCCACATTTGCGGGGGTTAGGGTCGCAAGACCCCCGCGAATGTGAAAAAACCGTGAATAAACACCGCCCTCCCGCAACCCCCTGCCGCTTTTCCCACCACCCCCCACCAGGCCTCCTAAGGTGGCAAGAGGCCCTCAGAAGGCTCCCTCGCTGCCTCTCCCACCCCCCTTGCCGCCTCTCCCACCCCCAGGCCAGCCTCCTAAGGTGGCGAGGGGGCCTCGGAAGGCTCCCTCACCACCTCTCCCACCCCCCTGCCTGGCCTCCTAAGGTGGCGAGGGGGCCTCGGAAGGCTCCCTCGCTGCCTCTCCCAACCCCTGGCCTGCTTCTCCCCCCCCCCCCCCGAAGTGGCCATGGGACTTCAACAGCCCAGTCGCTGCTTTTGGGAGGGTGGGGGGGGGAGGCCCTCCCAACACCACAAATACTCAAAACTGCGAATGCTAAATTTGTGAAATGTGGAGGGGCAACTGTAATGTTTTAAATGGACTAATTGTTTAATGCTTTTTTAAACCTTTGTACCACATATTCTTTTTAGCTATTCTGTTTTAACTTACACTGTTAGCTCCTTTGGGGGAATAATGAGGGCTATAAATAAATAAATAAAATAGGTACACAGAAGCAGCAAGCTCCATTGTGCTTTGCTCCAGCAAGTGATGAGAGACCTTTCCTCCATTCCACCTGCCATTGCTCTGGCCTCTGAGGGAGACAAGAGCTGCCAGCATCTACTGGACTCAATGCCCACCCCTCCCACATGCACACTGGCTTCCCCTTCTCCTTATGTGTCATGTCTTATTTAGATTGTAAGCTTCAGGACAGGTAACTGTGAAATAAATTATTTGTAAGACACCCTGGGTGTCTTTTTGGTTGAGGGGTGGCATACAAATACGCTAAATAAATGAATAAATAAATATATACACAAGAAGAGGGGTCTGAAAGTGTTCACCTGATTGCTACCCAACTATTTTTTCTGGTTGCCACCAATTCAGTTCCGTTCCATCCAGTCTTCCAACATGGAGAGAAGGTGTGGAAGGCAGGCAGAATCACCTCTAATTTGTGTGGGATATGCAGAAGAAGAAAAGAGTAGGAGCCTCCTGCTGTTTCTTACTTGCTAGAAAGCTGATGTGAAAATGAAATCTTTAGAGTAGGGATCCCTGTGGTGTTGGAAGCCCTATCTGTAGAGCGCTGAGAGCACTTGTCCTAGGCAAACTGGCAAAGGATCCATCAGTGCCTGAGCAAGATGTTCTCCAGCTGCTTCTCAGAACTTTCCGGCCTAGTGTATGCAAAGTGAAAAGCTGCCTCCTCCCAAGTCCTCTGGAAAGATAGGATTGCACACTCATCTCATGTGGTGCTCTGGAGACACATGCAAGCAGCAAGGTTAGTCAACACCACACAGTTGACTATACTCCTCTCTCAAGTCTTGTGCTAAAGGACACCAAAAAAGTAGAAGGGTTGGCTATCAAAACTGGGTAAGGGCTGCTGGCTTAGCTTAAACAACATTAGGCTACCTCCTGATGAGGCTTTTATTGTGCAGTTGCTCAGCCCATCTCACTCTCACTCTCATTCAAGGCGGGGGAGGGGGTAAGTAGAAGTTGGTTTTCTTTCCCATTTGTAACCCTGCCAAGATTTCTCACTGCTCTTTCAAGCTTCTTTTCCCATAAGAAAATAAATCAGTTAAGGAAAAAATACAGAATGGGTGTGCAAAGCCTGTTTTAGTACCACAAGCTCTCTGGTTGGAAGCACCCTTGATGACTGAAAAAATAAGGTAAGAAGGAAGTTTTCAATCTTCTCCCTACATATCCAGAGTCAAAAAGTGAAAAACCACATACTTTAATATGTATTAAATAAATAAATGGCTCTGTTCAGATGTGATAATCCATAGTATTGGAGCCTTCCATATGTGATAACCCCATAGTATTGGAGTTCTCCCCATTGATTAAACTGCAGAACAAATCCAGGTTGGGCTGAAATCAAAGAGACTCTGCACATTTCCTACAAGGTTAAAAAGATGAACTAACTAGATTCCTATTCCCCCCTCCTCCAAAACGTATGTTTTAGTGTGAGAACTACTATATAATTTCCATAAAACTCTGAATAGGCAAGGCAAAATTAAACTGAGAGAGTTTCACTTAAAATAATTTGCAACTGCTTCTAGACTATTATTAGGCTTTCAAGAAATAGTTTATACTGCCAGTCTGGGTTGGGTTATGTGCCAAGACAGCAGAATACTTTCCTTAATCACTACCTCTCTTAAAGGCTTGTGTGTACATATGCCAGAATAAAGAGAGAAGGCGCCCATTCTGCACATCACAGATTCCCCCCTCCTTCTTTTATTTCTCTTTCCTTTTGCAGTTAAGATTTAAGAGCAACATGCTTTTGCTCTATACCACTGGTAAGTGATTAACAAAACTTTCAGGGTACAATTTGACAGAGAAACAGAGAAAGACATTACCTGTAAGTAGTCAGACTGGATAGCTGTTTGCAGGTGGTCTTTGCTGAGTTCATAAAGGACATCAGAAGTCATGACCTGGGTAAACTCCTCACAGAGGAAATGCAGTGCTTGGCGGTACACCCACTTAGAGCCATAAGGCTGAGAACTCCACTTGAGAATGGCAATTAAAGTGTCTAATGAGATGCTCTCAGCAATGATATCCTCACAACCTACAAAAAGCAGAACACCAAATACTGATTAGTTAGGTTTAGCTATTCAGGAATGAATACTACCTACCAGTCACTGTCCAGCAGAAGCACTGCCACTGCAGAATTTTATATGTAAAACTACAATTTTAAGCAAGATTATGAAAACATGGGACATCAATCTACTATCTGATTGTGAACAGTGCACAAATTTCAGGGGAAGAGCCAAAGCCATGATCAGAGTAATCCAGTTCTATTAAATTTCACTGACCATAGCTTTTTAGGATTTTGGCCAGACGTTTGTCACAAGCAGAGATCATTTAGCTTACAGTGTCAAAACTGAATCTGGACTACATACAAGCACAGCATGAACAATGACTTGTTTTTCAATGCATAATTTAAAAATAGCATAAACCTCCATGATTTGAACCAAACAAAAAAGCTCCTGTAGTTTACTTTATGTTGAATTGCATTAAGCATACACTGTGAGAGGTTCACCTTAGGGTCACCATAGGTTGGAAACAACCTGAAGGCACACAACAAACAAATAAATTACAGTAGTTGCATTTTAGTACTTGCACTCAGTTGTGCAGTTTTGCAATGTATATAGAACTACATTAACACTGCTACTACTTTATGGTTTTGTAGGCCTGAAGCATGCTAAGACTACTAGAAGCAGTACCTATAAAAAAGTAATGAGATTTAGTCAAGAGAGTTACATTTCCCTTAAATGTCTGAATTTTTTTTTAAAAATAAGATTTTCATAATACATAGAACAGAACAATATCAACACCTAATAAGAAAAAGAAAAATAAAGAAAGAGAAGACTAAGAAAAGACTAAAAGAAAAATAGATAAAAATGACTTTCCATCTTCTTTTCTGCGATTATTTAAACATAGAATCATAGAACTGCAGAGTTGGAAGAGACCACGAGGGCCATCCAGTCCAACCCCCTGCCATGCAGGAAATCACAATCAAAGCATCCCCGACAGATGGCAATCCAGCCTCTGTTTAAAGACCTCCAAGGAAGGAGACTCCACCGCGCTCCGAGGGAGTGTGTTCCACTGCTGAACAGCTCTGACTGTCAAAAAGTTCTTCCTAATGTTGAGGTGGAATCTCTATTCCTGGAGCTTGCATCCATTGCTCCGTGTTCCAGTCTCTGGAGCAGCAGAAAACAAGCTTGCTCCATCCTCAATGTGACACCCCTTCAAATACTTAAACAGGGCCATCATATCGCCTCTTAACCTTCTTTTTTCCAGGCTAAACATACCCAGCTCCCTAAGTCTCTCCTCATAAGGCATCGTTTCCAGACCTTTCACCATTTTGGTCGCCCTTCTTTGCACACGCTCCAATTTGTCCATATCCTTTTTGAATTGTGGTGCCCAGAATTGGACACAGTATTCTAGGTGAGGTCTGACCAAGGAAGAATAGAGAGCCACTATTACTTCCCTTGATCTGGACACTATACTTCTATTGATGCAGCCCAAAATCACATTGGCCTTTTTAGCTGCCACATCACATTGTTGACTCATGTTCAACTTGAGGTCCACCAGGACTACGAGATCCCTTTCGCACATAGTCTCGTTCAGTCAGGTCTCTCCCATCCTATATCTATGCCTTTCATTTTTTCGCCCTAAGTGCAGTACCTTACATTTCTCCGTATTGAATTTCATTTTGTTAGCTTTGGCCCAGCTCTCCAGTCTATCCAGGTCATTCTGAATTTTGACCCTGTCCTCTAGGGTATTAGCTACTCCTCCTAATTTGGTGTCATCTCCAAATTTGATAAGTATGCCCCTAATTCCCTCATCCAAGTCATTGATAAAGATGTTGAATAGCACTGGGCCCAGGACAGAACCTTGTGGCACACCACTGGTCACATCTTTCCAAGACGAAGAGGAGCCACTGCTGAGCATCCTTTGGGTTCGGCCGGTCAACCAATTACAAATCCATTTAACAGTTCACTTGTCTAGCCCATATTTTACAAGCTTGTTTGCAAGAATGTCATGGGGAACTTTGTCAAAGGCCTTACTGAAATAAAGGTATACAATATCCACAGTGTTCCCTTCATCTACCAAGCTGGTAATTTTATCAAAAAAAGAGATCAGATTAGTTTGGCATGACGTGTTTCTCTGAAACCCATGTTGACTTTTTGTGATTATGGCATTGCCTTCTAAATGTTCACAGACTCTCTGTTTAATGCTCTGCTCTATAAGAGGTATAAACATATAACCAGTTTATACCTCTCTCATCTAATACAACTACTATCCTCTCTATAAAATCTACCTAATAAATAAACTCAAAGCTTACCAAAAAATATTTTTATTTTCTACAAAAAAGTCAATAAAGGAGTAGTAATTTCACCAAATAATATTATTAGTCTTGTTAATCTTTATCAGTTCACATAATTAATCAAAGGATTATCCTACGTCTCTAAATCAATCTTTTTAACAAATAATCTATCATAATAAAATGAATTAAAATAATAAATTATTTCCATTTTATAGTGAGGCAGCCTTCCCATCTTTTTATAATAATACCTCCTCTTCCAACTTCTTCCAAATATGTCTCATTATAAATAATATCTCTTTTATAATAATATCTCTTCTATAATAATATCTCTTTTACAGGAGCCCTGGTGGTGCAGTGGTTAAATGCTAGTACTGCAAGCCACCACGTTGCAAGTTTGATTCCAGCGGGCTCCAAGGTTCACTCAGCCTTCCATCCTTTCGTAGGTCGGTAAATTGAGTACTCAGCTTGTGGGGGCAATTAGCTAACACACATTGGAAGCTGTTTAATGCAGTGTAGATGTGTAAACAGCTATTGCTTAAAAACAATTTGTAAGCCGCTCTGATAGCCTTGTGGCTGAAGAGCGGGGTATAAATAAATAAATAAATATCTAGGTCTCCAACAAAAATATCCACCAAATGTATATATGAAAACCAGTAATCTCCATTCCTCTGTGCGTGTGTGTGTTTGTGTATGACTAATATCTAATCTATCCCACATACAGATATCTGACTTATCATATTTTCCAAACATTCTCTTTAAATTTAAGCATCCTTATACAAATATTTCTTTTTGATAAAAGACATCCCACATCAGGTAGCAGAATAACATAAAAGTTACCCCTAAACCAGATAAGGCCAACCCTTGACATTTATCACTTATAAACATTAATATTTAATCCATGGATTTCTACCAAATCTCAGCCATTGCAAAAATTGGGCATAACTCATCCAAACAAACAAAAAACTTGAGATGAGTACATTATCCCATATACTTCATCTTGATCTTGGATGCTCTATTTTTTTCATCTACTCTGGCTCTCTGGGCAAAAGGCCCCCCTTCTCCATTCTTCTCTTCTTTCACAGCACCTCTAACCTTAGAGATCACCATCTCTTCTCTAACATGAAAGCCTTTGGTCTCAACAGAGTCCTCCAAAACCACTACCTTCTCCCTAATATTAAGTCCCTTGATCTCAACAGGTTTCTCCAGATTCTTTCCCAACTTCCAACACAATTCTTCTTTCTCTGAAAATACAGAGCATCCCTATCCATCTCAAAAACTATTAATCTAGCATGTATTAATTCTACATATTCCTCCTCCTTCTGGCTAGACCCTCCCAATTGTATAAGCCTTAGTTTCTCCAAAGATTTCCCTCTGTTTCCTTTTTGTTAGCATCTGGTTTAAGTCTTCTCTCAGCAATTTCACTCCTCTTTATATATTTCTTCAAAGATTCCTTGGTCATCTGAACTTTCTAAATCTTCTTCCAAACATCTCCTATTTTCTTTAAACATTGTCATCTTTAGAATTTCCTTGGGTTTTTTCAGGCTGTGAGGCCATGTTCTGGAATAGTTTCTTTCTGACGTTTCGCCTGCATCTGTGGCTGGCATCTTCAGAGAATGGTTGGGTAGGAGTGTATGTGGAGTTCACATGCAAATTTGTGTAGTTGAATGGTTAGTTTCTGGGTATAGAAATGCAAGGATGATTAGTGTCTGTTTGGCTAATGGTTGGTTGATGGGCCATTATCTGCTGGAAATCCCCGTCCCTGGGTGGAGTTCATTTGTAAGTGTTTTGATTCTATTGTTTTTCAAAACTGGAAGCCAGATTTTGTTTACTTTTAAGGTTTCTTCTTTCCTGTTGAAGTTGTCCAGGTGTTTGTGGATTTCAATAGCTTCTGTGTGCATTCTGACATGATAGTTGTTGGCCTGGTCCAGAATTTATGTGTTTTTAGATAACATTTTGTGTCCAGGTTGGTTTATCACATGTTCTGCTACTGCTGATTTTTCTGGCTGGCCCAGTCTACAGTGTCTCTCATGTTCCTTGATTCATGTTTGCACACTGCCTTTAGTGGTCCCTATCTAATCTTGTCCACAGCTGTATGGTATGCGGTAAACTCCTGCAGCCGTGAAAGGGTCTCTTTTGTTCTTTGCTGAGCGTAGCATTTCTTGGATTTTCTTGGTTGGTTTGTAGTTTGTTTGGAGGTTGTGTTTCCTCATCAGTTTCCCTATTCTGTCTGTGACTCCTCTGATGTATGGTAAAAATACCTTCCCTTTGGGTGGCTGTTTTTCTTCTTCATTCCTGTGGTTTCTTCTGGGTCTGGCTGCTCTTGTGATGTCTGATCTGGAGTAACCATTAGCCTGTAGGGCCCAGAAGAAATGTGCTAGCTAATTGCCCCTAATAAGCTGGGTAATTTTTTTTTACTGACCTACAGAAGGATGGAAGGCTGAGTCAACCTTGGAGCCTTCTGAGATTGAACTCATAATGTTGTGGCTGGTAGTACTGGCATTTAACCACTGTGCCATCAGGGCTTCCTATAACAAAACAATAGACAAGTTGGCAGCTCAGCACTGCCAACTTATTTAAACTTATTTAAACATCTGTGCTTCCAGAGGCATCCCTCCATGCTGGTTGCAGCTCCAAGCATTGTGGATAAAACACTACTCCCCCAGCAATATTTCCACTAATATAAGTTTAGGGTCCAGAAATGGAGGGGGCTGGTGGGCAGGGCTGGGAGACTGCTCAATTTTGGATTCACAGAATCCAAATTGCTCCGCTCCACAGAGAAGGGCCTCAACCAGACCACTCAGTTATGCCAGCTTGGAATCAGCATAGCTAATGGCTCTCCCATCATTACTTTCAATGCAAAAACTATGATATGAAGGAATCTGCCAGGGTAAGAAGACCTTTGCTCCCTAGACATTGCAATACATTTGTCATATTATTTTTCCACCCCAACATTAGGATTGCTGTACCTCAAAGGATTTCAAATACTGTTAACCAGCCCTGCTTCATTTAACCTTCATAGGATCACATTTTAAGTTAAGTCTAACAAATCAGCAGTACAATATTTAATAGTAAGCTTAAAACATTTTTATGAAGGTTTTATTAAACAGTGACCAATATTTTGTCAGAATATTTTGTTAATCATACTTCACAGTTTAACTAGACTTTACTATGACAATTATATTACAGGTAACCCCAATGCTATTCAGATACAAACAAGACTGCACTATTTGCTTCAGTGATATGTTTGATAATTGGCAATAATGTGCAGATCAAAGAAGCTCAGCCTCTGAAGTATTCTAAAGGATCCAGTTGAGGAAAAGTGGAAGAGCTCATTAGTACCACACCGGTGTTACTACAAAAAAAAAAAAAAAAAAGAATATTTTCATGAGACTGGGACTTTATCAGACACGCAAAATATGGCATTATAACGACGGCACATAACCGCAAAAGGGCGTGCAGATCAGATGACATCACCCTTTCGTGGTTATAAAGAGCCAAAATTGTGTACTTTTTATTGATGGCTTAAGTCGTCAATAGATTCATTCCCCCTGCTGCTTTTTTGCCAGCATTGCCGGCATGCAGTACCTCAGGCCATTGAAACCACGTACTTACCCTGACAATGGCCGCTCCGGCACAAACACTTTTGGGTGAGATCGGGACATCCAGGTATGTTTTGCTCTTTTTATGACCCTCCCTGGGTTACTTGGGGATTTTAAAGTATGTTTAGGTACTTGGTGTAAGTTAAAAAGCTTTATTTTTGTTTTGGATTTTTAATTTCCTGCATGATGAAATTGCACAAGATTTCAAACAAGGGGCTCGTTCACTTTGAAATGTGCTGCATCTGATAAAATCCTAAGGCAGTATAACCTATTGAATCAATATGTGAAATTGGTTGGAATATAATTAAATAGGAAGAGAAAGTCTGTCCATTTAGCAACATCCTCAAAAGTTGCACACAAAAGAAAGCAACACAAATATTTTGTACATACAGTAGCACTCCTGTATTTACTGATTAGCCATCTGCTGATTCAGTTATGGTGACAGCAGGGGGTGGGGTGGACAGGGGAGGAGGAGATCTCAACTCCCTTCTCCCTTCCCCCAGGATAGCTCTGGTGGCGGTGGTAGCACTGAGGGGAAGTTGAAAGGAGAAGAGGAGGGGAGATCTTGCAGTTGGCAGCCAGGGGTCTCCAGAGGCCTGGGAGGCTGCAGCACATGGTGGTGGATATGGAGGTGGCCTGGGAGGCTGCAGTGGCGGTGTGCGTGGTGGCAGTGGTGGAGGAAGAGGAGGCCTGGGAGGCTACAATGGCAGGTGCCTATATCAGTGGTGGTGGAGGAGGCCTGGGAGGCTGCGGTGGTGGTGGAGGAGGCCTGGGAGATTGCAGTGGCACACAGCAGTGGTGAAGGCCATGGTAGCAATGCGTATGGTGGTGAAGGAGGAGGCCTGGGAGGCGGAAGCCTAGGCAAGCCAGGGTGCAACAGTGGTGGCAGCCTGGGCCACGAGCCTCCCTCTCTCCCTCCTCCACCAGGGTGTTTGCTATTATCTGTGGATTTCATTATCCATGGGGACCCCGGAACCAATTCCCCATGGATACAGGGGTGCTACTGTATTGAATAAGATGTGGGCAAAGTGTGCCCCTCCAGACATTGTGGACCTGCAGCTCCTAGTAATCCCCACCATTGGCTAAGGTGGGAATTGGGCTCATGGAAGCTGCAGTCCAACAACATCTGAAGATCTGCACTTTGCTTACCCCTTACTGGACCAAGCCTGAAAATAAATATGCAAAAGTTTGTAGCATCCAAAATAATCTAGAAGTCTACTTGCATCTATAACCCTACTCAGGCCTTCTTAATTATTTTTACTGAACATACTTGGGAAGGGCGGTATGGCATCTCCTCCCTCACAACTTTACTCGTGTGAAAAGCAACCAGTCTGAAGGGAGAGTCTGACTTGTGGAGGCTTTCCATGTGAGCCAAAAGAACAAGCTGTAGCTGTGGTTCTTCGAAAGATCATCTGTAAACTCAAACATATGGGTTTATTCTGTGCCTGCACAGAGTAAGTAGAAACTTCCAGCATTAAGCTGAGTCTTTTGGTGGGTACCCTGTCCACTAGACTCTGCACAAGTTCATACAAAGTTTCCATCCTTCCTCATATGTTGCAATATAGGGGTGCCAACCCAGGAAAAAAAAAGTTGTGACTACAGAGAGAAAAGATGGATAGGTTATGTGAATTCACAGATGACCACTTATAGAACATATAAGCAAGTTGTTGTTCATCTTCATGGTCTTTGATTTACACATATGGATGACTAGCAATCTGACTTGCCAGAAGTGAGTCCCATGGATATTGACAGACTGAAAGTACAGTTGTCCCTCATATTCGCTGGGGTTTGGTTCCAGGACACCCCCCCCCCCAGGATACAAAAATCTGTGAATACTCAAGTCCCATTATATACAATGGCATAGCAAAATTGTGTAAGAGTATTTTCAAGCCATGAATACTTAAATCCGTGGATACCAAATCCGTGGATACAGAGGGACAACTGTACTCTCCATCTAGCTCACACATCCAGACTATACAAATGTTAAGGGTTTAGCTCATGTTCTGTAGCTGTCCATGAACCAGACATTTCTGAGAAAGGCTGTAAAAGCTGCAATTGCTCTCACACAGTGATCAAGAATGAAACTGAAGGGAAGTTTCTTGCCTGCTTATAGAACAGGTATATGGTAAGAGTTACTCATTCAGACAGAGTTACTAATTTTCAAAGAAAATAGGTAGTCCCTTTTCATGACCCTCATAACAAACAAAAAGACAATTAGTGAGGGAGAAGGCCTGGTTGCATAGAAAACAAACACTCCTCTAATATCTAGCAAACACAAGGCTACCTTACATGGAGCAGAAGGAACTGTGTAAAAAGTTGGCAGCACAATCTCCTCAGTCAAGTGAAAAGTAGAAACTACTATGTAGAGGAATCATAGAATTATTCATAGAAGAGTTGCAAGAGACCACAACGGCCATCCAATCCAACCCCCTGCCTTGCAGGAATATACAATCAAAGCACACTTGACAGATGGCCTTCTAGCCTCTGTTTAAAAACCTCCAAAGAAGAAGATGTCACCACACTCCAAGGCACTGTATTCCCCTGTCGAACAGCTCTTACCATCAGGAAGTTCCTCCTAATGTTTAGGTAGAATCACTTTTCTTGTACTTTGAATCTATTGCTCTGTGTCCTAGTTCCTGAAGCAGTAGAAAACAAGCTTGCTCCTTCTTCAAGATGACATCCCTTCATACCCATTTCCCTAAGCCACTCCTCATAGGGCATGGTTTCCAAAACTTTTACCACTTTGGTTGCCCTCCTCTGGACATTTTTCAGCTTGTCAATATCCTTCTTGAATTGTGGTGCTCAGAAGTGGACACAGTATTCCAGATGAGGTCTGACCAAAGCAGAGTAGAGTGGTACTATTACTTCCCTCAATCTAGACACTATACTCCTATTGATGCAACCTAGAATTGCATTGGCTTTTTTACCTGCTGCATCACACTGCTGACTCATGTTCAGCTTGTGCTCTACTAAAACTCCTAGATCCCTTTCACATGTACTGTTTTCAAGCCAGGTGTCACCCATCCTGTATCTGTGCATTTCATTTTTACTGCCCAAGTGTAGTATCCTACATTTCTCCCTGTTGAAATTAATTTTGTTAGTTTTGGCCCAGCTTTCTAACCTGTTAAGGACATTTTGAATTCTGATCCTGTCCTCTAGGTATTTGCTACCCCTCCTAATTTTGTGTCATCTGCGAATTTGATCAGCATGTTCTCTATTCCAACATCCAAGTTGTTTATAAAGATGTGGAATAGCACTATGCCTGGGACAAAACCCTGTGGCACCCCCCCCACTAGTCACTTCACTTCTCTCCAGGATGAAGAGGAGTCATTGATCAACCCTTTGGGTTCATTTGGTGAACCAATTACAAATCCACCCAACAATAGCATTGTCTAGCCTACATTTTACTAGCTTGTTTGCAAGAATATCATGGGGGACCTTGTCAAAAGCATTACTGAAATCAAGATATGCTACATCTGCAGGATTCCCTTCATCCACCAAGCTTGTAACTCTACCAAAAAAAAGAGAGAGAGAGAGAAAGAGAGAGAGAGAGAGAGATCAAATTAGTGTAGCATGACTTGTTTTTGAGAAATCCATGTTGACTCTTAGTGATCACAGCATTCCTTTCTAAATGATTACAGACTTTCTGCTTAATGATCTGCTCTAGACTCTTTCCTGTTAATGATGTCAGGTTGACTGGATGGTACTTTGGGTTCTCTCTCTTTTTTTTCCTTTTTGAAGATGGGGACAACATTTGCCCTCCTCCAGTCTGCTGGGACATCTCCTGTTCTCCAGGAACCCTCAAAGATTATTACTAGTGGTTCTGAGATTACTTCTGCCAGTTCTTTTAATACCCTTGTGTCATGAAGGCAGTCCCATCATCCTGCAAAGGTGGTGGCACTACCATCATTCTGCAAAGACTACATTTCCCATTATCTGCTTCCCAGCTAGACTGACTTTCTCTGCGTTTAAAATCTTGGCTTTCTCACTAGTAAATACTGGGTTACAAAGGACTTTTGGATTCTCAGTTTTTTTTAAGTCTGGCCTGAAGATTTGAATTCACTTAGAGAAACCAGGTATTCCTGTACTACCTCTTTACTTTTTCTTTGCTGCATTTCCCCCCACTGTATCATCTGCTCCATTTTCCCCAGGCTGAGCATTATTTTCCTTTTGTGAGAAGACAGAGGCAAAAAAGGTGTTGCATAGGGTCCATATGATAAACATATCTTTGTGAAACTGTAGACAAGGCTGATCACAATGAAAAGCTGCCATCTTGCTCACTCTCTGAGAAACAATTGCAATTAGAAAAATAATTTTAAATGTCAAAAGACTTAAATCAAAGATAGCTAACAGCTCAAAGGACATCCCTACAAGCTTAGATGAGACCAACTGCAGGCTACAAGATGGCATCCACCAGGTGACATTCAAGATGCAAGTTTCTGAAATACTTCAAGAAAGCCTAGATGTAAGGGAGTGTAAACCAGGAGGCTATAGCAAAAGGGCTAGAGTGCACCACATTGGCTTTAAAGATAACAAGCTCCTTTGGAACCAAGGTGAGCCAAACCACCACCACCACACGCACATGCATGTATTTGAGCAAGTTCAAAGTCAGAGACAGAAAGAGATAGCAAGAGTCCACTTTATCATGGTATTCTGTAGTCAACATACTTTTAAAAGTAGGGCTTCAAGGTCATGCAGAAGCAACTTTAATGCCTTGGGTGTGACAGCCCACAAAATAGAACTTTTTTTAAACAAAAATAAAAAATGTTGAAGAACAAACACAGTAGATGAGAAATACATGGAAAAAGAAGGAAATTAAAAGCTCTGCTGATTCACAAAAGGAAATGTCAAAGAAAGGGCAGAAAAGTTCCTGCAGCAGACAAAAAAGAAATACCTACCAAAATGCTTAGCCTAGCTCCAGGCCAGTTTGGACAGAAGCTGAGTAACCTGCATGTTAGAGTCACAGAGACCATAAAGTACTACCCACATTTTCTTGTGTTCTTGCTTGTGTAGAGTTTCCATTGGTAGTCTCTCCCCTTCAGATCTCTGCTATTTGCATGTGAACATGAAGATGAGGACAGCGCTTGCTCTCCTCACATGTTGAATAAACATAGTTAAATACAGCTCAATAGGGCTTATATTAGCCACATGTACCACTGGAACATCACAACATCCTCTCCCTCATTTTGAAAAACTTCCATTCTAGTCATCTGAATTCAATACAACAGCCAAAAGCTACAATATATCTTGTAAACATACACAACAGGATGCTTTTTTTAAATCATTCCCCAAACTCAATATAGCATATTCATCTTTTAGTCTTCTTTCTTTATTGCCATACTATTGTAGGTACTGTGGAAAACAGAAACACACAGATGCTTGTGAATGTGTGGGCTTCAAAGACAAATTTAACTCCCATCCGTCTTCTACATAGAGATTACATTCTAGACAAGTTAAGCCACCACAGAATGCAGAAATATGACAGACAACAGCAGGGTTTTCACAGTAGAAAATCAAGGGATAGCTTGACAAGCAGCAGAAATACTGATTTCACAGTTTGATCATTTCAGCATTAAACTGGCAGACAGCTGATGCTTTAATCTATTCTCTACCTTTCCAGCTTCTGGTACAAGTTGTCAGATTGAGCACACCTCATAATGCACAGAGAATGATTTACAATCCCCTTCACCCATCTTCACAAGTTATTGGATGGGTCATTGGCAGAAAAAATAATTCTCACAGATGAGGTACATAAACCAAGATATGACAACTTTGGGCTAGGCTACATTATTACTCCATGGTTGAGCTGAAACCTGAAGCTATGTCTCAGGTCCAGCGGACCACAGTGACATTATAATTTGCTATTTTCCTTTGAGGATTTCTAAGAAGGAAATCTCTACTAACCATAAAGTCCTATATCCAATAGATTAGCATTAGTTAGATCTATAAATACTGTAATCAGTTCACTTAAAATTAATCAAATTTGTGAGAAACATATCCAGGGAACAGTCACATTTGCCTTTCTGTCTATGAACTAACTATAGACATACTTGTTCCTGACAGCTGCTTAACTCCCAGATGTCTCTCTGAAGACAGCATCATTTCTAAATGCTTAAATATTCAAATTTGTTTCAAAAGCAAGCTACTTCTAAACATGGAAGGCTAGTGATGCATGAAACACAAGAAATAATTTTGATAACCCTACATCCACAACTACACAGCTGCTCTACTGAAAACTTCCTTTTGACTGTGTAAAGGAAAAATATTTTACTATTGGCAAATGTGGTATGAGACCAGAAAGCCCCAGGCTTTGTTCTGGTAAATTTGAAGAACAGATTAATTTGTCAAAATAAGGCACATGAATTTTCATCAAAGACATGGTGCCACATCTAATCTTGCATTATGGTTCTACCTCTGCTTAATTCCACTACAATTGTGCACAAGTTGGTTGCAAAAAGTCATATTTGCAGGCAAATAACTCCCAGGATTTCCTCAATTTCAGAAGGGAGAATAGGAGAAAAACAGTTTCCTTGTAAGGTATTAAAGAAGCAGCTGTTAAAACAGCACTCAAATCAGAAATCTCTCAACTGTTCTAAATGAGCTTATTTCAAAGTACTGGAATTGCTATCCATATTGTTTTTCTGATCTGCCAGAATGCATAATGTACAAAACAGTTCTTGAAAAGACCCATGATCACAATTTCCCCTTCATGGGAGGAAACAGGCACTTGGCAATACTAGGGGGTATTATATTCTTATTCTTGTCCAGTTTTTAAAATAAACCTAACAATAAACAAAAGCAGGTAACCAACTGATAGGCCATATGTGTTTTAGTAACTAAGAATATGAGGCAAGACTTACTTTGAACATATTCCAGAAGGAAGGGAAATCATGATATACTGACTCCAGAATCAGTATCCTCAGCTTTTTTAAAAAAAACCACAGTTTTCTAGGGCATGTGGCTAAGAAGAAATGCTTACCTAGATGTTTTCAGTCAGTACTCTCTGAACTACTGAAGATTGACAAGGATTCCTTTTCAGTGGGGAGAAGCTGAAGATTTTGTGTCCTGCATAACTCTTGCTCTTCCTCTATGGCCAGAAGAACCAGAGTCAATTATGCAAAGTGGTCAAAGAGGGACAACTGACTTAATTCTTTTGTAATTTATGGCGATACAGAGCTTTAATATTCCTAGCTCATGCTATACATGTCACTAGCTACACTTGTTACTAAGAGAAACTCTGCTTTTGAGACTTGTCTTTTGATATAGGAAACCTCCACTTATCTGACAGGTTAGGGACTACAGCAGTGACAGAAAACAGAATTGGTTGAAAAAGCAGAACCCATGTAGGGAACGTGAGGGAATTATGGTGGCTTGCTTGGGACTGCCTGTGTGTGCCCGCAGATGCCTGCCCCCTGAGCATTGCTTGCAAAGTCTATGTAGGTTTGGTGACTCCCCCCACTTCTCAGCTCACTTTGCAAGCAGCAAGTGTGTGTGCGGTCAGTCCCAAGCAAGCCTCTGTAGGCAAGAACTGTAGGCAAGAACGAGTGGATTCCTCATCAAAAGAATGGAATTTGTCCTTAATCTACAAGCATCGAAAAAGCGAGTCAAGTTGTCAGATAACAAGCCACCAACAGGCGGGGGCTTCTTGTAGTAGATGTTCTAATCTACCATTAGCCAATCATTAACTCAATGTAATGTGTTTCAAACCACATGACTGCTCAAATTAAAAGCAAGAGAAATTTATTTTAAGGACTAAATCCAACCACTAGTCCAAACTAAATCTGTAAGACTTACATAAATTCTGACTTACCATTCAGTAAGTGAGTACTAAAGGAACAGTCAGGATAGTATGCTCCATGTGTGGAAAATCAGATATAGCAAATTGATAATATAGCAGGCGTATTTAGAATTCTATACTCTACTAACTTCAGCAGCTGGTTCCTTAAACATGCTACATCAGCAGTCAAAAAACATCCAGTAAAAAAGCATCATGCTTATGCAGGCAAATAATTGAGTTATGGAGTTTAAGGCTTAACAGAAAGAATCACAACCCGGAAACATCACCCAAGGAGATTTTCTGCTGTGCTTTCTGCAATCGGACATGTTAATCTCGGATTGGCCTTTTCAGTCATCAGCGCGCTTGCAGAAAGCGCGGGATGAGTCCTTACTGAATTTTCGTTTGCGAAGAAAAGCCAGAGAGAGAGACTTCCAACTAGAACAGATCCTCTGAATCGCTGTAATTTACATAAGTGTGGATTTACCAGTTGGATTCAAGTTCAATGTTTTTTTTGGGGGGGGGTGGATCTTCCAAAAGTTGCTGACCTGCAACTCCCATTAGCATCAGCCGGTATAGCCAATGATCAGGGATGCTGGGTTTCAGTCTAACAATCTGTGGAGAGGCACATGACTCTCACATCTGATTTACAAGTTTTGGTTGTTGTTGGTTTTTTAGGCCAAACACCATCCTCTATTTACAGCTCTACAGATTAGCTTTACTTTTAATGGCCAGGATTCTACTGGTTCCTTGTGTGCATGGAAGAGAGATATCAATACCTTGCATACCTTGATTTCAGTAAGGCCTTTGACAAGGTTCCCCATGACATTCTTGCAAACAAGCTTGTAAAATGTGGGCTAGACAAGTTAACTGTTCAATGGATTTGTAACTGGTTGACCGGCCGAACCCAAAGGGTGCTCAGCAGTGGCTCCTCTTCGTCTTGGAAAGATGTGACCAGTGGGGTGCCACAGGGTTCTGTCCTGGGCCCAGTGCTATTCAACATCTTTATCAATGACTTGGATGAGGGAATTAGGGGCATACTTATCAAATTTGCAGATGACACCAAATTGGGAAGAGTAGCTAATACCCTAGAGGACAGGATCAAAATTCAGAATGACCTGGATAGACTGGAGAGCTGGGCCAAAGCTAACAAAATGAAATTCAATACGGAGAAATGTAAAGTACTGCATTTAGGGCGGAAAAATGAAATGCATAAATATAGGATGGGAGAGACCTGGCTGAATGAGACTACGTGCGAAAGGGATCTAGGAGTCCTAGTAGACCACAAGTTGAACATGAGCCAACAGTGTGATGCGGCAGCTAAAAAGGCCAATGCAATTTTTGGCTGTATCAATAGAAGTATAGTGTCTAGATCAAGGGAAGTCATAGTGCCACTCTATTCTGCCTTGGTCAGACCTCACTTAGAATACTGTGTCCAGTTCTGGGCACCACAATTCAAAAAGGATATTGACAAATTGGAGCGTGTCCAGAGAAGGGCAACTAAAATGGTGAAAGGTCTGGAAATGATGCCTTATGAGGAGAGACTTAGGGAGCTGGGTATGTTTAGCCTGGAAAAAAGACGGTTAAGAGGCGATATGATAGCCCTGTTTAAGTATTTGAAGGGATGTCACGCTGAGGATGGAGCAGGCTTGTTTTCTGCTGCTCCAGAGACTGGAACACGGAGCAATGGGTGCAAGCTCCAGGAACAGAGATTCCACCTCAACATGAGGAGGAACTTTTTGACAGTAAGAGCTGTTCGGCAGTGGAACACACTCCCTCGGAGCATGGTGGGGTCTCCTTCCTTGGAGGTCTTTAAACAGAGGCTGGATGGCCATCTGTCAGGGATGCTTTGATCAAGATTTCCTGCGTGGCAGGGGGGTTGGACTGGATGGCCCTCGTGGTCTCTTCCAACTCTGCAATTCTATGATGCTATGATTCAACAAATTTTGTAGAAGGTGATTTGTAGGAGGTGTAGTCCCTGTGCACCTGCGACACAGCAGTCTCTTCCCTACAACCTGATCTCTGTACTACTCCATACTCTGCTGTAGGATGCATCTTAAGGCTTCTGGAGCAGTTCTTGAGGAACACGCAAAGGCCATTGTGGAGAAGGGGGATCCTCCTCTTCTGAAATTTGCTGACAGGTTTCTTCTGGCAGCATAGGACTCAGCTGGATCCTGGCCAAAGTCATGGATAAGTTACACAATCTGCTTTGATCCTTTAAAAGTGAGGTGGGCAACTGTGGCCTGCCAAATGATTTTTGGCAGAAAATTCTCAACAGCTCCATATAACACAGCTAATATTGAGGGACTTCAGGAACTGTAGTCAGGAGGTGCTCACTCCTCAACTTTATCACTACAACTATTTTCTCAAAGCAGAACTTTTTCAAAGATTCAGATGGAAAATGACATGGGGAGCATTCACTTGGGGATCATTCACAAGCCCAATGGGATTTTTTATTGCCCCTCCCTTTAAACTGCTGCCTGTATATTATCACAACCTTCTTTTAAAATCCCCCCCCCCATGTCAAAAGCAGTCTGACAGATGACATGAGAGCAGCTCTTTGTGAAAACATGCTTAAAGAACTCTCTGGCTCAAAAGAACGAGCTCATGGTTCTTTGAAGCTTGGCTGTTAATGCCAGTACTGGAAATTCAAATTGTTGGTTTTGGAAAGGAAAGATAAATGAAGGGCAATAAAAAGAATTCTCCAAGTCTAAACCCAGTTTCATTCCATTTTTGCCGCTCTGCTATTTTTCTATGCAATTTTTAACCACTGCTGATTAGGAGCCACCAGACTGAAAAGTAGAAAATGATATTTTCCAAAACAAACGCAATACACGTGTATATATTTGACTCTGGCTCAGACCTAACCATCTTAGGTTGATAAGTACACTCTAGGTGGAGCTGTTCCTGACGAGTGTTCAGAAAATGAGACTAGATTGAAACAGCACACACTGCTTTCTGGTGTGTGATCTGCAGACCGTATAACATCGGTCTTATGACAGCTACAGTGACTCCCACTTTATTTCTGTGCCCAGTGGTGTAGTGGTTTGAGTGACTAGGACTCTGGGATATCAAGGTTCAAATCCTCACTAGGCCATGGAAATCCACTGAGTGACCTTGGGTAAGTCACACACTCTCAGCCTCAGAAGAGGACAATGGCAAACCTCCTCTGAAAAAATCTTGCTGAGAAAAATTCAGAATAGGTTAGAAAATTTTAAAGGTTTTAACAAATAATAAAATAAAACCACAGTTTATCAGCACAAGAATGATCCATGTGCTTGTGAATCCCTCATCATCCCTCTTTTCTACTTATAATCCCACCTTCAACACTTTAATCTTGGCTTGTTAAACCCAGTTTCCATTTCAGATTTCAAGTGGGAAAATTAGATGTGAAACCAGGATTAGAGCATGCAGAAACACAGCTTGTTTCCAGACTGCCAAACCACAGATATGAAACAACAGCTCTAAGTTTGCAAAACCTGAGCAAGGGTGTTAGTAACAGGATCTCTTGCAAGGTTTTCATTCACGGGTCACAATAAGTGAAAGCCAACTTGATGGCACATAGCCACCACCACCTATGCTTTATTGTCTCCAATTGTTATCTCTTAATTGGGTACTATACAGCTACACACATATGAGCAGGAGCCCCTTCCTAAGAAATCTATATGGATTTTCAGTTCCAGTACAACTTCCACATGTGTTATTTTTCCAGATTCATTCTTAAAGCACCACTGTGGAGAAGAACACAGCTGGTTGTTTGCTGCCAGCATTACAATCAGCACCATGCACACTGCATGAGCTAAATGGCTCCATCATCTGTGGATCAGAAGGAAAGTATGCTGCCACATCAAAATGAAACAGAAGGAAGCGCTATAATTTGAGAAGAATAGTAGGAGTGGGCAGAGAAGGCGGCACTGGAGGTACCAAACAGGGACAAAATCTGCCAGTGATCATTAGCATTTGATTAAAGCCCTATGTTCCTAGAATACAAACACACTGCAGCAGGGAGGAAAATAGGTCATTGCTTTCAAATGGCTTCCCTGCTAGAGCTGAATTTCTTTGAAATGTCAATTATAACTTTACTGTGTAACAGGCCAAATCTTCCATCTTTATGTACTACACACACCACATACCCCTTCTGAAAAAAGATGAAACCATGAAAAGCTAGCAACATTCTGGACTTAGACTAAGCAAATAAAGGGTTAAGCTGAAAAACAACAGCCCTGATGCTGTGTGTATTGTCCTTTTGTCTATTTCAGTATCCCAGCTTCACTGATCTACAACTCAAGCATGATAACAACTGCTCTGAAGCCACTGCTATGATTCAGCTTCTACTGCAGGATATCTAGGGCCTTAATGTTCCAATCACAGGGAAATCAAATAAGTATACAGTTGTCCCTTCATATTTGCTAGGGTTTGGTTCCAGGACCCCAGTAGATACCAAAATCCATGAATACTCAAGTCTTGCATGGGTTTTAATGTTTGGAATACTGGCAATGCTTGCAGTGGGATAGTGCAAATACTTCAGAATGTTATGGTGACTCCAGAGTGGATAAAAATTGCTTGTTCATTTTTTTTTTTAAAGTCAGTTTTTTAAAGTTGTAAAGTTTAAGGTTCTCTTAAACCAGTGTTTTTAACGCTATATGAAGTGGAGTACTGGCAATATTATCCCTAATGTGCCAAGGACCAGTACCATGTATGTGCTGATCAGTTACAACTGTTTCTTTCTCTCTTGGAAATTCTCTGTGGATAAGCTGTCAATAAGCTTGCAGACCGTAAAGTACTATTTTTGGGAGGCGATGGTCCTCCATCCTAGAAATGTGCCCTGCCCAGCGCAGCTGTGTTCTCAATATCATGTCCTCAATGCTGGTGATTCCTGCTTGCTCAAGGACAGCAACATTCATCACATAGTCAGTCCAGTGTATATTTAGGATTGTGCATATACAGCGCTGATGAAAGTGTTCGAGGAGTCCGAAGTGTTGGCAATAGGTGACCCATGTTTCATATCCATAAAGGAGAATAGACAGTACAATGGCTCTATACACACTGATTTTTGTGCTTTGCCCCAGGTGTTTATTACGCCAGACTCTTTTCTAAAGTCTTGCAAATGCGCTATATGCCCTTGCTAATCTGTGATTGAGCTTTGTCAATCTTGGCATCTGAGGAGATTAAGCTTCCCAGGAAGGTGAACTGTTGAACGGACATAAGCACAGAGTTGCCGACGGCAATGTGGGGATGGTGGTGTTTGTCCTGTGGTGCAGGCTGGTAAAGAACTTCCGTTTTCTTCAGGTTGACTTCCAGCCCAAACAGCTCTGCAGCTGTTGCAAAGCAGGATGTTAGGCGCTGCAGAGCTGCTTCTGTGTGGGCAAGAAGGGCAGCATCATCAGCAAAGAGCAGCTCACGGACTAGATAGTTTAGAGTCTTAGTGCGAGCCCTCAGACGGCTTAAGTTAAACAAGCTACCATCAGTACGGTAACACATATACATGCTGTCTTCTTCTTCAAGCTCTGCCGTAGTCCTTTGGAGCATCATGCTGAAGAAGATTGTAAATAAAGTTGGAGCAAGAACACAACCTTGCTTCACTCCATTAGTTATTAGAAAGGGCTCTGAAAGAGCATCGCCATATCTGACTTCACCACGCTGGCCCTCGTGTAGCAAGATAATCATTTTAAGGAATTTGGGGGGACATCCTAGTCTTTCCAGGATCTGCCACAGACCTTTTCTACTCACAGTGTCGAAGGCTTTGGTGAGGTCAACAAATGTTACATAGAGACCCTTGTTGAGCTCTCTACATTTCTCTTGCAGTTGTCTAAGGGCAAATACCATATCTGTAGTACTCCTATTGCCTCTAAAGCCACATTGGCTTTCAGGAAGAAGTTCTTCTGCAATAGCAGGAACTAATCTGTTCAGGAGTATCCTTGCAAGGATTTTTCCAGCAATAGAGAGCAGTGTTATGCCTTGATAGTTTGAGCAATCGGATTTTCTTTCTTTTTTCTTGTACAGGGTGATGATGACTCACAAGAGAAGAAAAAGGTTTCAGTTTCCTTTTTGCTTGTGGGTGTGTCTGGTTCTCTTCTGTCCTCTTCACTAAGCCTCTCTCCCTCGTCCCTTCCACACACTTCCCCCCCCTCAATTTTTTTTTTACAGGAATGGGCGCTTTATGTCTATTTGATACTGTGAAGAGGAAATATAAATAGTTTTCTTTTGTTAATAATGTTGATGGTTTCCTCTGGGTTTTAAAAAATATATTTTTTTTTTGCCTGCGCCACATAAACTAGCAAAACCAAAGAGGCTCTGTCCGGTTCAGGAGATTGTTGCTCCATTTTTTACAAATAAAAAATTGAAAAAAATAAAAGTAAATTCCATTTGTAATAATTGTGTGAATACCCTATTTTAATATACCTATTGTGATAATTTTATGCCAAATCAAATTGTACATAGTCATATTTTATGTTCCTAAAGTAACAGAGTGACTTTCAATCTGTAAAAAGTGCTAATGTTGCATTTTTCAATTTTTCCAAAATTTCCATTTTTTTGGAAAAAAACAGAGATTTTTTTCCCCATGGATTCAAAATTTCCAGATATGTTACATCTCTAATTGGGGGCCAGGGTGGCATAGTGGTTTCAGTGCTGGACTACAACTCTGAAGACCAGGGTTCGAATCTCCCCTCAGCTGTGAGAACACACTGCATGACCTCTAGTCAACTCAGTAACTATCAAACGTCCCTTCAAGTTGTCCATCACAGGCATTTTTTATCTGCTACTTTTTGAAGTTGGGACTTGGCAAAGGCAAAAGCAAAGTACAAACATGAAAAAAAGGATAAAATAATTGCCCAATTATCAGGTTCCTATATTCTCTTATTTTATCTCACAAACTTCATGAGAAACACGGTATATGGGAACATTTTAAAAACATTCCTTCTATTGGTTAAAAAAGATGAGGGGAACCATGCAAAATATGTACAGTAAGAAGTTACTTTTTGGACAACAGCTTCCAGAATCTACCAGCTAGCATGGCTACTGGCAACCTCTGGAAGGTGTCATACAAACAGTAACTTTCCCAAGCTCTAAAGAATGACAAAAAGATGCAAGTCCTGGTTGTGAGAATGAAAGAATATAAACAATATTCTATCAGTGCAGTTCAGTGGTCAGATCTGCACTACTGTTTAGGAAATATATGAAACACGATCAAGGAGAAATTTGATTTAAGTTAGCTTCTTCTCCTCACTGATTTAAATCAGTGATTTAGAAACAGATTGGTTTAAATCCTCCCTGCCTATCATGTTATTTCCCCCCCCCTCTGTGCTCTCTAAGATGGGGCATTAGATATATTAGTTTACACAACTGGGAAGTGTAAAGCAAACAGCTGATAAGCAGTGGGAGTTGGGCATCTAGTGCAATATGAAAGTCACTGGTCTATCCTTTGGAACATGATACACAATGTTTACAGGATTTTAACCTAACAATGCTTCAAGAAGAAATTAAAAAAGAACAAGCAGTTACTGAAAGAGAATCCTCATTTGAAAGAACCAGAGAGAGAAATACAAAGACTACAACACCAAATCTCTATTATGTTGACAGAAGAAACAGAGAAAAAAAAATATGCTAACCAGAGACATTTTGCAATGGCAAACAAATCTGGAAAAAGATTAGCACAGAGGCTAAGGTTTACAGATCAAAGAGAAATTAAAAACTGTTTTCATAAGTTTTATACAGAGTTATATAAATCCAGACAGACTCAAATCAGAGACGATGGAAAAATATTTGAATAAGCCAAAGATCCTGAAAATAGAACAACATCAGAGAGAGGAGTTATATATAGAAAAATAACCTTAATGGAAGTGATCGAAGCTATTAAACAGTGTAAGTTAGGTAAAGTGCCGGGACCAGATGGTTTTATGGCAATCTATTATAAAAAGCTACAGAACAACTTGCAACACCGCTACAATGAATAATAAATTCTATCATAACAGATAACCTACCTGCTGCATGGACAGAAGCCAATATCACTCTGATCCCAAAAGAAACTACAGAAACTACAGAAAGAAAACATTATAGGCCTATATCTCGTCTCAATATAGATTACAAAATCTTTGCTAACATCCTTGCAGACAGACTGAAGAAAATCTTACATACTTGGATCCATGATGATCAAAGAGGATACCTGTCAAACAGACATATACAAGAAAACACAAGAATACTAATAGATGTAATAGAATACTTTTGAAAAAAGGCCAGATAAACAATTAGCAATCATCTTCTTGGATGCTGAGAAAGCATTTGACTATTGCAGTTGGGAATTCATGTTAAAAATAATGGAGAAAATAAAATCATAGAATTATAGAGCTGGAAGAGACCACAAGGGCCATCCAGTCCAACCCGCTGCCTGCAGGAATGCACAATCAAATCATTCCCGACAGTTGGCCATCCACCTCTGTTTAAAAACCTCCAAAGAAGGAGACTCCACTACACTACAAGAACAGATCTAGGAACAAACTTTTTGAAATGGATCAGAGCAATATATAAAGACCAGAAAGCACAAATAATCATAAATAGAGAAAAAACTAAAAGTTGTAATATACAACGGGGAACTAGACAAAGTTGTCCTCTCTCACCATTATTTTTTATCATTACGTTGGAAATCTTAAATAATAAAATCAGGGAAGAGAGATCTATACAAGGTGTAAAGATTAGAAAATCTGAATATAAGCTTTGGGTGTATGCTGATGATGTGGTGATATTTCTTATGGAACCTCTGGAAAATATTCACCCCCTACTACGAGTTTTGAAGGAACATGGAGAATGTGCAGGTTTCAAGATAAATAAAGAAAAAACAAGGATGCTTACTATGAATATGAATATGATGGGTGACATAGAATTAGAAAAAATATCTGAATTTAAAATACAGAAAAACAAGTATTTAGGTATAACCATTTCAACTAAGAATTCAAATCTATTCAAGAATAATTAGGTATGAAAAAACATGGGATGAGGTTAAAAAAGATCTAAAAATTACCCAAGCTATTCCTGTTATAATTAATGAAATACCTTTTAAATTGTGGTAGAGAGCCCTAGCACGGTTTATCTGGCAGGCAGGAAACCCAGAATTAAAATGAAGCTATTACAAGATGCGACATCTAGAGGAGGATTGGGACTGCCAAATTTGAAAACCTATTACCACACTTGTAGCACCTCCATAGCCAGCTGTGTCAAATAGCCCCCTGGCAGACAGATACTTCATTGCTTCATTGCAGTTCAAGGGTGAAGACTAGCTTCTAGTGAGGACTTCATCATTTACTTGAATAGCAGTCACAATGCACAGCTTTCCTCTTGTCCTTTGTAGCTGGCAAAAAGTTTCACATACAGCAGCAGAGGAGGTGACCCTGAAGGAGGAGGCATGCTCCAAGGTTACTGTCCCAAATATTAGCGTCAAGGTTCAGGTGCAGCTTTCCTCCTACATTCACATCACTGATAATTGTGGCAGCAATCTGAAATGACTGCACTCTACGTGAAGTTGAAGGCTTTCATGGTCGGCATCCATAGATTTTCCTTGTTTTTTTTTCCGGGCTGTGAGACTGTGTTCTGGAAGAGTTTATTTCTGATGTTTCGCCTGCATTTGTGGCTGGCATCTTCAGAGAATGGTTGGGTAGGAATCTATGTGGAGTTTATATGCTGTGAACCCCTGTTGGGGAGGATATATCAATTTGTGTAGTTGAATGGTTAGTTTTTGGGTATAGAAATGCAAGGATGATTAGTGTCTGTTTAGCTAATGGTTGGTTAATGGGCCATTATCTGCTGGAAATCCCCCTGTCCCTGGGTGGAATTCCTTTGTAAGTGTTTTGATTCTATTGTTTTTCAAAACTGGAAGCCAGATTTTGTTTACTTTTAAGGTTTCTTCTTTCCTGTTGAAGTTGTCCAGGTGTTTGTGGATTTCAATAGCTTCTCTGTGCATTCTGACATGACAGTTGTTAGCCTGGTCTAGAATTTCTGTGTTTTCAAATAGCATTTTGTGTCCAAGTTGGTTTATAACATGTTCTGCTACTGCTGATTTTTCTGGTTGGCCCAGTCTGCAGTCTCTCTCATGTTCCTTGATTCGTGTTTGCACACTGTGTTTTGTGGTCCCTATGTAAACTTGTCCACAGCTGCATGGTATACAGTAAACTCCTGCAGCTGTGAGAGGGTCTCCTTTGTCCTTCGCTGAGCGTAGCATTTCTTGGATTTTCTTGGCTGGTCTATAGATTGTTTGGAGGCTGTGTTTCCTCATCAGTTTCGCCAAATAACTTCTCACCTAGGAATGGTAAAGAAACCAAGTTCTGTTTGGATTTGAAGTCAGCACTCCACGACTTAAGCCACACCTGCCTCCTAGCCGCAACCGCAGCCCCATGTACCCTGGCACAAAACTGGACCGCATCCAGGGTGCTGTCGGCAAAAAACGCCGAGACCTTTGACAATTTGTTAAGGTCCTGTCTGACCCTCGGCTGGGACTTCGGTACATCCACCAGGGCCTCTTTAGACCACTGGATGGCTGCCCTTACCATCATGGTGGCAGTCGTAGAGGCACGAATTGCCAGGGAAATTGCCTTGTGTGCTCTCTTCAACGCGGTGTCCAATCGTCTGTCCTCGGGCACCTTAAGGGTTTCCTCCCCATCCCGACAAAAAAACGCCGACGAAACTAGTGCTGAGACCGGAGCATCGATAAGTGGAACCTGTAGTTTGCCCGTCACCATTTTTTGTAAGGCGTACAGCTTCTTAGCGTGGATAGGTTGCCCTTTGTTCACAGCCGGGTTTGCCCACTCGTCTCGGATGAGGCGCATCACCGTAGCTGGAACTGGCATCTCCAACGCTGTAGGCTGGGAGTCCGGGAAAAATTCCTCGGATATTTCAGGCAGATCAGGATCCACCTTAGAATGCTCTGTTGTTGGGAGCTGGAGTCCCAGTGTCCTCACGGCCTTCTTAAGGAGTACAGCTAAATCCTCTGTCCCAAAGTGGCGGGCCGACGAGTGGCCCGTCTCAGTGGGGGTGTTCTCCTCTTCCTCGGATAACTCCCCCTCCTCCCTGTCGGATTCCTCTTGGTCATCCGAGTCCTCCACTTGAGATTAGTAGACGGAAACTACGTCTTCCTCATCCTGGAATGGCTCCTGAACCTGTTGGTTTCTGGGCTGCTTTTTGGGAGGTGGGGTGTCCTCGCGGTCCGAGTCTGATGCCCCAGGCTCCTCCTCCACCTCTTCGGCTTGCCTAGTCTGTCCTGTCCTGCTGGAGGAGCTACCCTGGCTGAGGGTGCTGGTGGGATTCCCCCTCCCCTGCACCTTTGGGCGCTGGTTTGCGGGCCGGGGGACGTTTGGATTTCCCCTTGTTCGCCCCTCTGCCTTTACCCCCCTGGCGTGACTGCTGGTCTTGGGGTGCCTGCTGCACCTCCTGTCCCTCCTGCGCCGCGCTGTTTGCAGATATCGGGGGTTCAGGGTTGTGGTGCTCAGGGCTCCCGGGGTACCCAGTCCTCCCCCCTGGGTGACCTGGTGCTGTCCCATTAGGCCTGCTGCAGGAAGGCTGCCGCCAGCCATGCCGAGGCTTTCCTGGCCAGTGCGTTTTGCAGCCAGGATTGAAGGGCTGCGAACACCCCCCCCCTGCCGCCCCACTCCCTGGAGTCCCGGCGGCACCCACGCCGCCCACCAGCGGTTGCTGGGGGCCTGCCGTGTGTTGTCCGTCGCCGGAGGTCGTCTGGGCCAGGTGCGCCATCGCCGCGGTCTGCGCCCCTTTCTCGGGGCCGGTCCGCACCTCTCCAACCTCGGCCGGGTCTCGCAAGGTGTCCTCCGGCCGGCAGGCTTCTAGCCCCTCCGGGCGAAGCAGCTCTGGTTCTGGTTCGGCGGCGGCCGCGGTGGAGGTCTTCCCCTCCTTTGCTGGCTTCTTCGCGCCGCCGCTGCTCTTTCCCGCGGCTCCCTTGCCGCCGCCCATGCTGGTTCTTCTGGTGCCGGCTGCCTCCTCTCTCGTACCCAGCTGGTCCTCCGTGCTGGGGTCTTTCCGCCTGCTGCTTCTCTCTCCGGTGATCGCAGCTGCGATCGCTGCATTGATTTCCAGCTGCTGGCTCATCCTTCCTTCCACCCCTCCAAAAGGTCAGGCCAGGACACGTAATTTTAAAAGTCTGATTGTTTGTTTGTTTTTTAGTTTTTTGGTTTTTTTTAAAGATAGGGTGTCCAAGATGGCACCGGCCACGTGGAGGGTGGGAGTTGGGAGACCACAGAAACCCGTCCTACCAGGAGCATAGGCAGGAAACAGACTGGCTAGCCTGGGGTCGTCCCTCTAGGATGACCTCACTGGGGGCAGGCCAAGTCCTTTTGTTTCCTCCCTACTGGGAGCATGTGGGGAGGGACAACCCAAAGCAATCGGATGCTCTGGAGCCCTCCCCACTGGGAAAGCCATGATCTTGCATCTCCAGTGCTACATCACTCATGTAAACAGGCAATGTGTGTGAACAAGGAATGGTCTATGTGTATAGTTTTACCAAAATCTCTCACCTAAATCTAATCCAAACTAAATTAGTGCCATATTGGCATATTTACAGTTTGCTCCCATTCATGCTGTAATTGCTATATCGCTGGAGTTATGGTCAGCCTAATTCATTTTACTTCAAATAACTGATGTATTAAGCCACTGAACTGAGGGTAGCTTTTAATATAAGCAGCACCTGAATGGATATTTAAAAGTTCAGAGCACCTGCAGGGGTGGAATGGGAGTGAAGTAATTATTCTGAGCCAAGTTATTAAAGTGAAATGCCAGTCCAAGTTAAATTATTCTTAATATTGCTGCTTCCCTCAGTGCTACTTGAACGTGATTCTCTTGAGGCAGGTTGAGTTCTTTTGACTTGTTTAAGTCAAGTCATTTGGGAAATGATGAATGACAGCTTATTCCAAATACTGAAAGTGTAGCATGCATCTGAATGAAGCTCACAGTAAAAATCTGTGACTCTCTATTTCTCCTACAGGAATGGAAGCTAACACACACACTCTGAGATCCAATTTTCAGTGTAGTATTGGGGCAGTGATGGCACTCCTGAACTACAGTACATGGTTTTCCATCCAAAAGAGAATGTATTTACTAATAAAAGATTTTAGGGATGGAACCTAGGGTGAAAGAACAAAAATATAAAGGAATTTTAATTCTAAACAAGTCTGTTGGATTATTAAGGCAAAAGCAAAGGGTTTCAATATCATTAGTACAATGTATTATGGGGGGGGGTAAGATTTGTTTAGTTCACATGCTAATGTGAACCAACCTTTTTTTTAACCTTGTGGATTTTTCCTATTGTGTATAATTCCCCTAACAATGTATGCATTTTGTGTCCTTAGTCATCACAGGGTTTTTTTTCCATATTGTTGTTGTTGCTGCAGTGTTTTCATTTCCAACTTATGGCAACGCTAAGGCGACCCTCTCCCAGGCTTTTCTGAGGGCTAGGGGGTAATGGTGGTACACTCTTCTAATTAATGGGATGAAAAAATACTGTATCTCCCAAGCACAATGTACAAAGACTTCCAAAAAATACTTTCCACTACAGTGAATAAGAAATCGCAACCAAAACAGGAGCTCTTTGTGTACATTCAGTTTCTGATTTGAGCAAAAGTAAGATCTCGACTAAGCACATAGTTCTGTATCTTTGTTTTTTTTCTCATTAGAAGATCAAGTGCGTGTGTATCTTTGTTTTCTTACACACACACTTGATCTTCTAATGAGAAAAAAAAACAAAGATACAGAACTATGTGCTTAGTCGAGATCTTACTTTTGCTCAAATCAGAAACTGAATGTACACAAAGAGCTCCTGTTTTGGTTGCGACTTCTTATTCACTGGGAAAAGGCATTTGTCAGGGATGGGGGGGGGGTCTGAGGAGGGGTTGAGAGTTGAGAGTGGTTGTCTGTGGGTTTTGTTTTGTTTTGCATGTTTGCATGCATTTGGGAAGGCTCTGGGTAGTTTTTTGGCCTGAAAATTGTGCTACCTTTTACAACATGGAGGGGGTTGCTTAAAGGAGCTTTGGGGGACTGGTGGGGATATTCAGCGGCTGCATGCAGTCTGCAGGCCACACTTTTTCTACCCTACCTTAAGAGATAGAGCCCATCAGGGCCTCCTAGTGGATACCTTATGGTGGAGACCCAGCTACCTAAAACAGTATAGAAAGCTAATTCCAAAAATATAGCATTTTATCCTTCCAGTGTTAAGCCTCTAAGAATTTTCTTGATTATGATTATGAAACAGAAAGGCAAAGGAGGCAGGAGTTTTAACTTGTGTCTAGGAATGATAACAGGAGACTAAGGTCAAGCTTCAAGTCTATGTTTGTTTGCTACCACCATTTCCACAACAGTTCCAAATTCAGCTCTCCAAAGAATGCAGTAAAAAAAAAAATCAAACTAAGAATCTGCTTTTTTACTCCCACATTTTCTTCTCTCTCATTTCCAGTCCCGTCCTCATGATGAATATAGGGCACAAACCTATGTTTGCACATTCTTCCTGCCTTGCTTTTACTGTTTCATGGCCTATTTTCCGCTTTCTGAGTACAAAGGGAAACATTTTTGTGGTTTCCCTCCTACTGCAAAACTTCAGTGAGGGCCAATCAGTAACCTGATGATTTTCCTTGGGTTTTTTCCGGGCTGTGAGGCCATGTTCTGGAATAGTTTCTTTCTGACGTTTCACCTGCATCTGTGGCTGGCATCATCAGAGAATGGTTGGGTAGGAGTGTGTGTGGAGTTTATATACTGTGAACCCCTGTTGGGGAGTATATGTAAATTTGTGTAATTGAATGGTTAGTTTCTGGGTATAGAAATGCAAGGATGGTTAGTGTCTGTTTGGCTAATGGTTGGTTGGTGGCCCATTATCTGTTGGAAATCCCCCTGTCCCTGGATGGAATTCCTTTGTAGACCATTTTGTGTTTTTTCAGCAAAGTTTGATGAATTTGTTATTAGAATACAGAATACCCTAACAGTGCTATCTGACATGTTTGTACTCTTATCACTTTATATTTACAACACACAGCAGGCATACCAATTAAACTCAAAGTAGAGAAGAGCACTGTTCTGTCTAGCTTAATATTATCTACTATGAATGACAGCAGCTTTCTAGGGTCTCAGGGAATAATTTATCCCAACCCTGTTACTTGAACTCCCCAACCTCCTAGGGGGACAAAATCTAACTTAAACAACAACAACAACCCAGTTTTTACAGATAGTCTGAAGTACAGGATAGAAAAGTCCAGAAACCAGTGTCACAACTCTTATTTAATGCTGCTACAGAATTCGAGACATAAGACCACTACACCAACTGTACTATTATTCCACAACATAACCATAACTTTAAAAAAAACAACTCAGCAAACAATGAAGATTCTTCCTTCCAGCCTTCCATGAACAAAATATATGAAAAAAAACTGGAAGAACCTTTGACTGGAGGATGCCAGGGACTGTATATACCCTGAGCCATTCCATAAGCAAACCATGCACTCTAACACTGAACCATACTCCCCACTTTCCAGAACCAGAACCAGTTTTATTGCATCATAGTATCCAGCCATTGCACAAAAACCAGAGAGAAAAAATAAAACAATCAAGCCAATTTACATATAATAAATTATCAACAGTAATCAACAATAGATAAGTCACTTTCCATACCCCCCGCCTTAATCTTTGTGGCATGTAAATGTAAGGCCTCAACAAAAAAATTGGATGTTCTAAAAGACACATATTTCTCGGTATCGGACATCAGAAAACAAACCTTCGAAGAGGAAGAATTTCCCTTAAAAACCTCAGTAGGGGAAAAATACACTTATTCCTGAGATCATTGTAAACAGGGCATTCAAGCAGAATGTGAATTAAATCTTCTATTGAAGCAGAGTTACACATACATACTCTATGCTTCATGGGGACATTCTTAGATCTGCCCATTTGAATTGTCAATCGGAGGACATTCAATCTAGCATGCAGAAGGGCTAGTTTCATTTTAAGGGTTGGAAGATTAACCAAATAGTGAGGAAGTGGCGAATTCAGTGGAATAAAGGAAACAAAAAAAGTATTAGATTGACAGGACTTAATCTCAGCCACCTGGGTTTGTCCTTAAGTATTTGGAGAATTAGTACTTTTGCTTTAGACAGTACAATGGCTCTATGCACATTGATTTTTGTGCTTCACCTCAGGTGTTTATTACTCCAGACTCTTTTGTAAAGTCTTCCAAATGCGCTATATGCCTTTGGTAATCTGTGATCAATCTCTGTCAATCTTGGCATCTGAGGAGATGATGCTTCCCAGGCAGGTGAACTGCTGAACGGACTTAAGCACAGATTTGCGGACAGCAATGTGGGGATGATGGTGTTTGTCCTGTGGTGCAGGCTGGTAAAGAACTTCCGTTTTCTTCAGGTTGACTTCCAGCCCAAACAGCTCTGCAGCTGTTGCGAAGCAGGATGTTAGGCGCTGCAGAGCTGCTTCTGTGTGGGCAACAAGGGCAGCAGCATCAGTGAAGAGCAGCTCATGAACTAGATAGTTTAGAGTCTTAATGTCATTCATTGCACTGTCTATTCTCCTGTATGGGTCTGACACATGGGTCACCTATCGCCACCACTGGACTGACTATGTGATGAATGTTGCTGTGCTTGAGCAAGCAGGGATCACCAGCATTGAGGCCATGATACTGAGAACACAGCTGCGCTGGGCAGGGTACGTTTCTAGGATGGAGGACCATCGCCTCCCCAAAATAGTACTCTATGGTCACCTCACCATGGGTCAGCGTAAGAGGGGCGTTCCAAAAAAGCGATAAAAGGACTTCCTGAAAGCCAGAGAGAGAGAGAGATCTGACAATGTTTGCCCTCAGAACATCCGTTTATGGATTCTGTTCCCACCTTCATGGTGTGTGTGTGTGTGGGGGGGGTAGGATATGCATGTTAAAGACCACGGGTATAAATGATTACTTACTGTAGGTTTGAGGGAACCATTAATCAGAAATGAGTATAAAAAAATACAAAGTGGACATTTATACTTCCACCATAGTGAGAAGGTAAAGACCCATTCCTTTTTAAAGTGTGGAGCTTTATGTTTAAAGTGGGGAGTTTAATGTTGAAACATGCTATTGATAAATACTGTATTCCGGGCTGTGAGGCCATGTTCTGGAAGGGTTTATTCCTGACGTTTCACCTGCATCTGTGGCTGGCATCTTCAGAGATTCTGAAGATTCTCTGAAGATGCCAGCCACAGATGCAGGTGAAACATCAGGAATAAAGTCTTCCAGAACACAGCCTCACAGCCCAGAAAAAAAACACAGAAAACCAATGGATGCTGGCCGTGCAAGCCTTCACCTCTGTAGACTGTAGAACCAGTTTAGTGCATATTGTAAGGATGAATTTCTTTCCATCAGTTATCAAAAAACAAAAGTTATGGTATTTGGGAAATTTAAAAAAATCCTTAACTGGCTACTTGATGGGAATAAATTGGAACAAGTTCTTTCTTTTAAATATCTTGGGATAGTCTTTCACTGGACGGGTAACTGGTCTTCACAGCTTCTTTCGAGTACCCTGTTAGCTGAAAAAACTCTAAATGGTCTACTAAGATTCTTTCCCACAAAAGGGGGCAATATGATCCAGCCTACTTTAGAACTTTATAGACTTAGAGTCCTGCCAAAACTGCTGTATGGAGTACCACTATGGGCTCTGGCCAATCTAGACATAATTTTTTGTGCAGACTTGTGGCAGTTCCTACTTCCACTAAATTAGCACTGCTTTGTGCAGAGCTAGGTTTAATGCCAATTAAAGCAGAGGCTCTTAGATTAGCCCTTCTCTTCTGGCTAAAAATTATCTTTAAGCAGGTATCTGAGTTCCTTTTGATGTCTCTTGATGAGCCAGGCCCAAATTTATGGATGCACAAAATGCAGTTGGCTGTCATGAACTTGGGGGTTTCTAGATATGATAAAGTAAAAGTCTCTGGCTTTTCTTCGCAAATGAAGATTCAGGAAGGACTCATCCCGCGCTTTCTGCAAGCGCACTGATGACTAAAAAGGCCAATCCGAGATAAACAAGCCCGGTTGCAAAAAGCACAGCAGAAGGTCTCCTTGGGTGATGTTTTCGGGTTGTGATTCTTTCTGTGTTGTCGTTTCTCTTCAAGACTTGTTCGTCGTGAGTTCTCAAATAAGGCTGCAGCATTGTGGATAGTGCGTCTCCATGCTTCCCGATGTGAGGCCAGGGCGGACCACTGTTGGTGATCAATTTGGCCGAGCCTGACATGTTGTTTCAGGGAGTCTTTGTATCGCTTTTTTGGAGCGCCCCTCTTACGCTGACCCGTGGCGAGTTCACCGTAGAGTAGTATTTTTGGGAGGCGATGGTCCTCCATCCTAGAAACGTGCTATGGCAGAGCTTGAAGAAGACGACGGCATCTATATACGTTACCGTACTGATGGTAGCTTGTTTAACTTAAGCCGTCTGAGGGCTCACACTAAGACTCTAAACTATCTAGTCCGTGAGCTGCTCTTCGCCAATGCTGCTGCCCTTGTTGCCCACACAGAAGCAGCTCTGCAGCGCCTAACGTCCTGCTTTGCAACAGCTGCAGAACTGTTTGGACTAGAAGTCAACCTGTCAGATGAACAAAAGCCAAATTGCTGTGTTGTTCCTCTTAGCAGCCCTAGCCTCTTTTTTCTAAAATCAACCCATGCTCCCACTTTAGCTACCACAACCAGTACAGCTTCTTCCCCTACCTAGACTTTTTCATCACCTTCTGATTTCATCGTTAACCTACCACTCCTTCTTTACTTTTTTAATTCACAATTTATAAGGACTGCTTTCCTTAAGTGTCAAAGAGGAAGTACACTAAATCATTACTGATTTCTCAGGCTTTCCTATTTCCTCTTCCAAGCAGCCTTAGGCCACTTTTAAAAGGTAATCACAAAAGGTATTTTAGGATTTAGGAAAACTTCAAAAACCTGAATGTAGTCTGTAAACCTGAAGACAGCCATTTTTCATTCTAACACTAGAAATCATGCAGTTCAACTAATGATCCTAAGATGTACATTTCTTTGGAAGTACTATTGGTACACATCATCTCACCGAACAAAAAGAGTGCCTCCTGCGTGGATGAATTCTCTTATCCTACAAATTAGGTATGATTGTTATTACAAGCAAATATAAAATATGTATAAAAAGCAATCAGAAGGCTGTCATACTTTTAAAAAAGTCTACAATATATCATTCTTCAGTTATGTCCAAACTAGCAATCATGATATTTCACTGAATTCCAATTATGTCCCTTACTTTTCTTGTAAGACTTTGGTGTGTTTTCCATAGTAATTTCTTTCCATCTACTAAAACAGCAAGGTGATGTTATTAATAAAGAAATATTAGAAAAGCTGAATTCAAACAATTATATCCATATACCAGGGTATTTACCAAACCTTAATCAATCAAATCCCATTTGCTAGGCAGAGAAGCAATGAAAAAAATCATGGCTTTCACACGCAAGAAGCTGATGTTTCTGTCTTTAAGGCCTATATGCAATTGTGATTTTTTTCTTTCTTTCTACAAGCCACTTTGCTCATGCTGGAAAAGAAGTGTACAATGATAAAATTAAGGGTTGTCTAGACAGTGAAAAAAACTCCTAATAGGAGAATGACCACCACCACCCCGGTGCTACGTGCAGAGTTGCAGCGGGGGAGGTACTTTAATGACTGCACAGGGTGATGAGCAAGATTCTACAGGTAAACCCTTCTCGGCTTTCCCTTAAGTTTTTTTTAAATATGTATGGGAAATTAGCACTCCCGCTCATTAGGATAATCGAACTGCACTGCTGCACATTCCTGGATAAGAGCAGAAGTGGAAACTGATTGGTCAGACGTGTGCAAGGGGGCAGGCTTACTGGCAACAAAGTGGCCCGGAAGCACCATTTTGGAGTTTTGCAGTAGCAATCGTGTGCTTTTTCGCTATGCTGAGGCGACCAAACAGCTTTTTAAACAGAAGGTCGTACTTCCGCACCTTAGATTTACAGTTTAAAACAAAACAAAACAAAACACAAATAGTGTGCAGTGCCGGCAACTTGTTGAGAATAATAATATGAGTGATTCACTCTGAGCCACCATGTTGATTTGTAGACATGGCTCCATGTGAACATCAAACATGGATAGCTTTGCATACCAGCGATTTTGCCAAATGAGTGCTGCTGCGATTTTGTGTTAATGTGCAACAATCAGTATTGTATCTTCACATCTAGAAAAGCCCTAGATTAACCTTTGCTAAACAAAATTGGCAAATAATCAGCAAGGCACCTGAAGAGGCACAATGGCTCAAATTTACCATTAAGATCAACTCCAGCAATGAAAGGCAAGATAATGGTCAAAGAGAGGGACAGTACAATATTTCTGTTTAAACCAACTAATCTAATGGATCTGCCATGCAAAATCTAACCATGCAAAACTTGATGAGACAGAGGAGATTCTGCACAACCCTTATAAGTGGAAATACGGACCATTTCTTAAGGTAGTGTCCTTACTTCTCATTTCAGTAATAATGGTCTGGACTTCTCAGGAGCTATGGACCGCTCAAGCCGAGTTGTTTTGCTTTATACGTTCACTTATTTATTACCAATATTTGTGCATCACTCAACACCAGTTGTCCTCTGGTAACAATAACAATCAAAATCCTAAATATTAAAACATGTAAACAGGATAAAAACAAACCACGCTGTAATTAAAATAAAATCATTGGCAGCCAAACATTTGGTAGTAGAGAAGAGCTAAAAGCACTTAACATTTTAAAATTAAAGCGGGGGGGGGGATTAATTACCTTGTGCCAAAAAGACCATACCATGAGCATCAGAAGACTCCCCCTGAGGACATTTCATGCACAGACCATCACCACTGAAGAGCCACCTCTCCATTGAGCACCACCTCTCTCCACTGGCCATCGATTATACCTTAAGGGCCCTGAACATGATGACTTCAAGGTCCCTCTTTGCTATTCTTCTTCTGTAGGCAAAAATCTTATTTAGGCATGCTTCCAGCAACTGACCAGCTGCTGAGGAAGGACCTTTTAATGACTGAATGCAGTACTTTCTTGACCTATATACACTTTTAATTCAAATGCATTTTGATACTATAATTTGTTTAGCTTTGTTTTAGTATTATAATTTCTTGCATTTTATTTGTGCCATTTTTAGTTCATCTTCTGAACTGCCCTGAGATCCATTTTGCCCAGAAAGGCAGGACATAAATCAAAGCTAGAAAACAATAAATGAATCCAACCTCTGGTTTTCAACATCTTTGAATGACCATTCATCAATGATTTGGATGAAGGAATCTGGGGGATGCTCATCCCATTTGTAGATGGCACAAAACTGGGAGGGGGGAGTAAAAACCTCCAAAGACAGAATCAGGACTGAAGATGACCTTAACGGATTTGGAGAACAGCGACAAAAAACAAACAAAATGAATTCCAACAGGGATAAATGTTAAGATACTACACTTGGGTAGGAAAAATCAGGTGCAGAAATACAGGATGGATGACATCTAGCTTTATAGCAGTGCATATGAAAAGGTTCTAGGAGACAACAAGCTAAAATATGAATAAACAGTGTGATGTGGTGGCAAAAAACAGAGCTGCAGTGTCCAGGTCAAAGGAAGTAAGGGTGCCACTGTATTTTGCTTTGGTCAGACTTCACAGGAGTACTGTGTCTAGTTCTGGACATGACATTTTAGGAGTGAGAAGTGATATGATAGCCATCTTTAAATAAGTGAAGGGTGGTCAGGTGGAAGATGCAGCAAGTCTGTTTTCTGCTACTGCAGAAGGTAGGATCCAAATCAATGGATTCAAATTATAAGAAAGAAGCTTTTTACTAAACATGATGGTAAGAGTTTTTGACAAAGGAATCAACTGCCTCAGAAGGTGGTGGGTTTTCTTTCATTGGATGCTTTTAAAGAGAGGCTAGACGGCCACCTCTAAGGGATGCTTTAGCTTGGAATTCCTGCACTGGCAGGGAAATGGACTAGATAGAATTCAGTGGTTCTCAACCTGTGAGTCCTCAGATGTTGTTGGACTACAGTTCCCAGGATCCCTCTGAGGTCTCACCTGGACAGCCAGGTGGTCCTTCCAGTCATTAGTGAGGCTATGGGAACCCACTGAGATAGATGGTCCTTGGAATCCCTTTCAAATTAATGAGCCTATAACCACTTTGAATTGGATCCAGAAACAAGACTTGCAGCCAAGGCACATAGACAAGTCCTAGTGTTTGTAACTAAACCTAGGTATTTTCCCCATGGTGCTCAAATCTAACTTGACATAAAGTATTCAGAAACTAGTACACTGTTCTTTATGTATTGCATTTAAGCTACAGCAGCCAGTGCCTGTTGATTTAAAAGCCTTGTATTATTATCAGGTTTTCCAAAGATGTCCTCAATATGCCAAGAAAATTATGTCAACTTTTTTGCATAATCTGCATAACCAATCATTCTAAAAAAATACTAATATTCTTTAACAAATCACAATGCCTCCACATGGAAATGCAGAGAATGAAGCTCTTCCCAGGCTGCTTATACTGTAGTAACAAGACTAACTAAGAGTCAGCATGGTGTAGTGGTTTGAGCACTGGACTACAATTCTGGAGACCAGAATCTAATCTCACTGGGTGACCTTGAGCAATTCACATTCTCTTAGCCTCAGAGGAAGGCAAAGGCAAACCTCCCTCTGAAACAAAATCTTGCCAAGAAAATGATAGGTTCACCTTAGGGTCACCATAAATTGGAAACAACTTGAAGACACACAACAAACAAGAACATGACTGCAACAGGGACTTGGGGAGGAAGGGTGGGAATGCCATGAACAGAGAGGGGTGTATTGGAGAGGTCATCCACCTATTTCAAGCACAGGTTTAACAGCCTCGTGTTTTTGAATGCGGCATACCTGGTGAAGATTTAACACAAAGGAGAACAATTAAAGGCTTTGAGATGTTGTTGGACTGCAACTCCCTTCAGCACTAGCCAACATAACCAATGGTGAAGGATGCCGGTAGCTGCAGTTCAACAATATGGGGTGAGGGCATAGGTTCACCAGCCCTCATTTAACACTATTGCTCTCTTAACTATAATGGACACTGGAATTGACTTGCGAACTCCTACTCAACCTTCCTAACAGAAATCCTCCCTCTTCCCTTGTTTGTCTTAACCATGGTTTAAGGTAACTTTCCCCAATCTGGTGAATCTCCATATGAGTTAGTCTACAGTTTCTTTCACTTCAATTCAGCACTGCCATGCTATTTTGTGATGATGGGAACCACAGTCCAATCCAGGAGAGCACCATGTCACATTATACCAGCTCCATAGTTATGGTAGTTTTATCTTAATAAGAGTTTGGCAGAGCTTACTCAGACCACTGGTACCATAGTTAAGGAAAACAAGGGGAGACACAAGAGAGTTCACCTCAGAGAAGAGAAGCCACAAGAAGAAACACAGCATTATATAAATATAGTGTTAGGTATGGAAATAATTGGACACTGATGCAAGTTTTGTTATTTCGACTGTTTACGAAAATAAATTCTCTCTCTCTCTGCTCTGGCTTTTCTTCGCAAACGAAGATTCAGGAAGGACTCATCCCGCGCTTTCTGCAAGCGCGCTGATGACTAAAAAGGCCAATCCGAGATAAACAAGTCCGGTTGCAAAAAGCACAGCAGAAGGTCTCCTTGGGTGATGTTTTTGGCTAGTGATTCTTTTTGCGTTGTCGTTTCTCTTCAAGACTTGTTCGGCGTGAGTTCTCAAATAAGGCTGCAGCATTCTGGATAGTGCATCTCCATGCCTCCCGATGTGAGGCCAGGGCGGACCACTGTTGGTGATCAATTTGGCCAAGCCTGAGATGTTGTTTCAGGGAGTCTTTGTATTGCTTTTTTGGAGCACCCCTCTTACGCTGACCCGTGGCGAGTTCACTGTAGAGTAGTATTTTTGGGAGGCGATGGTCCTCCATCCTAGAAACGTGCCCTGCCCAGCGCAGCTGCGTTCTCAATATCATGGCCTCAATACTGGTGATCCCTGCTTGCTCAAGGACAGCAACATTCGTCACATAGTCAGTCCAGTGTATATTTAGGATTGTGCGTAGACAGCGCTGATGAAAGCACTCGAGGAGTCGTAGGTGGTGGCTATAGGTGACCCATGTTTCAGATCCATAAAGGAGGATAGACAGTACAATGGCTCTATACACACTGATTTTTGTGCTTTGCCTCAGGTGTTTATTGCTCCAGACTCTTTTGTGAAGTCTTCCAAATGCACTATATGCCTTTGCTAATCTGTGATCAATCTCTTTGTCAATCTTGGCATCTGAGGAGATGATGCTTCCCAGGTAGGTGAACTGCTGAACGGACTTGAGCACAGATTTGCCGACAGCAATGTGGGGATGGTGGTGTTTGTCCTGTGGTGCAGGCTGGTAAAGAACTTCTGTTTTCTTCAGGGTGACTTCCAGCCCAAACAGCTCTGCAGCTGTTGCAAAGCAGGATGTTAGGCGATGACGAAAATAAATTCAAGTTACAGTTAAATAAGAATATGGGCTTAAAATGGGCTTAAAGTGCAATCTCTCAGCTTTAATTTGAGCGTATTTACATGAGGGTTTAGGAATTACAGCTCTTTAATATGTAGCCCTCTTTTTCAAGGAACCAAAAGTAATTGGACAACTGACTCAAAAGCTATTTCATGGAGAAGTGTATGCTATTCCTTCATTATGTCTTCTTCAAAAGGTCTGGAGCTGATCCTAGATGTGGCATTCGCATTTGGAAGCTGTTGCTGTGAACCGACAACATGCAGTCAAAGGAGCTCTCAATACAAGTGAAACAGGCCATCCTTAGGTTGCAAAAAAAAAAAAAAATCCATCAGAAAGATAGCAGGAACATTAGGAGTGGCCAAATCAAAGTTTGGTACATTCTGAGAAAAAAAGAACACACTGGTAAGTAAGCTCTGCAACACAACAAGACCTTGATGTCCATGGAAGACAACAGTGGTGGATGATCATAGCATCCTTTCCATAGTAAAGAAAAAAAATTCTCAGTGTCCAATTAACAAAACTTGTGTCAGTGTCCTATTATTTCTGGACCTAACTGTAAGTACTGCTATGTCCTACTCCAGATCAAAGAAGGTCGGACACAGAAGTGAAATAATTTAACTGTATTGGATTTGTCTTTAATGACAGACCACAACATTCACAGAATTGGCAATCGGTGCACATGCAAGCTTCCAGTTATGAAGGTTTAAATGAGAAATCATTTAAGACTTCCCACAGACTGATCTGCAGCCAACCTTTCATCCAACACATTATCTTTGCTACAGAATATCACTAAAACCTAGTCTTATGAAGGTAATGTTCAACCATGTCAGCAGATGATGAGCTTCCCAAGTCATTACTAATTAGTTGTTTAGATACTATGGTCAGTCCTGGTTAGTATTTGGATGGGAGATCAACAATGAACACCAGGTGCTAAAGACTACATTTCAGAGGAAGGAACCAGCAAAACTATCTCTGAGTATTCCTTGCTTAGGAAAACCCAATAAAATTAATGGGGTTGCCATATGCCGACAGGCAACTTGAAGGCACATCTACACATACTATGCCCTGATAGTGTTCAACTGATTTTTTACACCCACACACACCAACCAATCTACTTTCATCATAGAATGTCTCCTTCCAAATTGGACTTCATTTGGCGCTAATAGATTGTTTGCTGAATTCCCAAGCAAGTTCCCTAATTAACTCTAACATCTATGATATCATTTTAAAGCCTTAATTCTTCATTCAAGAGGAGCTGCATTATCTAAATTTTCATGTGACAGAGTGACAAGTGATAGCAGATTTACCTCAGAAAACATGTTCTCCTTGTTCAGTATTGAAATCAACACAGATCTGATAGGGTACCTCTTGAGGTAATGTATGCCCAAGAACACCAGGAAGTTTGCACAGCAATACTACTGTGTAAAAGTGCTACAAAGCATGTATGACATTACAAATCTTGAGCTATAAAATAATCTCTTGTCATGACACACTTCCCACAAGGAAGTCTCTCACCAATTTAACAAGACAACATGGCTTCTATGATTATGTATATGCAGGAAAGAAATTTACATTCCTGGGAATCTCTGCTTCAGTTTTTTTAAACACCATTTTGTAGACATTGAAAATGTGCTGGGAATTTCTGTGAAAAATGCCGAAGTTCAGTTTGTGTGCCTTATCCAGCTCCTTGTTCCAGCCTCATTCCTTCTTCATAGAACAACTTTTCTGTTTATCCCTACAAGACTGTAGCCCACCCCATTTCTTTGTCTTGTACCCCATGCAATAAAAGAAAAAAAGAGAAAAAAAATCCCCCCCTCATATCTATTTCAGCTTAGCTGAAGCAATTTAGCAAAATGTATTTGGGTGTGAACCAAAGCAGCATAGGCAAAAGGGAAATACCTAGTGATACCATTTCTACAGAGAAAAAAATATGCACTGCACTTCACCTGGGCAACCAGAAAAACTTTTACAATGCTATCAGGGTAGTTTATTCAGAGGTAAGTCTCATTGTGTTCAGTAGGGCTTACTCCCAGGTATGCAGATCCTTAACTTCACATCTTATGTTCAACACACCAGCAAAAATATGCATATGAAAGGAATCTTTCAATCTAACTCCTGTGCATAATTCATCCTGAAATACAGTTCCAGTAAGGAACAGATCCCATTCAGAGGTTTTCTGAAGTCAAACAAAGCCATCTTCAGATTGTGAAACAGGTCTCTTTTTGTTCAACAGCAGATGGAAGGCATATTGAAAATGCAACTGTTGGAGAGGGGGGAGGGGAGATACTTGAGAGGTATTGCGCTTCCAAAAAGCTGCTCAATCATGTGTTCATTTATTTGGGAGAAGCTATAACTCAGCAGCAGAGTACTTAGGAAGGTTCAAGATTCATTTCCCAGCATCTCCAATTATGCTGGGAAAGATCCCCGTCTGAAGTTCTGGAGTTCTACTGTCAATCAGTGTAGGCCAGGGGATGGGAAAGTGCTGATACCCATAAGGCCTATGCGGCCCTAATTTGAGGTCACTGAAGCCCCCTTAAGCAATCAGACTCCAACTTCCTCAAACAGCAAAACACAGCAAATTGGCCCCCCAAGACCTCGACACACCTTAAAACCCCCTGAATAACTGAACAAATAAATAATAAAAATCAGCTGAAAATGAAAAACCAAAAGTGACATGATGTCACTTCCTATCACTTTGGACATACTGGTATGGCCCTCTGCAGTTATCTGTCCTGGTGAAGATCAAAGCTGTTCAAACTTTCTACCTTAGGGCACTACTGAGACAACCAATCACAAAAATGTTAGGAGGTGGAGTTTGGCATTATCAGCTGGGAAGTTCCAATATAGTTTTATATTGAAATTTAAGCCCTCTTTTGAAATTGTTAAAATTTTTGGCATTTAAATTCCTAGTAGCAGTGACTTCCATAATACAGGGTGTCCCCCCACCCCAGGTAGTGGCTCAGAATGTAAGATAGTGGCTTAGAATGTAAGATTCCATTTCCACAATTTGCTGATCCACAGGCTCTAAGTAGGGGGACACTGTTTTATGTTACCTCTACAAGCACACACATGAACCTCAGAGTATTTTTATTCATGCTTGTCAGTTCTTATCCTCTTAATCATCATATTTAGAATCATAGAGTTGGAAGAGACCTCAAGAGCCATCTAGTCCAATCCCCTGCCCTGCAGGAATGCAGAATCAAAGCACCCCTGACAGATGGCCATCCAGCCTCTGTTTAAAAACCTCCAAAGAAGGAGACTACACCAACACTCCACTCCACTTGTGACGTCTCCCCATACACTGCAAATTTATTCAGTCTTACCCTTGTGCTGAAGATTCTGGGCAGGCTGTAATACTGAAGCCAACATGAAAATGGGTGGAGTCATACTAGAGGTTCCTGACCTACAGTTTGAGAAAGGCTGGAGTAGCTTACTGCTGTGGATGAAACAACGGTCTAATCCCGTATAAAGCAGTTCCCTTTGTTCCTACTGACACTGTTCTATAAATACATTAGGAAATCTTAGCTGATTTATTTGCTAATCAGCTGAAGAGAGCCAATCAACTAACAACAGGTTCCTTTAGAAATGATATTAATGTAATATTTACAAAATCTGAACGTAGCTTGCACCATCTTTCTGGAGGTATTCCTTTTTTACAAAATCACACAGGATGGAAAACTTCCTAAAATAACTTCACAGTACATGCATGCCTCTAAAAGCAAATAAATCCATTTCTTTTTCTTCAGAAACAGTTTTTGTCACATGCAATCCTATGCACACTTACCTAGAAGTAAATCCCACTGAATAGAGTGAGATTTACTTCTAATATATGCTTACTTAAGGCTTATAAAATTAATTGACTAAAATGGCCCTAATAAGGAGAAAATTCTAGTTTCATATCTTAACCCAAAGTAACATAATCTTACAGGTTTTTGTACAGAGGAAGACAATCAAAACATTTCCTTCAACAGTACAACCTACAGCCTCCAAACAACCTCTAAAGGAGGAACTTCAAACTTGCATTCAGATTTAAGCAGTACAACATATTATGAAAGAAATATAATAATGGCATACCTTGCGCAAGCATACTGAACTCCAAAAAGAGTGCTATGTGATAAAGTTCCATAGCTTCTTCAGCTCTTGTCATGCTTGGCTTTCCAGCTACAAGAGCCTGAACTTCACTTAGACTTCCCACTGAAGGACTGCTGTGCAAAACTGAGAGATCCACCAAGTCTGTGTACATACAGTTTAAAATTACTCTCACATATTTTTTTGGTATAATAGACTCATCCAATATAATCCTTGTTGGAGTCCTTAGCGTTCGATCTGTGATTTCTTCACCAGTTCGTATCCTCCGTTGCAATAAATGCCGGAAAAATGGTGACCGTGATGAAATTATAGCTTTGTGCGCTCTGAGCTCCTCATCTAAGCAGCTCTGACTTCCACCATAAGCTTCAACCAGTTCAGAGTCAGATGAAAAGCTGAGAACTACATCATAATAACACATGTAGTCCAACAGTCCTCGCATATCGACATCCAAAGAATTTGGTGTACCAAATTCCTCACTTAGCTGCATGAGGATGTCAACATTTTGAAATCTTGAATCCTCCATTCCAAATTCTCCTGTGTACAGGTAATGTAACAAAGCCGAAAACATAGGCAGGTCTATCCCAGCTGTGTTGATATCCATTATAATCTCTGCACCATATTCTGGTGAAGAAGAAAGCAGGGTCTTAAAAAATGGGCACCTTGCAGCTAAAATTGCACGATGCACAGGGAAACAAGTCTCTTGAAATATGAGATCTACATCCGTACAATATTTAAACTCGTACAGTTCGGCCATATCTTTCTGTAGTGTTCTGGCCTCTGGTCTTGCCAAACTAGCTTGAAGAGAAAGCTCTTTTAAGGCTGATGTCCCTTCATATTCTTCTACTAATGCATTGACATCTCTAACATCCCAGCCTGAAAGGAGCTCCCGCATCTGCTTGGCATGATCAGCAGACCGGCTAGACTTTCGGCGCTTAATAAATTTCTTTTTGAGGGTAGCAAGGCCAGAGCTTTTCTTCTTCTTGTCTTGAGGTTTTTCATGACCATGGTCAAGGCTATACAGTTTAGACTCACACCCATAACCTTGATGGGAATAGGATGATGTTCCTGAAAGGGAAATGAAAAATTTGTGCGGTTAAAGTGTGGATTTAATATGAAAAACCTGAAATGAATTAACCACTGTTTCATGAATTAGCCACCGTTCTTCATGTAAAGCAATCAAACGGCACATCTCCATGTGCTCAAATGGGCTTGCATCAGGGTGGGAATCATACAGTCCTCCAGACACTGCTGGGTTGCAACTCCCAGCATTCCTCACCATTGACTACACTAGCTAGGGCTGCCAGGCGCTGCAGTTCAACAACATCTGCTACATAATTCCCACTCATGACTTACAACAACAAATTACTAAAACAGAATAAAAACAAAAGGTTTCTATAAAAGGACTAAGTAAGGCAGAAACAGCAGAAATCCTAAAAATCAACAATCCTGGCCACAAAAGCAATGGTTCATGTGGAAATCATTTTAAGCAGCAGTCAACTTTTCCACACCAAGGATCAAATTTTAGCTATCATTTGCAATATGAAGACCACATTCTGTATGTCTCTGTTCCCCTCTCCTCATCCCGACTCTTCTCTCTTTCAGCTTCTCTTAAAAACAAGAATACTGTCACAATCCATTTTAGGTTAGAGTGATAATTTTAGATCAGAGTGATTCCAACCCATCAGCTGTAAACCAGCATTTTAGATTTCTTTTGAAAGCATGTTTTTTTTAAATGCCCTTCCCACTTTTTGCAACAGCTACAATGGGAAGAACTGTGCAAATCATATATTCCTATCATTTATCTAGAATACATGAGTAAACAGGGAAAAAAACTAAGGTACTGTTCTGTGGTTTCACTATTCTTATATCTTTTCATTCTCCCATTTCCAGTGATTACTCATTTTTTTGTATTTCAAAAGGACAACCAACATACCAAGGAGATTCACAGAAGAAAAGGAAAGAGAAAAAACAGTATTTTGCTTGCATCATATATCAACGTTCAAATTCAGCCTGCTTTTCTCTGTGCATAATCTTCTATATGTAAAGCTGTATCTGAAGCCAGCTCCTGAGAAGACCAAGTTGGCATGTAAATTTTTGAAATATTTCTAGCCTCACAGCAGACCTGGAAAAAAATCACTTCTGTTCTAAATTTTCTGCAGTTTGAAGCAACTGAAGTGTGCTTATATAATTAGATCTAGAATTGATTAAATTTATGCCATACTATTCCAAATGTACATTAAGGTTTTCCCAGACTTCAGTACAGTTCTTAGACTCTTTTGTATGTTTGCACAGGGATGACATTTTTGACCCAAGCTTACAGAGTCCTAATCTGCTAGCAAACAGAGTTTCAAATGCTGGCATATAAATTTACAGTTTTCTAGATAGGACATCAAAAGCCACAATGGGGAACAACTCTAAAGGCTGGAGCTCTGCTTCTCAGCCATGATTCTTGGCCCTCTTGCTATTTGGGCATGGAGTCTTAAGCAAATTCTGGTAAAAACACTGTTAGCATTAAACCAATGACACCTACTCAGAAAGATGTCTATAAAATAAAGGGCTTTTCATTACACAAAAGCAAATAGAAAGAGTACACAATACAGGTTGAGTCTCCCTGATCCAAAGTCTGACCAAAGCATAATAGTGCAACTCTATTCTGCTTTGGTCAGACCTCACCTGGAATATTGTGTCCAGTTCTGGGCATCATAATTCAAGAAGGATATTGACAAGCTGGAACGTGTTCAGAAGAAGTCAACCAAAATGGTAAAAGGACTAGAAGCCATGCCCTATGAGGAGTGGCTTAGGGAGCTGGGTATGTTTAGCCTGGGGAAGAGAAGATTAAGAGGTGACATGATACCCATGTTTAAATATTTGAGAGGATGTAATATTGAGGATGGAGCAAGCTTGTTTTCTGCTGCTCTGGAGACTAGGACACGGAGCAATGGGTTCAAACTACAGGAAAAGAGACTCCACCTAAACATTAGGAAGAACTTCCTGATGGTAAGAGCTGTTCGACAGTGGAATGCACTGCCTCAGAGTGTGGTGGAGTCTCCTCCTTTGGTGGCTTTTAAACAGAGGCTGGGTGGCCATCTGTCAGGAATGCATTGATTATGTATTCCTGCAGGGCAGGGGGTTGGACTAGATGGCCCTTGTGGTCTCTTCCAACTCTATGATTCTTTTAAATGTTTGGGACCAGAGATATTTTGGATTTTTGACTATTTTGGATTTTTAGAATACAGTACTTGCTTATACATAATGAGATATCTTAGAAATGGGACCCAAGTCTGAACAAGAAATACATTTATTTTTCATATACAGTTGACCCTTCATATTTGCTGGGGTTTGGTTCCAGGATCCCCCGTGGATACCAAAGTCCGTGAATACTCAAGTCCCATTATATGCAATGGCATAGTAAAATGGTGTCTCTTACATACGATGGCAAAATCAAGGTTTGCTTTTTGGATTATTATTTTTTAAAGAATATTTTCAAGCCATGAATACTTAAATCCGTGGATACCAAATGTATACGGAGGAACAACTGTATACCTTAAGCACATAGCCTGATGGTAATTATATACACAATATTTTTTAATAATTTTGTGCATGAAAGAAAGTTTGAGTACACTGAACCATCAGAAAATAAAGGTGTCACTATCTCAGCCACCTATATGGACAACTTTGGATTTTGGAATATTTCAGATTTTGGAATTCTGGATAAGGGAGACTCAACCTGTAGAAAAATTGACTATGGCAAAATTCTTTGGTATTTGGCTTCAATAGTTGGTCCTCCACATTCACTGGGGTTAGGGATGCAGACCCTCTGCAAAAATGGAAAAACTGAATATCTCTAGGCCAACCAAACCATATTTAACACAGAGAAAAATATGATCCATGGATTCAACCTACCACGGATGCCTTCAAGGCAGCGGGGTTCTTTCACAAGGCAAAAGCAGTTGGCTGGCAGGCCTTGCCATCACCTCTGCTGCTGCCCTACAACATTTTTAATAGGGACTTACAAGCCTCATTATGCATTCGCAGTCTCTCTCAGTCTCGTGAGGCTTGCAATTGGTATTAAAAATGGAATAGGGAAGCAGCAGAGGTGGCAGCAAATAATCCATGAACAATGAAATGTGCAAAAGTTAAATCTGCAAAAGTTAAGTGAAGGGTCGACTGTATAGCTGTCCCTCCGTATCCACGGACTTGGTATCCACAGATTTAAGTATTCACAGCTTGAAAATATTCTTTAAAAAATAATAATCCAAAAAGAAAACCTTGATTTTGCCATCTTATATAAGGAACACCATTTTGCTATGCCATTGCATATAATGGGACTTGAATATTCGCGGATGTTGGTATCCATGGGGGGACCTGGAACCAAACCCCAGTGAATATGAAGGGACAACTGTATTACTTAGCAGGGACAGCATAGCCTTAAATGTTCCCAAAAGTCCATTTTACTGATATATTTCCATCCATGAAGCCAGCCATAATGTGACAGACCATGTCTTTTGTTATTCACCCCTCTTCAGAACAGCTCAAAAAGGTAGACACCTATTTTAGCTATAAACAGGCTGAACCTCTGTGCAGACTTCCTTGTTTTGATGACTGGCAAGTGGAGGTGGTTGTTTTTTTTTCCAATGACATCAGTACAACCAGTCTATTACACTAGGTAACACTGAAAAATTCATGTTTATTTGCACTATTTTCATGTTACACTGAAGGCTTCAAACACATCTCATTTGTTCATATATAAAATTTTACAAAGATGTATTTATTCTTCCATTTACTTTTAATGAAGGACCAAGAAAGCAACTAAAGAATGGTTCTTACTTTACTCTTAAAACTTCTAGTACTTCCTGATTTGTCTTGAAGTCCACTTTAAATTACTCTGCTAGTACACTGATTAATTTGCAAGCAGGCACCCTTTTTAGATGGCCCTGTATCCTTTAATATTCATAATACAATATACAATGTACATTCTTTAATATACATAAAAGCCCAACTCTCACCCCTATCATCTCACCTTCACATAAAGACCACTTTACCCTTTACCCACTTTACAACGACTAGAGCGCAACTGGCGGAAAACTCGACTCTTATCCGACAGGACTCGTCATACGAATTTTCTTTGGTCCTATCGAGAGGCAATACGTGCAGCGCAGAGATCCTTCTCCTCTGCACATATTGCGTCTGCAGAGTCCCGTCCAGCAGAGCTGTTTAGGGTGGTAAGGGAGTTGATGCAGGTTATTCCTGCGCAGAACCCGTTGCTTAACCCAACGACAGCCTGCTGTGACGCGTTTAACAATTTCTTTGCAGATAAAATCTCTCGGATAAGAGCCGACTTAGATGCCAGTAATTTGACAGAAACAATTGACGAGGTGTCCAGCAACTCCGTTGATGTAAGTTTACTGGATGAATTTCAATCCATGAGTACCGAGGACGTGGACAAGCTACTTGGTAGGGTGAAGAAGACGACCTGCCTGCTCGATCCTTGCCCTTCATGGCTGGCCATCCAGGGGGGGGGCTGCCTTGATGGTGTTCCTTAAGGACATCATCAATGCATCCCTCAGAGAAGGGTGTGTTCCATCTTGTTTAAAGGAAGCAGCCGTTAGGCCGCTCCTGAAAAAATCTTCCCTTGACCCCCTGGACATGAACAACTATAGGCCGGTTTCTATGTTACCATTCTTGAGCAAAGTGATCGAGAGGGCAGTTGCGCTTCAACTCCAAGTGGTCTTGGATGAAACCAATTATCTAGACCCATTTCAAACTGGCTTTAGGGCGGGATTTGGAGTTGAGACTGCCATGGTTGCCTTAACCGACGTCCTGCGTCTAAGCATCGACAGGGGTAGTGTGACCCTGTTGGTACTTTTGGACATCTCAGCGGCTTTCGATATGATAGATCATAGCATCCTCTTGGATCGCCTGAGAGGGTTAGGAATCGGAGGCACTGCGCTCCAGTGGTTCCGGTCCTTCCTCTTGGGCAGGTCCCAGAGGGTGTTGCTTGGGGACAGTTGCTCCAGCAGAAAGGAGCTTACTTGTGGTGTTCCACAGGGCGCCATCCTGTCCCCGATGCTGTTTAACATCTATATGAAACCGCTGGGTGAGATTATTCGGAGTTATGGGGCTGGGTGTTATCAGTACGCTGATGACACCCAGATCTATTTCTCCTTGTCCCGATTGTCGGCCTCGAATTCCGATGGTGTCTCTCCTCTTAATGACTGTCTTAAAGCAGTAATGGGCTGGATGAGGAAAAACAGATTGAGATTAAATCCAGACAAAACGGAGGTGCTCACGGTAGCGGCCCCTGGATGGGGTCACGCTCTCCGTTAAGGACTGTGTTCGCAGTCTGGGGGTGCTACTGGATTCATCGCTTCAGATGACGAGTCAGGTGAATGCGACAGTCAGGAGCGCCTGTTATCAGCTTTGGCTGATATGCCAGCTGCGCCATTTCCTGGAAGTAAAGGACCTCAAGACTGTGGTGCATGTGCTGGTAACCTCTCGTCTAGATTTCTGCAATGCGCTCTACATGGGGCTGCCCTCATGCTTGGTCCGGAAACTTCAGTTGGTACAAAATATGGCAGCCAGAGTGGTCTCGGGAACATCTCGGAGAGACCATATAACTCCAGTGTTAAGATCTCTCCACTGGCTGCCTATCAGTTTCCGGGCCCAGTATAAGGTGTTGGTTATTACCTTTAAAGCCCTAAATGGCTTGGGTCCAACTTATCTCCGGAACCGCCTCCTCCCATACAATCCTCCCCGCGCACTCCGGTCCTCTGGGAGGAATTTGCTTCAGCTACAAAAATCTAGGCTGTCTGCAACCTCCCAGAGGGCCTTTTCGGTAATCGCCCCCAAATTGTGGAATGACCTGCCGAACGAGATCCGTCAGATAACAACCCTGAGTAGCTTTAAAAAAGCACTAAAGACGGATCTCTTTCGGCAGGCCTTTCCTAATTAGATCCCGGCCTCAGGGGATCCTGGCTTCTTTTAGTCCGCTGGCCATTTATAGTATTTTATTGTATTTATTGTTTTTAATTGTGATTTTAGATCAGTTGGTTTTAATTTATAATTGTTTAATATTTTTTTATGGGGGAGGGTGGGGTGGGGGGTGTTTGGGGATTTTATCTGTATTGTATTTTAATTTTTGTAAGCTGCCCCAATTGTTTTAACAGAGGGGCGGGGTATAAATAAATTTTATTATTATATTATTATTACCCTGAATTCTAAACCATTTCAAATGAAAAATTTCTAACATAATTTTGAAAAAACACTTGTTGTCCAAAAAAGAAATATGAAGAAAAGGCATGGCAGAAGATGCAAGTTGCTGCAAGTTGGAGTACTTAACAGGAACTGTGGCTTTAAGTGACGAGTCTCCACAGGGTTTAGGATTAATTAACCCCAACGTTTTACTCTAAGCAAGAACTATCTTGCTGTGAGGTTTGATGGGCAACTATGAGATACTCTTTTAATAATATACTTATTCCAGGTTTAATGCCAGAGGCAAAATGTGACTAAAATATGGAGTTTTAACAGCACTGCTATAATTCTGAAATCCCCAGCCTTTTACCAGCTTCCAATCCTAAGGCAGGAAAACTCATTTTAACTAAATGTCTCCTCTATCTAATCTGACCTTTTCTTTCATGGCAGCAAAGAGAAAAGTTAAAATATTTTAACCATGAAAAAGTGGCCAGCAAAATGTGCTGTGAACTTTAAAATGTTTTCCACACACCACAGCCTCCACATGATTTTCAGCCAATGATATTTTAAGGATAAATGTCTTCCCAATAAAACTATCTTGGATATTATTCACATCTATTAATGAAGTGTGCACACTTTACTCACAATGAGACTATGTTAACCACCCAGGTTACTTATGAGCCCAGGTATAACACCACAAAACCTGAAGTCTGTGGTTGCATCCAAAGATGAACAAGTGCAACAGCTCGAGGGTGGGAATGTGGGGCAAAAAGCTGAGGGTAGGGGCAATGGGGTAGAATCATACAATTGCAGGTTTGGAAGAGACCACGAGGGCCATCCAGTCCAACCCCCTGCCACACAGGGGTAGGGGGGTTAAGGAAGTGGCAGTACTATGAAACCACTGCTCTAACTCCAAAAAGACAGAAAGACAGACAGACAGAAAGAAAACTAGACTGACACAAGTGATCATGAGTAAGGTCAAGATAGTGAGGTCTGTTTCAATAATCCACAGTTTAGACTAGCCACTGTTTGTTCAGGTTCAGATTTCATATGAACTTGTTATTAGTGTAAAACAGTGCTTCCTAAGCTATCTGATGTCAGCGACCAGCAAGTTTTTTCTCCCAATGTGCCAGGGATTGGCACCATATTTATGTTCATTGGCTACAGTTGTTACTTTCTTTCTGAAACTTGCTGTGGACTGGCACCGGTCCATGGATTATCACTTCAAGTAATACTGGTCTAAAACAGAAGTGAAAGCTTTTCAAGTACCCCTCATAGACATGCTGGAAGGAAGAGTGTGAAAGCTGTGGGAAAGGCATGGAATAAGCCTCATACTAGTAATCCATGGTTTATTACAACATCTAAACAAGGCACTGTGCATGCTTTCTTTTGTACCATTATTAGCTTATGCTTTTTTTTACCACCCAGGACTTCAGAATAAGAGCTATAGAATGCATGCTATATTCCACTCAAATCCAAATTCTACTTGATCTGAAGAGTTATCAAGTACATCCAATAGAGGCCAGCCACTGTTTATGATAGTTTACTCTGACAAATATTTATTTGATTTATGGTTTCTCATAATCCTGAAGCAACTGCAGTAATGATTCAAATGTTAATTGCACATTAATGCAATATGCAATGTGGCCCTAAGTTTAGTTTGAGTCAACTTCATTGAGTGACCCCAAGTTATCGTACTAAAGAGGGGGAAAAATTCTTTCTGTCCACTTCTTACACACTGCCCTGATTTAATAAGCCTTCCAAATCATGCTTTCAATACACCTCTGAGAGAAGTCTGACAAACTTGCACAATACCACCCAATGAGCTTCATATGTCTGAGCAGGAATTATAAACCTTCCCAGACCAAGTTTGACCTTATGCAAAACCAATATTGACTGCATACTTAGTTTAGAACTAGATAAAAACAGAAAGCTATTCAAAATTCTGCTATAGTGTGGCAGTAATTTTAGCAATGCAGACTGTTGTTCAGTGGAAATTGTGCAAATTTACCAATTTTTGAAATAGTACTTATCATCTTAAACTCTCTGAGTTTGTCATTCTTCACTGTAGATATCAGAGGAAAATTTATGCTATAGAAATACACAAACTAAACATTAGGGAAATAAGTTCTTACCTATGAACGTCTGTTGTGCCTGAGAATTTCCCCCTACCCTTGGGGAACACGAATGAGGGTAGTTCGAAGCATTAGCACCCATTTTCTTCAGTCACTCAGGCATTCCACTTGTGGGCTCATCAGCGCACAATCCCATAATCCATCATAAAAGTCAGGACACAATTCAAGCAGGTTCTTTGCCTCCATTTCTGAACAACAATAACAAAAATCATTACTATCTTCTCTATTACACAGTTGCATTAAAAATGTATTTAATTTCATATACAATTATTGCTGTTGCTTATTCCTTTACATCCTGCCTTTTTTCCAATAATGGGACTCAAAGCAGCTCACAAAAAAATTAAATACAGTTAAAAGCATCTACAAAGACATACATTAGAACATAAAAAATATTATTAAAGTACAATTTTAAAATCCATAGCATTAAAACCATTGAAAATGGATCCATTAAAAGACAAACATAAGCAAAACAACATACCATTAAAAGATCTTACAGTCAATTCCTAAAAGCCTGTTCAAATAGGAAGATTTTCATGTGTTTACAGGAGGACAGAAAAGCAAGAGCCTGGGGAGGGAGTTCCAAAGCCTGAGAATAGTCAGCTATTATCCAATGCTGCCACCAAACATGCATGGGAAAGTAGTGGGACCAGAAGAAGAGCATCTCCTGAATATCATAAAGCCTGGGCAGGCTCATATTGGAAGATACAGTCCTTCCAACAGCCTGGACTAAAGCTGTACAGTTGTCCCTTCACATTCGCTGGGGTTTGGTTCCAGGTCCCCCCGTGAATACCCAAATCCGTGAATACTCAAGTCCCATTATATGCAATGGCATAGCAAAATGATGTCCCTTATATAAGATGGCAAAATCAAGGTTTGCTTTTTGGATTATTATTTTTTAAAGAATATTTTCAAGCCGTGAATACTTAAATCCCTGAATGCCAAATCCGTGAACGTGGAGGGACAATTGTATAGGGATTTATAGAGCAAAGCAGTCACTTTTAACTGGGCCCAAAAACAGACCAGTAGCCAGTGGAGCTCTTGCAACAAGGGAGTTGTATACTCCCTATAAGAAGGGGGTCAGCCAGCAACACATCCAGCTAATGATCTGGCTGCAGCTTTTTGGGCCAAATTATGTTTCTGAGCACTTTTCAAACAAAGCCCCACATAGAGCACATTATATATGTGTGTGCATGCATGTGCATGTCTTCAAGCTGCCTGAATGAATTTCATACTGGTTTCTTAGGCAAGAAATACTCAAGAGATAATTTTGCCAGTTCCCTCCTCTGAAATATAGGCTGGTATTCACTGGTGGTCTCCCACCCAAGTACTAACCAGAGCTAGCCCTGCTTAGCTTCCAAGGCCAGAAAGGATTTGGTCCCTTTACAGTATTTAGGTCCATTACAGTAATCAAAATGGGACATAACTAAGGCATATACCACTATGGTCAGAACAGACATTTCCAGGAATATGTGCGATTGGCATACTAACTTTAACTGTGCAAACAAATTCCTGGACACTGCTGAAACCTGAGCCTCCAGGCTCCGGGCATAGTTCAGGAATACACTTAAGCTACAAACCTGAGATTTCAGGGGGAGAGTAGCCCTGTCCAGTACAGGCTGAATCCTAATTTCCCCAAGCTGCTGTTCCATTGACCAGGACACACCTCTGTCTTGTTGTTTTACTCTCATCCAGTCTTTTACTGCTACCAGATATTGATTTAGCATGAAAACAGCTTTCTCAGAGTTAGATGGAGACATAGAGATAGATGGGTGTCATCCAGCAACGCTGGACCCCAAAACTCCAGACAACCTCTCCCAGAAAGCTCCTATATCTATTAAATTGCATGAGAGACAGCAAAGAGTCTTGAGGGACTCCACAAGTCAACTTCTAAGGACTTTAACTGGAATACCCCAACACCACCTTTTGGTATCTTCTGGCCTCTCCCCTCCAGAAAAGAATGGGGCTGTTGCAAAAGAGAGAAGAGAGAAAGGAGGCTCAGAAAGATACCATGGGTGACGATGTTGAAAGCTGCTGAGAGGTTCAGCAGAACCAACACAGACACACTCACCCTACCCAGTTCCTGGTGTAGGTTCTCTACAAAGGTGACCAAAGACACCTCTGTTCCACAAGTAGGTTTGAAACCAAACTGGACTGGATCTAAAAAAACCATTTCATCGAAGAACCTCTGGAACCTAGAGGCTGCCACATACTTTGCCAAAAATGGAATACTGGATACTGACTGACAGTTATCAGATAAAGTACGATATAGGGAAGGTGTCCCCCCCCAAGAGCTCTTATAACAGCCTCCTTGAGACTCCATGTTGCTACAGAGCAGGGGTGGGCAACTGTGGAAGGCTAAGGGGCTGCATTAACCCCCTAGGGAAGCTTGGAGGCCCACACCTGCTCCCACAAAAATAAAATCAAAAATAATTTGCCCCCAAATGTTTCTAGGGGTATAGGGGCATTTTTACCATTTTGGGAGGTTTCAAAAAGGCCTCTCCTGGACCTAAACTGGCCCAGGGACAAAATGTAGTAAAAATGCACCCCATGCACAGTGGACATTTTGGAGCATTTTGTGGCCAAAAATTTTTTTTTTGATTTTTTTTTTTTTTTTTTTTGCAAAAATGGCTTTTGAACCCTTAGGACCCAGAGGAGCCCCAAACATGGTGAAAATGTCCCCCACACTTGCACGCATCCATTTCAATGGTTGAAATATCAGAAGCAATAAGTGGTCTGAAACTGAATAAAACATCTGGCCCAGATAGATATACAACATTATTCTACAAAAAACTGGAAAATGGATTAAGCATACCACTCGACCATACCTTTAATGATATTGAAAAGAATGGAATACCTAACTCGTGGTTGAATGCAAATATAACACTGATATTAAAAGAGGGAAAAGAGGGAAAAGAAATCACAAATTATCGCCCTATTTCTCTTCTAAATTTAGATTAAAAATTATATACAGCCATTTGATCACAAAGATTAAAAAGAATTTTGCAAGACATAACTCACGAAAACCAAAACGGATTTCTGCCCAAAAGAAAATTAAGTCAAAACATAAGACTAATATTAGATTTATTAGAATATTACGATGCTCACAATGAAAAAAAAATAGGGTTAATGTTCATCAACGCAGAAAAAGCATTTGATAACATTAATTGGGACTTTATTTTAGAGGTATTAGAAAGGATGGGAATGGGAGGAAATTTTGGTAAAAGAATACAACAAATTTATAAGGCTCAAACAGCACAACTCATTATTAATGGTAAAAAATCAGAAACAATAAAAATTTAAAAAGGAACAAGACAGGGTTGCCCCATTTCTCCACTGCTATTCATAATACCGTATATTCTGACATATAAAACGACAGGGCATATGAGACGACCCCCCAATTTTCAAGTAAAAATCTAGAGTTTGGCATATATTCGCCGTATAAAACCACCACCACCCCCAATTTGGCTGGCTGGCTGGCTGACTGGCTGGGGGAGCCTTGCCAGATGATCCTCCTTGTTTCCAAACTCATGAGGATCTCCACCCACACTAACGGTCCCTTATAAGGCGCTCCCGCCTAATTCCCCTCAGTTCTTTGAATGACGCCGCAACCAGCAGCATCAGGAACATTAAGCATGTTTATATGGTGTAGTAGGACATAGAGAGGAGGATGGGCGGGTCTGTGTGAATTCACAGAAGACCACTCGAAGATCTATGGTTACAGGTAAGCAACCTGTCCATCTTCTTCGTGGTCTCTGTGAATCACACAGTTGGGTAGACTAGCAAGCTTCACTCCAGGAGGAGGGTATGTCCTATACATATTGATCCTAGTACCCTGCTGCACAGTCAAACATAAGTGGATTTTTTGACAGCACATTCTCATCATATCATGAAGTAACTTGGCCATACATTAACACTCACTCACTGAATAGAAGACAAAAGTACAGCTTTCCCAAAGGCAGCCTCATTCCTGGAACGAGAGTCAAGTCTGTAATGGGAAATGAAAGTCAAGGGTGATGACCAAGTTGCAGCTCTGCAAGCGTCCTCTAGAGGCACCCCAGAGAGGAAATAATAATAATAATAATAATAATAATAAATTTATTTATACCCCGCCCCTGTGCTAAAAACAATCGGGGCGGCTTCCAACAATTAAAACACTATAATAAAGACTAAAAACACCACCCATCCCCACCCTCCCCCATAAAAAGACATTAAACACTATGAAATTAAAACCTTCTAACTAAAAACACATTAAAACAAATATATACATAAATTTTAAAGCTGTCGAGGTGGAGACAGCCCTCGTTGAATGTCCTCAAATCCGTGACGGTAGCGGTTTCTTCGCCAGTTCATAGCAGAGAGCTATGGTCGATGTCACCCACTTCAACAAACGTTGTGGAGAAATAGGTTCTCCAAATCTCGAGTCAGCATAGGACACAAACAGTTTAGGTGACTTCCTGAAGGGAGCAGGCCTCTGGATGTAAAAGGCGAGTGCCCTCCTGACATCCATGCAATGGAGAGTACGCTCGAATTTGTCCTTCGGTTCCTGCATCAGCGCAGGGAGAGTGATAGATTGATTCAAATGGAAGCTCGACACCACCTTCGGAAGGAAGGAGATGTCGGGACAGAGCACCGCCTTATGCTTGTAGAAGATAGTGTACGGGGGGTCCGATCGCAAGGCACAGAGGTCACCAGCTTGACCTGCTGAAGTAATGGCAATAAGGAAGGCAGTTTTCCAAGACAGGAGTCTCAAGTCGGTGGATGCCAAGGGTTCGAAGGGGTGTTGAACTAGCTGTAAGAGGACCACCTCAAGGCTCCACATCGGAGTAGGCTCAAGTACCGGAGAATGTAGGTTCACGTAGCTTCTCAAGAACTTCTTCACAGTTGGATCTGTAAAAGGAGACAGACGACCTCTAGCCTGGAATTCAACAGATACAGATGTCAAGTAACACCGTATCAACGAAATCGAAAGTCCCATGGAAGACAAGTGGAGAAGGAAATCGAGGACAGTCAGGATGGAGAATGCTTCCGTGATCGACCCTCGATCAGATAGAAAGGTTTCAAGCTTCTTCCACTTCTTATGATACAATTGGAGGAAAGGGTGGAAAGTGCCGGCCCGTTGGGATCGAGAACAAATCTGAGGCCGTAGGTACAGTAGCCCTCTGTACCGAGGATGGATTCAAGGTCATAGTCTTCATGCCGTTAGTCGTAGAGCCTCCACATCTGGGTGTCTGACCGTCCCTTTCTGAATGGTGAGGAGGTCGGGACGGGATGGAAGTTGGATGAACCAGTACCTGGTTAAATGCAGGAGGGTTGCAAACCAAGGTTGGCGGGGCCACCATGGAGTGATGAGGATGGCATCCACTCGGTCCCGGCGCAGTTTGGCGATTACCCTAGTCAGCAGTGGGAACGGAGGAAAGAGGTAGAGAAGCGGTCCCGTCCAACAGAAGAGGAATGAGTTGCCCCTCGATCTCGAGGCGCGTCATCTGGAACAGAATTGGTGGCACTGACTGTTTTCTGGAGATGCAAAGAGGTTGACTTGAGGAGATCCCCATCGTTGGAACAGGTCTGAGGTCACTGACCTGTGCAGCTTCCATTCGTGGATGGAGAGGCTTGAACGGCTGAGCCCGTCTGCAAGCGTATTCTCCTCCCCCTGGAGATGGATGGATTGGAGCAAGATGTTCCTGCAGATACACCAATCTCAAATGTCCAATGTGAGCTGGAGAAGCTGGGGGGATCTGGTTCCTCCTTGCTTGTTCAGGTAGTACATCACTGATGTGTTGTCTGTTACCACCAGAACGGTCTTGTTCGTCACCAGGGATTCGAAGGCCTGCAATGCCTTCTGTAAGCCGAGAAGCTCTAGGACGTTGATATGGAGAGTCCATTCTTTGGCATCCCAGGAATCCCGGATTTCGTAGGATTCGAGATGGGCTCCCCAACCCAACATCGAGGCGTCTGTTGTCAGAGTAGTATCTGGTTGAGGAGGGTTGAACGGCATTCCCGATAGGGCACTGCCTGGTACCAACCACCAATCCAGTGACCAATGAACCACTCAAGGCATCGTAAGCAGTTTCTTTGGAGAGTCGCGTAGGGGGTTGAATACTTGTAGAAGCCAGTGTTGAAGCGGACAGAATCGGAGCCTGGCGAGGCGGGTCACATAGGTAGTAGCTGCCATGTGACCGAGAAGTACCTGGACTGAATGGGCAGGGAGCCTCCGGGACTGACGGCAGATATGGATTAGAGACCAAAGGGTGTCGAATCGGTCTCGAGGTAGGTAAGCCGCCCCGATGTCCAGTTGAGTCCAGTTGAGCCCCGATGAACTGGATGGCTTGAGCCGGTTGAAGCCGTGACTGGATGGCCATCTGTCGGGGATGCTTTGATCAAGATTTCCTGCGTGGCAGGGGGTTGGACTGGATGGCCCTCGTGGTCTCTTCCAACTCTGCAATTCTATGATTCTCTATATTGACAGCAAGTCCCAGGCCATCTAAGACATATAAGGTGAGGTCGATATCGAGTTCGAGCTGATGTTGAGAGCTCGCCAAAAGCAGCCAGTCGTCGATGTAAGGGAAGACCACCACTCCACGCTGGCAAAGAAAGGCCGCCACTACCGCCATGCATTTCGTGAAAACTCTTGGAGTGGTCGAAAGTCCAAACAGCATGACCCTGAATTGGAACGCTTCAGACCCGATCTGGAATGCCAGGAATCGCCTGTGGGATGGATGAATCCTGATGTGGAAGTAGGCATCTTTGAGGTCTATGGAAGCGAACCAGTCGTACTGTTGTAGGAGTGGGAGGATGGAGGCCAAGGTGACCATCCTGAATTTCTTTGGTTCTATGTATCTGTTCACCCCACAAAGGTCGAGAATGGGATGGAGGCCGCTGTCCTTCTTTGTGACCAGGAAGTAACCTCGAAAAGAAGCAGAGGTGGCGAAGATTGGAGTGCACAGATTCGATGGCCCCCTTCTGCAGCAGCGTCTGCACCTCCTCCAGGAGGGAAAGGGAGGGCAGTATTGATCGAACCCAACCTGTTGGAGGTAGAGAGTCGAATTCGATCTAATAGCTGTTCTGGATGATCCGAAGTACCCAGCGGTCTGATGTTATTGAAGACCAGGCTTCTTGGAAGTTCGACAGTCGATCCCCAAACAGTGGGGTCTAGAGGGAAGAGAGGAAAAGTGTGAGGTGGAAAATCAAAATTTTCTCCTGCCTTGATCTTTAAATCGTTGCCTTCCAGGTGGTCGGTATCTCGAAACTGACCCTTGGCTCCTCACCGATGAGGCTGGCGAAGGAGAGGGCAAATACCAGGAACGTCTGTAAGATTGGCCAGAGAACCCCCGTCTGAACTGCCGGCCCGATGAAGAGGTCTGCCAGTTGGTAAGGCCCCTGGAATGGTACTAAGATGAAGAGGTGGCCATACCATAATTTCTGGTGGTTGCCCTCATCTTCTGAGTGAACTCCAGTTTTTCGTCTGTGGAGCAATTGAAGAGTCCTGATTCATCAAAAGGCAGATCCTCAATGGTAGCCGAAGCCTGGGGGTGAGGCCTGATGAACGGAGCCACGCGTGTCGACGCAGGGCGATGGATCCTGCAATCATTTTAGCAGCGCAATCAGCAGCATGTCAGGCAGAATTCATTTGTTGCCCCGCCAGTAATTACGCCTCTGACTGGATTGCTTCAGCCATTCGTCGTTGTTCCTCCGGGAGATCTTGAATGAGGGGCATCATCCTTTCCCACAGTACCTGCTGGTAGGCCCCCATGCAGGCTGAGTAGTTGGCCACACGAAAACTCAGGCCTGCCGCAGAATAGATCTTTTTGCCCATGATATCGAGCTTTCGACCCTCTGAGTCTGGCAGGGTTGATTGAGGCCGGCATTGCCTCCTATTCTGGGAAGCCTCAACCACCACTGAATTCGGCTTCAGATGAGTTTGAAGCCAGTCAATGCGGTCACCTCCAACTTGATACAGTCTGTCAATTTTCTTAGAAGTAGACTGGATCAAGGAGGGGTTCTCCCAAGATCCTTGCGTGAGCTTCAGAAGGGATGGCAAAACGGGAAGAGTAGCCATAGGAGAAGCCTTCGACTGAATCCGATGAAAGATGGGGTCCAACGGTTCAGCCTCTTTCTCCACCACCTTGAGGTCCAGAGCGTGAGTTATACGGACCATCTGCTCTGAAAAAGCACGGATGATATCTGTTGGCGATGCAGAGTTCTCATCGACTAGGTCAGGTCGCGGCGATGGCAAGTAAGGCCTGTATGGATCCCACGAACCTGACGAAGATGATGTCGAATCCACGGGTGACGGGCTGTGATCACCATGGAACAGAGAAGTGGTGCGCAGAGGTGGTGTGGAGGAGTCGGAGGCAGAGGATGTTGTTCAGGACATGGAGATACTTGACTTTCTGCATCCTTCCTTGGAATGACTCGTGGTTCCTCCAGGTGGAATCCCTTGGGTGAACGACACACAGACCGGACGGCATAGATATCCCCGAAATCATCTCGGGAAGTCAGGATCTGGGAGCCTATAAGCGACATGATCCCAGTTTGACAAACAGACCATGCCAGGTCATAGGCCGAATAGGCAGGTACATCAGCATGGATGCCGACTGAAAACAGTCGGGTTCGAGCCACGACCGCGGGTTCGACGACCTCGACTTCGACATCTGAGGGTGAACGTTCAAGAAGTTGGGCTCTCGAGATGGCAAGGGTCAGCGATTGGCCCAACCATTGGGGTGACATGTCCGTGTCGGCACCGGAAGGCATGTCCACTGGCACAATCTCCACCGAACCCGTAGGGGTAGGAGTACGTCACGGTACACTAGCCCCTGCAGTTGTCACCGGAGATGGTCGGGTGAATGTGGCCTCAGGTCCAGTGGAGGGTTGCGACTCAACGGTATCGATAAGCCGCACAGCTTTTTCAGTAGAGGCTGCAGATGGAGCGGTCAGCGACATCGACTTTTTAGACACCTCTTTTGGCTTGCTCTTTGATTTGGAGCCATCGTCATGCCGAGGTGTGTTTTTCCTTCCTCTTCTTCTTCAAGGAATGTACGGCCTCTCCAGAGATATCAGCCCGACTGGTAGATTCAGAAAACGCCTGGTCCCGAGGGACGGCCTTCGAGGTAGAAGGCTCCTGGTCCCGTGTCGATGTCGAAAGTGTCGAATGATCTTGATCTCGAGCTGCAGACGAAGAAGCATGTCTGTGCGAAGCATGCACAGCCTCCGGGTCCGAGGTGGTCGAGCGACATCAGGACGGGCTACGGGACCGATGACGCTTTTGGGGCTTGGTCTTTGGAGAAGGCGAGTGGTCGCATTTCTGCGGTTCGGACGCCGAAATAGAGGCTGGAGTCGAAGTAGGGGCCAGAATTAAGGCCTTCTCGTACAAGAAGGACTTCAGACGGGACATCCTGTGCTTACGTGCCTGAGGGGTAAAAGCCCTACCTTGCATACAGGAGTCGACGTTATGGGTCTCTCCGAGACAAATCAGGCAGCGGGAATGACCATCCACGCTAGGCAGTTTAGCCTGGCAGATCACACATCTCTTGAAGGCCCCTCTTCGAGACATTTTATTCACAGAATCGCCAAAAACCAAAGGGAGAAACATGGAGAGTAGAGAAAACAGTCCAAGTCAACACCGAAATTCAGAGGTAGAATGCACTTTGCCCGTCCCTACTACAGAGACATACTGGTTATTCCCCTTATCCACTCAGCCAGTCCTTTTCTGGCCCGTTTAATGAGCCAGAAGGGGTAAGAGCAGAAATATATATAATGGCTTTCTCTTTTCCAGGATTCTGTCCAGTGGATAAAAGAACACTCATTATTTACCATGAGCTTATTATTAACAAGACTGCAACTGATAAAATATTTTTATCACATAAACAAAGCTCACAGTAAAACAGTTAACCTGCTTTTATGCATTTCTTGACAAACACATTTTGAACAAGTTGATCAATGAAAGGTTTGGAGATATGTGAGGAAATTCCACTTCCTAGAATCTATTTTTCAACTGTGCAGATGTAGATTGTTTACAAACTCACAAATACCTAAGAAGTGCTGTTTTAAACCCAATCTACTTGACACAGAATAGACACACATATGGATGGGAGTCAGTGTTACACAGATGCAATAACTGAAATCTCTTAAGCCTACAAAGTGTGGTATCGCATTACAACAACATGTACAAACTTGTACACAGGAAGACACTCCTTCCTTTATAGCAACTGGAGTCTAACAAAAAGCTAACAAGGAACATAGACTGAGTAAACAAAACAGCAAAAAAGATCTTAAGATAGTAACTCTAGGCAAGAGACATCTGGATCACAAGTCATGTACATGGGCAAGTAGAAATGCTCTCTCTAGAAATTAATCATATTTTTTTTGTAGAATGCTGGCTGTTCCTCCCTACAGCAAAACTTAATTCAGTTAAAAAGAGGTGATGTACACCTGGCAACTTCCTATGTGCCTTCCTGCCTCAAACTACCACATGCCATGTCATCCTACAAACTAAATTTAGATGAATCTGTCTCTCAAGAGTCAGGGCTGAAAAAACAATCAAGTTCTTGCATCCCAGTCCTGTGTGGTGGGGGGGAAGAGCAGGTGGCAGTTCAACTTTTTAGATACTAGCTTTGTACATGGCAAAAGGATCTTTCCAAACATCTCAAATGTTATACCAATGCAAATATAAAGTTTAGTTGAAAACTACCAGCAGCCAGGAATACACAGGCTTTGAAGGAAGGATGTGTTCAAACTAATGATTCATTCTTTTCTAAATCATGCGCTTCGAAGTCACAGAATGGAAATGATGCATGTGGACTACTTATTTATTTTACTATTTTCCATTATGCCTCTAAAACCATGACAGCTAACCTTTTTTCTTAACTGATGGGTTATATCTTGCTGAGACCAAGCACATTCCTTTAAAAAAAGAAAAGAAAAAAAAAAGAACACCAAACACCACCACAACTCTGGCAACCTTTCTTTTAAATTTAAGCCTCCTTGGGTCTCACTCTGGGAGAAAGGTGGCAAAAACAGTGTGCCCTTCCCATCTGCCCCCCCACTCCCATGGATAGGAAAAAGTGGGAGCTCAAGACCCATATTAATCAATGGTGGTACATGCATTTGGCTGCCTGCTGACACAGCTGTGTGCACGCACCACCATTGACTAATATGGGCCAAAGTGATGGTGGGAGCGCCAATCAGTAGATGGCAAGCCCACCGATGAAGTGGTTGCATTGCAAATGAAAATAAATAAATAAATAAGTAAGTAAGTAAACACTGCTATGCCAGGTTTAACTATGTCTTTGAAACATGAAACATATGAGATTTGTTAGCGTTGGCATCAAAAGATTTTCATTTTTATAGCTCTATCTGGAAGAGCTGCTTCAAAAATAGCACCACAAATAAGAAGCTGCTTTATTCCATGTCAGGCTATGTGTTCCACCTACCCCAGTATTTACTTGTTTATTTAATATGTATCCTAGCTTTTTGTCAAAAACTGTATTCTCGACTTTTCTGGCAGCAGCTCTGCAGAAACTCAAGCAGAGAAACTCACCTGCATGAAGTCAAAGGCTTTCATGACCAGCATCCATAGATTTTCCTTGGGTTTTTTTCTGGGCTGTGAGGCCGTGTTCTGGAATTGTTTCTTTCTGATGTTTCACCTGTATCTGTGGCTGGCATCCTCAGAGAATGCCAGCCACTGAAGATGCCAGCCACAGATACAGGTGAAACGTCAGAAAGGAACAATTTCAGAACACGGCCTCACAGCCCGGAAAAAAACCAAGGAAAATCTATAAAAACTCACCTGTCATCTGATCTTTTTAACTGAAGGTGCCAAGGATGAAACCTAGGGTATTCTACACTATATAAAGGAAGAGTGAGGAACCTTTGCCCCCCCCCCAGATGTTTTGGGCTATAATTCCCATGAACCCCATACAGCATTTCTAGTGCTAAAGTATTATTGAAGTTTTAGGCAAAGACATTTAGAAGGCCAAAGGTTCTCCACTTCTGATGTAAAAAATATGCTCTTAAATAAGTTGGCTGGGTAAAAAACTCAAGGCTGATCCATACAGTCCCCACCCCCGTGTCTGACTTAAAAGTGCTGAAATCCAGAGACAGGTTACATCATTTTATAGATACTATTATGTCTCAACTTGTCCATTTCTTGTAACCAATAAGCATGAACAAGTTGTACTGCTTATGCCAACTGCTAATACCTATTTTTATCACAACTTTATCAAGAAATATCAGAAATATTTTGTTGATTAATTACTTTTCTGCCCCAATGGTATACAATTGTTAAAAGCAATCATTAACCCCCCCAAAAAACTAATGAAATTAAGAACAGAGCAAGTAAAATCTAAAACAAAAAGAATAAAGAATTAAGTTACTTAAATCCCACTGAAAGCCAGGCAAAGCAATGTGTTTTTATGACCCATCTAAAGCAAAGCAAAGATGGGAACCAATCTGATCTCTTCAAAAAGGGAGTTTCACAGTTTTGTTGCTGACACAGAAAAGGTCACAGTACAAAGGCCCTAGATGGCCAAACTAAAAATAAATACTAAAAGCTCAGCTTTCTCCATTCCCTTGTCAGTAGCTCAGCATTTTACACCTACATTTAGATCCAGTTCAAAACCTCACACTGATTCCACCAAATGATTACAAGGATCTTGGGTTAGACTGTTTGAATCCTCTTGTTTAAAACCCATCTCTAAACCAGATGCAGGCAAAGCAACCATTAGACAGGGTGATCAGTTTTGCTACGGGGGGCTGGTTTTGGATGTCATAAAAAGGCACCAAATTTTTGTTATTATTATTGCTTTCAGGGAGAGAAGCACTAGTGGGGTATTCCACCTCAGGTGCCAAAATAACTAGGCTCTGCTTGGGTATTAAGACACCTTGACCTGGCTGGGATGGGCAGGGTGAGGGTGGCACAGGCAGCAGAAAGTCTTGGGTCAGCCTTGCACAACCCTGAGAAGCGGAAGTCATTGGATCAGTTAGCATGAAGAATGACAGAAATTTCTTGGACTTTAAAATTCTATTTTGCATATATAACACCAATCTGGAAATCCTATCTATCATTTTAAAAAGATTTTTTCACTTGCTAAATAAATAATTGGATTTCCCCCTAATTATCTCAGACAAATAGCTTTTCAAGTAATGCTTTCTGAATTCACAAACTAATGTATCTTCTCAATTACCACAGTCACTAGTGAGAAGGAAAACATCAGTCATACCACTGGGGCAAAACTTTTCAAATACTGTATGAACAAAGGTGAGAAACATTCAATATTCTTTTTTAAAAAATCTCAAATTTGACAGATGAACTCCTTGTTCCTTGCACAGTTAGAGCAAAGATGATAGAAGGCCGGTGTTAAGAAGTGTCTTGCTGGAAAAGAATGAGGTTCATTTAATACAACAGTTAACCAACAATGTTAATATAGTAGCATTGTCTCATCACAAGAATTCTGAAATGTCCAATCACAGCATCAACAGCTCTAAATCCTGTGGCAAATGCAAAATATTTCTGTAGCCATGTAACACCACCCCTGCACAAACACCATTGTTATACACCAGCCCATAAAGATATACAGTCGTCCCTTCACATTCGCCGGGGGTTAGGTTCCCCAGACTCCCGCGAATGTGAAAATTCCGTGAATAATGACTGCCCTCCCCTGCCAAAGTGACCATGGGGCCGCCGGCGGTTCCATAGTCGCTTTCCCTAGACTCCCCACTCCCTCCCAAGGCCTTCACGGGGCCTCCAGAGAGTCTACGGAGGCCCCGTGGAGGCCTCCTGGGCCTTCCCCCCTCCCACCCCAGGCCTTCACGGAGCCTTCTAAGGCTCCGTGAAGGCTTCCCCGGGCCTCCCCCCTCTCAACCCGGGCCTTCCCCCTCCCACCCCAGGCCCTCCCAAAACCGCAAAGAATCAAAACCGCGAATGCTAAGTTCGCGAATGTAGAGGGGCAACTGTACTCAAAGCCAGCTTTAAAATTTGCCACTTGCTTATTAACATGACGTGAGCAATTATTTTCAGAGGGTAAATTGACAGATGCACATCTTAGGTTACAACAACTCTTGAAGAGAAACAACAATGCAGAAAGAATCACAACCTGGAAACATCACCTTTTTAAAAAATTATTGTATGTTTTAATTTTTTTAATTTAATGTATTTTTAATTATTGCATGTTTTTAATCCTTTATAATTTAATATTATTTTAAGGGGTGGGTGGGCTAGGGTACTGTAATTATGGAGTTTTTATATTGTAAGTCGCCCCGATGGCATTGCAGAGGGGCGGGACAGAAATAAATAAATAAATAAATATCATCATCATCATCATCATCATCTGTTCATAGAATTTGTTATCCCACTGGAAGTAGCTTCTGGTGAGACAATGTTTGAACAGGGCTGTGATGTTTTCAGGAAATATTTGCTGGATGAGTGCTATAGTGTCCATTATGGGGACTTTGATGAACAAGGAGACCACATCAAAGCTGATCAGTCTGTCTCCAGGGGTAGCCATGGGCAGCCCTCTGAGCCCCATGATAGCAAACTTTTACACAGAACATTTTGAAAAGCAAGCCCTAGAAACAGCACCAAAAAAGCCCACAACATGGTTCCAATATGTGGGCGACACTTTCACCATCTGGAGCCACGAAGATTTGGCCACATTTCTGAACCACCTGAACAAAATCCACCCAAAAATTCCAATTCACGATGGAAAAAGAAAGGAAGGAACATTGCTATTCTTGGATGTCCTAGTCATCCGCAAACCAAACCAAGTTGGGCCACAAGGTATAGAGAAAACCCCCACACGGGCAGATACCTACATAAGAACTCCAATCATCACCCAGGACAAAAAAGAAGCACAATAAAAACACTGATAGACCGTGCAAAAAGGATCTGTGAACCCCACTACCTGGAGGACAAACTGAAGTACCTTAACTGGGCTATACAGGCTAATGGTTACTCCAGATCAGACATCACAAGAGCAGCCAAACCCAGAAAAAAAAACACAGGAATGAAGAAAAACAGACCAACCAAGAAAATCCAAGAAATGCTACACTCAGTGAAGGACAAAAGAGACCTTCTCACAGCCGCAGGAGTTTACCACATACCATGCAACTGTGGACAAGTTTACATAGGGACCACTAAATGCAGTGTGCAATCACGAATCAAGGAACATGACAGACATTGCAGACTGGGCCAGCCAGAGAAAGCAGCAGTAGTAGAACATGTTATAAACCAACCTGGACACAAAATGTTATTTAAAAACACCGAAATTCTGGACCAGGCCAACAACTATCATGTCAGATGCACAGAGAAGCTATTGAAATCCACAAACACCTGGACAATTCCAACAGGAAAGAAGAAACCCTTAAGGTAAACAAAGTTTGGCTACCAGTCCTGAAAAACAACAAAATCAAAACTCAACACATGCAAATGAACTTCACCCAGGGACAGGGGGATTTTCCAGCAGATAATGGACCATTAGCCAAACAGACAGTAATCCATCCTCTTTGCATATCCTCCCACCCTAAGAACTAACCATTCAAATACACAAATGTACATATCCCTTCCCACAGAGACTCACAGTATATAAACCCCCCACAGCCCTACACCTCCATTCTCTGAAGATGCCAGCCATAGATGCAGGCAAAACGTCAGGAATAAACTCTTCCAGACCATAGCCTCACAGCCTGGAAAAAAAAACCACAAAAAACCTATGGATTCTGGATGTGAAAGCCTTCAACTACATATTTATCATCACTTTTTGCCCACCAGGGCCTCAAAAGTGACAAATATCATAAAAATATTTTTTTAAAAAGCAGATTAAAAAACAGTTTCAAATGTCAGTTTCAATTAACTTGCAAAGAGCAAAATAAAGTTTTGGCAGCCTGCTGGAAACTCAACAGGGATGCAGCCAGCCAGTCTTTCCTTGGGAGGGAGGTTCCAGAATCAAGGTTTGGCTACAAAGAAAGCCCTGTCTTATACAGTACACTCACCAACCTAGCCTCTATGAGTGGTGGGGCATACAGCAGGGTCTCCCCTGAAGATCTCAGATGCCAAGGAATCTGAAATATTTCTTTAGTCCCAGCACATTTAAAACGTATCCATCTTCAGCAATTTAGTTTTTCAAAGAGGAACATAAATCCTTGACTAACATTACTACTCATTTGTAAGATCATGTTTATATATTCAGTTTTTTATACCATTTTAGTTATAATTAGAAAATGAGGAAGTAATGACTCTTCTTAAGTAAAGGCAGTCTTTTGTACACCACAAATGTATATACATGTGCAACACGAAAGACAAACAACTCTCTCTCAGTTATTAAAGAATGTGAATTTGGTATATTTTTCAAATAACCTGTAAGCCAAACTTTAGCAAACCTTTTGCTGGAAAGATGAATCGTAACAGAACTGCAATCTCTAACAAGTCAGCATCTAAATCCACAATGCAAGTATCTTAGTTTTTTTAAGGGTTTCCACTACTTTTCACAATCTGAGAATGTCTCAGAGCACTGGCAGTAATCTGTGGCATCTAGGCTTAAAGCCAGAAGTCTTTAATCTAACAAAAGCTCTGTGTGCAAACCGGGTTTTGTGTAACAGCTATGCTTTTGTATACTAGCTTCCTCTCAACACTAGCATTTTCATACCATTTTCTACTGGGACTTCAAAAAGATTAAATGACAAAGTGCGGGGGGTGGAGCATATTGTGGAACTAAACATTTCAAACTTCTAAACATGCATGTTCCCAGAAAAATACTGAAGTAGGCAACCTTCAGAGAGAATTTTACAGTTTGAACTTATGTCATTCAGACTGAATGTTATAATTGTGTGAGTTAAAAAGGTAGGGAGAAAGTGATCCAGAAGTGAAATTCTTTTCTAATATCAACTGTCTGTTAACTTAACAAAAAAATAAAATAAAATTACAGAACATGGAAACAAGCATCATGTTCTTGTAGCTGTACAGAATATAGCACTACAAATCTTACTCATGTCCTCCCCTATGCAAATATTTTAGAACACAGCAGAGCCAATTTGGGACAGCATGTGGCACTCTAGAATGGAGGGCCACAACCTTAACTAAGGTATATAATCAGACCTACTGCACTGTTGTCTGCCCAGAGGCACATTAGACTCATGAAGAAACCACCCAATGTTATGAAGAGGTGCAAATACATTGTAGCATGCATTGAACCAACACTCATACTTGGGACACATGATCCAAAACACTGCAAACAGTTTGGTGTTCAGTGCCATGGAACCCTTATAAATGAGAAAAGCAATTCCAGTGTGTGTTGCACGATCACTGCCTGTTATGACACATGTAATACAAAGGTCTGTGCTTTTTCCTTCTTTCCCCACACAAACCTGCTCAGTTAGAATTAAATTTAACACAGATGAGTTGCAGGAAACCTGCAGCCTTTGGCCACATTCTGGTCCTTTCTACCAGCAAAGTGCAAGGAAATGTGAAATGGAGACCCTGATAGGGAAAATGGGTGGCCAAGAATAGTTAAAAGGACAGCTCCCTTTACCTTCAGTTTCTGCTCTGCCTCGAGTTTTCATTGGCATGACACAGAAAAACGGTTCCCCACCACTGTTAAAATGAGAGTTTGAAGTGATATCACCACTTTCTATTACTGTGTAAGCTGGGGAGTAATTTCTGTTCCTCATTTCAAAATTCTCTAATGCAAGTACATCTAGTAGAAGGAAGGACTTGTCCCTCAACAGTTTGTAATAAATGAAAACAGGTTCCTCCAGCCACCTAGGTATTTCAAGATTATCCAGAAATTATACATACATCTGTAAAACGATATGGCCACATGGAGGCAGTAGCAATCTTAAACATCTTTTTAATATCCTCAAAGACTGCAAGGATCTCCTGAAAAGTTATCAAGTTAATACAAATGTCTCAAATCTACTCTAGCCTACTTTTTTCTGATAAAAATTTGGGGTCTTTTTTGGAGCCAAGATGCCTAGTGAGAACATGAATCAAAAATCACTGGTATGAAATTGAGCTTTTCTGCTAAACTGTACCTGCCACTGCACTGTGGCCAATGAAATAAGTATAATTCCAATAGCTGCAAACTAGGTTTAAAAATATATAGTTTGATCCCAATGATGGGCTCCTCCTTTTTCTTTCTTAGAGGAGAGAGAAGTTTGGAAAATAAATCAGGTACATTCACACACATTGGGATCTCAAACCATTTCTGCATTCTTAGGAATCTGCCTGTTCCTCCACTCAACCACAGCTACCATTTACACATATTCATATTTCTGTAGGAATAGTAGAAGCCAGATTGTCACATTGGAGAGAATACAGAGAGACCAGAAGTAAATCTATTTACATCTACTCAGCTAAGGCTAATAAATAAATACAGTTGTCCCTTCATATTCACTGGGGTTTAGTACTCAAGTCCCATTATATGCAATGGCATAGCAAAATGGTGTCCCTTATATAAGATGGCAAAATCAAGGTTTGCTTTTGGGATTATTATTTTTTTAAAGAATATTTTCAAACCATGAATACTTAAATCCGTGAATACCAAATCCGTGGATACAAGGGACAACTGTACACATGGAATATTACTGGGACCAACTTTTTAATTCTAAATGGGTACAGAAAACAATAATGTTGTTATTTGTAGGACTGAAAAGAAGAGAAAGACAAAAACATATTTGTTGTTTTATTTCACAAAATCATGCTGTAAGATCATGCTAATATCTTGCTGTAAGATTATGCTAACAAATAGCAGGAGCTACTTCTTTCTGGGAAGAGCAGCCAAAAGGTATCTTTACATTTTAGGTCATTGTTCTAATTACATGCCTGACTGCATTGTTCTGCCAGCTTCCCGTGTCAGATAAAATTATCTGTCTCAAATATTAGATGTTATTACATTTGTACTCTGGAACATCAGATCCATACAAGGAATGTTGGTATCACTGAGCAAAGGCTTATTTCTGTATCAACACTTTCAACTGATCACAGAAGCACTTTTACCATAAACTCATGTGTGCACACAGACACTAACATCTCTAACTATGCTGCCAAAGAGTGGCAGAATGGGTTAATTATTAAAATCCATCCATTCTATATTAGTGAAGTTAATATTCAACATCAACACTGTTAATGAGAAAATACTGAAGCAAAGACACTTTCTTTCCTCGTATCCTTTAATTACAATAGTTCTAAAAAATTCTCTGAGTTTGTTCCCTTGGTCAATATATACAATATGCACTTGTTCAGATCAAAGTCTTCTACTGGCTCTCCAAATTCCACCTGTAGCTATTTAATTAATTCATCTCAAATGAATACAATTTTAAAAGATTTTTAAAGTCTTTTTAAAAGATTTTTTAAAACCTTTAAAATTTGTTTTTTTATGTCTAACATGTTTTAGCTTAAATTATTTTTACTGTTTTAAACTCTTTAATCGGTTAGAATCATAGAATTGCAGAGTTGGAAGAGACCACGAGGGCCATCCAGTCCAACCCCCTGCCATGCAGGAAATCACGATCAAAGCATCCCCGACAGATGGCCATCCAGCCTCTGTTTAAAGACCTCCAAGGAAGGAGACCCCACCACGCTCCGAGGGAGTGCGTTCCACTGCCGAACAGCTTACTGTCAAAAAGTTCCTCCTAATGTTGAGGTGGAATCTCTGTTCCTGGAGCTTGCATCAATTGCTCCGTGTTCCAGTCTCTGGAGCAGCAGAAAACAAGCTTGCTCCATCCTCAATGTGACACCCCTTCAAATACTTAAACAGGGCTATCATATCGCCTCTTAACCGTCTTCTTTCCAGGCTAAACATACCCAGCTCCCTAAGTCTCTCCTCATAAGGCTGTTTCCATGTTATTTGTACGCCACCCTGAGAACGTTTGATATAGGGCAGGATAGAAATATTTTAATTAATTAATATAAAATGTATCTTGGAAAAAAATTAGTAAGGGGAGTCTTAACAGAAGTACTGTATATCAATTTTATGTGTTGTGTAGAACAAGTAGACAGAATGATGTTTTTCAAGTTTTCCTTCCTCTGATAATACAATACTAGAAACTGGTGTCATCCACTAAAGCAAAATGGTGGGAGATGCAGAGCAGATATGAAGGTAGATAACACAGGGCATTCTGATACAATAGAATTGGCAATTGTAAGATGTCATGATAGCTGCCAACCTTGGATGGCTCCGAAAGAAGATTAGGCAAATTCATGGAGGATACAGTCATGATAGCTATAAATTACTTCCAATATCAGACTCAATATGACTCTGAACATCAGTTGCTACAGAATACAAGTGGAAAGGTACACTTATCTTCCTTTTGGGAAATCTGTAGACAACTGGTTGGACATGTGTGAACAGAATAGTAGTCTAGATAAGCCTTTGGTCTGATCCAAAACAACTGCTTGTGTTCTTAATGATAACCATAACAAATACTGTAACCCTCTTGACTTCTTGTTCTCTTCTTTGAAAAAATGTGTGAATTCTGAAGTGTATTTGGAACAGACTTTGGCAACCAAATGTGGCCTTTTATTGTTTGTTTGTGTATGTGTGTATCTATGTATGAAGAAGACAGTACTGTATTTTGCATCTTTTCCCAATAAACTGCTGTGTACCCTAGCACTTACACAGCCTAATAAAGGCTAAAAAGACTTTCATTTCCAATCTTTAGACTTTAAAAGTTTGGTGCTTAGCTCTATTTCCTCCCTCACTTAAAAAAAAAACAAAAAACTTCAGCATCTAGTTTTGTGTAGCCCAAATGCTTGTATACCTCATCACAAACACTTTCTGTTTTCTTTTTTAAAAATACTACTTAACTGACTAGCTAAATACAGCACACTAATATTTAAGACTGCCTTTTGTCTGGCACATGGGAAATACACGGCTCCTTTGTAAACCATGTAATAGCAACTGACACAAAGAGAGACAACAGTCATCATAGCTTTCTGATAGAAGCCTAATATGTTTTAGCTTGGCTGCATTCTTGCATTTGTCTCCATTAACTGCTCTTTCACTTCCATCTCATCACATATTAACAGTGAAGACAGGAATCTTATTCACAGCCCTTCTCTCTCTCTCTCTCTCTCTCTCTGTGAAAAATCAGAATTAGACAATAAGATCAGAAAAACAATTACATAATGTTCAATTCATGTATTATGCTTCCTTGTAAGCATAAGCTTGCACCCCACTTCCAAGGCACCCCACTTCTGGAATGTTAGCATTGCCCTACACCCCATATTCACAGGCCTCAGAAACTGGCCAAGTTTGGTTCATTAATGTGGCATTTTACAAGGGAAAAGACAGGATGGTCTCAGAAAAGGTCATTTTGTTTTTCCCTGGAAAGCTTAAGGCCTGGGGCTGAAGGGCCAAAAGAAGACACATTCCACATAAATGGGAGGTTAATGGATGGAGAAACCCTTTTGTATTTGCTGATTGTGAAATTTCCTCTCCTCAGCTCCCAACCTTAAAGAAGTGGCTGAAAGCTGTTAAAATCCAATCACTGGACATTAAACACATTTCACATCTTTCTCACCTTTTGTCAAGACCAGGAAACTCATTGTGCAATCCATGAAGGCTCATGGAATTCATTGTTTCAACCCATGAAGCAACCAATCCCCTCAGGTGTATTTGGAGGGATAAAAGACCCCCCCAAAATATGCCTCATTGCACACAGCCAGTAACAGGGGGAAGCTCTGTTGCTCTATGTTAGCCAACCCAACGCACAGTTGTAATAGGGGGGAAACTCTGTTACTCTGTGTTAGCCACATCCAGCTTCTCCATCCACTCTGCCAGACGGACTACAGGACAGGCGATATTATTACCCCAGCACAACCCTCTATCCCAAGTTTTCCTACTGTTTCTTTCTATGGCCTTGTGTGAATACTTTCTTTGGGTGAATGTGTATGTGTTTGGTGTTATTTTTGAACTCCTTAATAAAAAAACACACTTAATGTTACATGTGTATGTATTCCATCCAGACTAGTACTGGTATAATAGATTTAAAAGATTCCCTGGTTACCCCCTCTTGCATAGCTAAAGTCGAGTTGCTGCTCATTTCCCCAACATATTATAAACTCGATATTTTCTTGGAATTTTCCAAGGAGCATTTTGGGTAACATCCTAGTCATGAGTTCTTCTGACCATCCTTGATCAGGTAACATACAAGTAACATACAAACAAGGAATCATGTAATGGTCCAACAGCAACATCTATGATTTTACATGTGGACTCTGATTCTCTAAAAATTGCAGAAATTTCTGATAGCTAACAACCATGAAAAGCCAGAGAGAGAGAGAGAGAGAGAGAGAGATATGCAAATATTAAGTCTGCTCTCATAACTCACTCATAAATGGAAGAGGCAATGAAAGTAAAAAAAAAAAAATCTGCCTCAAATAATGATATGTAGCTCAAGTCCTATGGTGAGTACAGGGAAATGTGATGGTAGAGAAATGTGAGGGCAACATTCAGAGAATGTAAGGTAAAACAGGGAGCTTGGAAATTGGATCAAGTAATTAAGCCACTCATTTGATCTTGACTACAATGAGTCCTCGGACTATAGTGACTATATGAGGAGAAAATGTTCTGGAGAAAGTACCCCCGCCACATTTGAGTCTATGCTTCCACATTCATGGATGCTCACTTTCTGATAGTTTTCTACTGAGATTATATAGTTCTGAAAGATTGAAAAACATTACCTACACGTATGTTGGGGTTTCCTGTGTTTCCCAGATTTCAACTTCTGTATTACTTCCAAAATATGCATGTTAAAATCTGCTAATTTTCTTAATGTCTAATACAACCCATATCCACCGAGTTGTAACAGTTACTTTGACTATTTTTAAACTAAAGACTCCAGCACAAGTTATAACTGTTATAGGAAACGTATAACTGAAAATAAGTGTGCATATGGATACCTCAATCGGCAATGAAATCTTCTCTCTTTGCTCTCCTTCATGCCACATTTTAACTTGCTGCAGAGCACATGAGTTCACAAGATATGCCATTCCTGAGTGGCTACTATAGCATTTTAAAGTACGTCAAGTATGTATCTCAAATGAACATACTTAATGGAACCAGTTTGTCATTTTCACTTAAAAGAGTTGGCAAGATGCATGCATGCTTAAAGACAAGTTCTTACTCTTCCACACTGCCGAGTGTTGTGATTACAAAATTGCACAAAACATAGCTCCTCTAATGATGTTTTAAAAGTCTATTCTAGATAGGATTACTATTGAATTGGATACTGACCACTTGATGTATTCCACTGCTGAATAGCAACATTTCTCAAACTGAACTTAATAGTTAAGGAAAAGTGATCAGCATGTCACATTGGGGGAGCGGGGAAAGACTAGGCGCAAACAACAATCAGAATTTTCCAAAGCATGAATTACAACCACTGTGGAACAGCAATCCTCAAATATAATGAGTCCAACATTCTTAGATCAGAGATGAAAGCTACTGTACAACCCACTGTACAATGGTGAGGGAAGGTGAACCTTCTTGCAACAGCAGAAAACTCCATCACTGCTGTGCCATTCGTGCTTCAACAGCACTTGGAAAGCAAGGCATTTATTTACTTATTTTAATGCATATCCTACCTTTCTCCCAACAAGGGATCCATGGCAGCTTACAACAAGACTAAAACAGGATAAAACTAAAAACTTGATTAAAAAGTCACATTTGACCCAAAGTACCGTATTAAAATGTCATTGATTTTAAAATACATAAAATCATTTTTTAAAATGATGTTGAAAGTATACCAGGAAACGATAAAGAGGGATCTTGGATCCACAACAGTGGGAACCCCCCTGTACGCCTCCTCCTGGCAAAGTAAATGTAAGCCAAGTAAACCAGTACTTAAGGTGCTATAGTTATATCCCTTACAACTAGAAGAAACAAGATGGGGAATTTTAAATGGCAAACAGGGAAAGGAATAGGAAAAGAACACTATGAGCCCAGCAAGACACAAAAAGCAGCAACTGCTCCTACCAATCCAACCTCGCAGGACTGTTCTGCTGATGACATTTTTAAATATATGACAGATTAGAAACAGTATATATCAGGAGCCAGGGAAATATATTCAATGAAGTATATGTATAAGGTGTGGCAGGATCAGGAGTAAGATTAAGTTCCATCACATCAGCATTCTGTTTCCAACAGTAGACTGCTAAATATCTCTGGGAGCTCACAAGCAAACTTTAAAATGGAGGTTCTCTTTAGCTGACATGGCTAATAGCCACCAATAAACTTAGCCTCAGTTTTACAGCTATCACTGTATCTTCTGAGAGTGGTTTCTATACATTAGTCATGTGTTACAGGAAAGGGTATTTTTAATCTGTAAGCAGACCTTGGTGACCACAAGATCTACAATCATGAGAAAGTGAGAAATGTTTTCACCCCTACAAAGAGCTTCCAACATTATAAATAAACAGAGCCCACCCTCCTTAGTTATCCCCCCCACAAAGTTAGGAAATTCCCAACCACCCTCACACCCTATCCTCATGGCTCCATCAAAGTATGTGAAGTCAGGATTTCTAGGCCCAATGGGTGTAAATTTGTTAGTTTTTGAGCCCCATATGTTATTGCATTGGCCAGTCATCTAGTTTATACAGAAGCTTTTACCACTTTTCACAGTCTGTTTAGGGTTTCAACATCTTACATAATTTAGTGTCATTTGCAAACCTGTTTACCTTACTGCTCCTCTCTGTCTCCAGAGGCTTTATGTATAACTTAAAACATCAAAGGCCCCTGTGAAGGATGCCCTCTCCAAGCTGGTCCCACAGTTCCAACCCCTGGGATCCACTCACCTTGCCCCCCTGTGGACCTGTGGCTATGTTGTTTTGTGAGTTTGTTGTGATAAGTGTGACTAGGTTCTTTATCAGGCTTGACCAAGATAGCCAAGCCAGGTACAGTTAAAAAACACAAAACAAATGGAAGTTACACAGTAAGACAACACATTAACCCATAGAATTCTATTCTTTCATGGCTCCCCCAAAACCAGGTTCAGTTCTCCCTTCTGACTGTCCTGACCCATTACATCTCTTTCCTGTCTCTATCTCATTTGTTCCCTCTCTTTAAAATCGAAACCCTATCTATGTCAGCTTTTCCCTATCTGCCTCAGTTTTGTAACATTTCTTCCCACAGGCTCCCTTTCACTTCACAGCATTCCCTGACCTGTGATTGGCTACCTTTAGCCAGGCTTGCCCAGCTCCTCCTTTCACGAACCCCTCCTTCAGAAGTCATTGCTCTATTGAGACCTCCATACGCCTCATTTAAGAGAAATGTGATTTAGCACCTTAACAAAACATTAAACCTATTACTATACTTACCATAACCATTTTACAAGGTTGTATTACACATTACATTTGGCAAAGTAACTTTAACTTCCCCAAATACTCATTACATTAGAGTTATCCTCATTAACATTTCCCTTTAGTTTGCATTTAATTTCATTTCTTTTAAAATCCTTTAAACATATATCACACGCATAATTTATATCATTTAATACAAGCATTTCCATTTTCTAAACTATACTCTCCCCGATTTATCAGGTTAACATTCATTTATGATTCACTTACCCTGTTTGTTATGTTAAATATTAAAACTATATAAGTAAGACATTACAAACACTTGCCAGTAGAACACTCACCCTTTCAAAAGTCAAAGTCAGTTTCAAATTAATATATGAAACCTTTCAGCCTTGTATTCTCACTTTGATATATACACATTTCACCATAAAGGTTTAGGAAATGGCTATTTCCATCCACTGCCAGTTTCCAAAATACTCATAAATAAATTTGCAACTCCCATGTATAACCCACATAGAATTAAACAGGTATTTCAAACAGAGCAATTGACTTAAAGTCCAGTACACATGGTGAAACTTCCAGCAAGTCTCCTCTATTATCACTACACCTGTCCATATATGTAGCTCTTGCCTGGTAGTCCTTGGGGGTACAGTCTAGTCATTCCCAGCGAGTAGCAACTGTCCAGTCTATGGAGATGGTCTCCTCTCTGGATACTGACGAGAATGCCACATTGGTTACTTACCGTGAAGGTGCATTCTTGAGGGAGTGGGGTGATGCGGGTCCTTTACATCTGGGTTTCGTCAGTCACCGCCCAGGTGTAGCAGGAAGTTACATTAAGCCTCTTCATATTCAAATTTCTTTGTCTTCATCTCCTCCATCCTGGAGCCACGAGGCCAGTTCACTGACTAGCAAAGCCCTGTAAGGACTAAAGAAATCGTTTAAGTCAAATAACATTAAGCAGCGCTAAATAATAAGGGTACCGCCATGTAAGGAAAAACGCACGCAGTCACTGGGCGGGGAAAGGACCCGCATCACCCCACTCCCTCAAGAATGCACCTTCACGGTAAGTAACCAATGTGGCATTCTCTGAGGGAGGGGTGATGCGGTTCCTTTACATCTGGGACGTGCCCAAGCTGACTTAATAGGGCGGGAGTGACTGCGGGATTGGCGGACTCAGTCTCTGAGCACCTCCTGGAGCACCCTCCGACCGAAGTTCGCCTCGGCGGAACGGAACTTATCCACCTTATAGTGTCTAATGAAGGTGGACGGTGTGCTCCAGGTTGCTGCCCTGCAGATTTCTACCAGGGAAGCGTTAGTGGAGAAGACCGCGGATGTCGCGGCTGACCTAGTCGAATGTGCCGTGACCCCTGAAGGTCTGGGAAGCCTAGCTGAGTCATAGGCCTCGAAGATACAAGCCCTGATCCAGGAAGCAATGGTCTTCTGCGAAGCTCTGGACCCTATGGCTGTCTGAGAGAAAGAGACGAATAGGGCGTCGCAACGTCTGATGGGGGCAGTACGTCTAATGTAGATCTTCAGGGCCCTCCTGACGTCCAAGTTATGCCAGAGCTTCTCCTTCGGGTGCGAAGGGTCAGGGCAAAAGGAGGGCAGAATCAAGGGCTGCGAGACATGGAACTCGGAGACTACCTTTGGTTTGAATGACGGGTCTGGGTGTAGGGTCACTACATCCTTGGTAAAGGAACACAGGTGTTCCCTAATTGACAGAGAGGCCAACTCCGACACTCTTCGCGCTGAGGTGATGGCCACTAGGAAGGCAACCTTGATGGTGAGAATTCTAAGGGAAACTGTGCGCAACGGTTCAAACGGGTGCTTCATGAGTTGCCTGAGGACTAGGGAGAGGTTCCACGACGGAAACCTGTGCCGCACCGGGGGTGAAACTATCGAGGCACCCCTGAGGAAACGCCTGATATGGGGGTGCGATGAGAGGCGGTTTCTGTCCTGTGCTGTGAGGAAGGCCGACAGAGCGGCCACCTGTCTCTTCAGGGTATTTGGTCGTAAGCCCGCCTCGAGGCCTTTCTGTAAGAATGCCAGGATGTGTTTCACCGAAGCTTCTTCAGCGATCAATTGGCGAGGGGCACACCATCTCTTGAAGGCTCGCCATGTAGCTTCATAGATCCTCCTGGTGGACACGCGCCTAGAGGAAAGAAGGGTACTAATGACTGAATCGTCGTATCCATGTTCTCTTAGGGCTTGCCGCTCAATCTCCAGGCTGTCAGTTGTAACCAGCTTGGATCTGGGTGGAGGATCGGACCCTGATGAAGAAGGTCGGGTCTCTGAGGTAGACGCCACTGGCTCTGAACCCTCATGTCCATCAACTCGGAGAACCAGGGGCGCCTCGGCCAATGTGGCGCTATCAGGACCACTTGTGCCTTCTCCTGGCGAATCTTCCGACAGACTTTCCCTATGAGGGGAAGTGGGGGAAACAGGTATAGGAGACCGGCCGGCCAAGGGGATCGTAGGGCGTCCGTGCCTTCGGCGTTGTGGTGAAAGAACCTGGCGAAGAACCTGTCCAGCTTGGCGTTTGATCTTGTCGCGAACATGTCCACCTCCAGCTGGCCGAACCTGGCCTGGACCTGAGTGAACACGTCGTCGTTTAGCTCCCACTCTCCGGGTAGAACCGAGTATCTGCTCAGGTAGTCCGCTTGTTGATTGCGTTCCCCCTGCAGGTACTGAGCCGCAAGGGACTGCACCGTCCGTTCGGCCCAGAGGAAGATGAGATCCGCTTCCTGTTGCAGGGACCGGGATCTCGAACCTCCTTGTTTCGCTATGTACGATCGGGCTGTAGTGTTGTCCGTCATCACCATGACGTGTTGACCCCTCAGGACTGGGGTGAAGTGTTGCAGGGCCAAGCGAGCCGCTCGTAGCTCCAACCAGTTGATGCTGTGCGTCTTTTCCTGTGGGCTCCAAATCCCTTGCGTCACTTGTCCCTGACAGTGTGCTCCCCAGCCCCGTAGGCTCGCATCGGAGGTGACCAGGATCGCCTGGGGTACTGTGAACGGAGAACCCTTGCTGACTGTCTTCATCTGAGACCACCAGGCCAGCGAATCCTTCACATGCTGTGGGAGGAGAAGGAGAGGGGACTTCCTCAATGCGATCTCCTTTTGGTAAGGCATCAGGAAGTTCTGAAGGGGTCTGGAGTGGAACCTTGCCCAAGGCACAACCCCAAAGGCTGATATCATAAGGCCGAGGAGTCTGGCTAGTAGGGACAGTGGTACCTTCCTTAGTAAACGAACGGTGCGAACTTCCCGTAGGAGGACCTCCTGTCGCTCCTTGGACAGGGTGATCTTGGAACGTTGTGTGTCTATTTCCACACCCAGGTGGACGATGGTGCGGGCAGGAGACAGGCTGCTCTTTTTGAAGTTCACCAGAAAACCATGGGCCTGCAGGTAGTGAATTGTGGTCTGCAGGTCTCTCCCTGCTTTGTTCAGAGAGGACGCATGCAGTAAGATGTCGTCCAAATATGGGTACAGGTGGATTCCCTGTGCCCTCAGGTTGGCGATTAGGGTGACCAGGACCTTGGTGAAGACCCTTGGTGCTAAGGCCAGACCAAATGGAAGGGCCCTGAACTGGAAGTGTTGATCCCCGAATGCAAAGCGGAGGTATTGTCTGCTGTCCTCGTGGATCATGATGTGCATATACGCATCGGAGAGATCGAGTGAGGCTAGAAAGTCTCCTGGTTGGAGCGCCTCCCTTATGGATGTAAGCGTCTCCATCCGGAACTTTCTGTATGTGATGTGTCTGTTGGTGTATTTTAGGTCCAGGATGGACCTCTGGCTGCCATCCTTCTTTGGTACTGTGAAGAAGAAGGAGTACACGCCTAAGAAGCGCTGAGAGGGTGGTACCTCTTCTATGGCTGCTATGTGTCTTAGGTGAGATATGGCTGTCGTCAGGTCTCTCGCCTTCTTTGGGTCTTTGGGTATTGGGGCTGGGAGAAATCTGCCCCTTGGCCTTGAGTCGAACTCGATTTTGTACCCATGGGTGATTGTTGAGACGACCCACCTGTCCGTTGTCGAGTTCGACCAAAGCTGCAGGAACAGACTGAGGCGGCCGCCCACTGGGGGCGACCCCGAGTCAGGATTGTTGTCGCGAGCCTCCACGCTGGGCGTTGGAGCCTCCCCTTCTGCTGTTGTTGGGCTGCGGTCCAGTGTTCTGTCTGATGACGTAGTTTGGCTTAACCCATGGTGGGCGAAAGGAGTTGTAGTTTCGCTGCTTCCCGAATCCCCGAAAGGAACGAAAGGGACGAGAAGTCTGAAAGGGTCGTCTGCCGCTCTTCTTGTCTGGCTTCTTGAGTGTGGAGGGCATGGCCAACTTTTTGTCCTTTGTCTCGACTAGGATACCTTTTAGGGCCTCTTCCCCAAACAGTTTAAGGCCCTTAAAGGCCGCTGAGGCCAATGCTGCCCTGGTAGGAGTATCCACCTGCCAGTGCTTTAGCCAGACTGATCTCCTGGCCAGCGTGAGGGCCCCGATCGCACGGGCGGAAAAAATCATGGCGTCCTGTGCCGCGTCGGCTATGAAGAAGAAGGTACGCAGGAATCTAAGCAGAGACTTGTGCAGCACGTTTGGATCGAGCTCCTGGATCTCCATGAGCTCTTGCAGCCACACTATCGCCGCTCTGGAAAAAAGCGATATTGCCAGCGTGGATCTGACCCCGCATGCCGCGGAGTCGTGGGCCTTCTTGATGGCTGCGTCGGTTCTTTTTTCGTCTGGGTCCCGGAGAGAGCCCTCTCCTTCCTTAGGAGCCAGACAATTGGAGACGAGGGACGCGACAGGATTGTCGACCACTGGGGGCTTTAGGAGGTCCAGAAAGCGTTGAGTGGTGTTGTAATATTTCTGAGCCACAGTGGTGCCCCGCCTTCCCATTGAGGGTTTTTCCCATTCGTCGGTTACCAGGGACCAGAAGGCCTCTGGGAAGGGAAGCTCCGGCTTCTTTGGGCGTGAGGTGCGCATCACTGCAGCGACCTTCTCGTTGGACGACGATGTCGATGGAGCTTGGTCTGTGTCTGTGGGAGTAATTTCTAGTGTTGCCATCACCCTAGTAAGGAGGGGAACATACCACTCTCCTTGGAAAAGGCGATCCGATTGGTCCTGGTCTGCAAACTCGGAATCAGAGATTTCTCCTTCTTCCTTGTCGGTTAGGATTACATCGTCGTGGGTCCCAGACACCCTGACGACGTCGGTGAGGGTGCGCTCCTCATCCGAGGGAGGTAGGGACTCTGCAGAAGAGTGGGTGGAGGGAGGATCCTTCCTCTTCTTGGCCAGGACATCTGTGCCTCTTAATGGGTCCCTAGGGCCCTTGGACGCGGACTTAGCTTTTGCCTTGCCCGGTCCTGCTGGCTGCTGGGACTGCGCGTTGTTCGCCTGGTCCTTAGGGGGAACCCCCGAGGTTGAGGCGCTCGTGCCAGGCTCTTCTGACGAATCCTCGTCTGAGAGCAATGCCTTTGAGAGTAGCTGTAGGGCTGCCTTAATGGCGCCCTTACGCTTTCTACGACCCCCCCGCTGTGTGGGTCTAGCTCCCCTGGCCTTGGGTGGGTGAGCGGCCAACCCCTCGATGTCGGACTCTTCCCCGCTAGAGTGATCGTAAAACACTGGGATGCCATGGTGGTTTTGGCTGGCATGGCCCGTGGGTGCCTGGAGAGGCGGGGCCTGAAGGACTGGGGCCTGGTAGGGCTGTGCCTGAAAACCCACCGCCTGCATAGGCTGAGGCTGGACCACTGGTGGGAGGAAAACCTGATTTTGGTTACCCAAGCCCAGGGTCTGGTTCACCGGCCCCTGTGGCGGCAGGGCCTGGTAAACCAACGGTTGCTGCGCCTGGATAGGTACTGCCTGCTGAGGCATTGGTTGGAGCACCAAGGGCAGCTGGTGTTGCTGGGGTGGCACCTGGGCAGGCAAGGTCGGGAGGAGTGGAGGTTGGGAGGCCAGGGCCTGTGGGGGGGGTGCTTGAGGAGTTGGGGCCTGTAAGGCCTGCTCCTCCATGCCCAGGCTTTGTGGTGGTTGGCTCGGTTGGGGTAGGGCCTGGCTGCTTCCTGGAGTGGGGTCAGACAGCGAATGGGGTTCCCCATGCGGTGTGCCCCCCTCCCCCGAGGCAGCTGCGGCGGTTGCTTGGGGCCCGGTGGATGGTGAGGGCTCCGCATGGGAGCGCGAGTCCTCGCTCTCCCCTTCCCCCTCCCGCGCTCCGTTTGGCCTCCAGGGGGGTAGAATACGTGCCGTCCCCAAAAGCAGGGAGGGCACGATGCGTGGGGGAAGGGGCAGTTCGTCCCCGCTCCCCCCAAGGGCCCCTTGTACCTTCCTAGGGGCTCCTGCCCCTGGCCAGTCCTGGCAGCAGGCACCTGGTGCGTGCCAAGCACTCCATAGGGCCGGAGGTTCCATCGCGGTCCCGCTGGAGGCATCGGAGGCCAGCTTCTTCCTGGGCTGTGCTGGCCTCTTCCGTGGCTTGGCTGCTGCTTGGCCATCGGAGGCTTTCCCAGTCACGATGGCCTGGTGTGCCTTCCGGGCCGCGTCCCTCTGAGGGACGCCCACATGGGAGCCGGCAGCGGCAGCAATGGCGACCGCGGCTCCCTCAGCAGCGCTCTCCGCGTCCTCGGAGTGGCCGCGGTCGAGAATCGCATCCCCGGCCACTCCGGAGTCCTTCCCCGCCTGCTGGGGAATCTCCTGGGCCTGCATGGCCTCGGAGAAAAGAAAACAGTAAGGAGAGAGGTGGGAGGGGGGAAGAGAGAGAGGAGGAGCAGGCTGGAGCCGACTGAGCAGCCGCGCGGAGAGAGGAGAGGATTTTTTTTTTTTAAATAGGCGGGAAATTCAAAAGGAGAAAGGCAAGGGCTGAAAAGCAGCAATGCCTGGAGAAGGAAAAAGGTAGGTAAAGGAACAAGAAAGTAAAAAGAATAAAGGTGGAGATAGAAATTCCAGACGGAGGAGATTTCTCAGCTACCTACTGGGCGAAGCAGGAAGTTAGAACTGGCCTCGTGGCTCCAGGATGGAGGAGATGAAGACAAAGAAATTTGAATATGAAGAGGCTTAATGTAACTTCCTGCTACACCTGGGCGGTGACTGACGAAACCCAGATGTAAAGGAACCGCATCACCCCTCCCTCAGAGAAATGGTGTACACCTGATGACTGTCCTGGTTGTATGTAGATGCCACTTTATCTAGTGAGTCCTGCTGGCATTCCTTTTTCTGTTTCTTTCACTGTTTTCATTTCCTTAATCATTCTCCTCCTTCTCACTGGACTCAAGTGTTGATGCACAAACTGTCTCTTTTATCTCTGATGGTTGCAGAATCAGCATTTCGGTGATTCGTCTCTTCAAAATCTGCTATCTGTAACAGTGTCTCCCTGCAAAGTTCTCTCATTACTAGCACCACCTCTTCTAGGCCATTCTGGGGTGTTTCCACTGAGATATTTGCTATCAGGATCATCTACATGACCTCTGGGTAACCCATTTACAATCACAGTTGTCTGTTCACTCACAGTTCTCTCTTCCTTTTTTATTAATGTATCTGTTTCATCTGGATCCTTAACTTGATTCTGGCTGTTCTCTGTTGGTTGTTCAATAGTACTTCTAGGTGAGCTTTACACTTCTGGGGGAATAAACCCCTGCTTGCTCCAGCCACTCTAGATATCATGACTTGAGCACATCATCTTTATTCTCCTCCAAGGTTGCTCTAAAAGTTGATCTCCCATTGTCCAGTGGTGGGTAGTTACACAGTCCCCAGCCACCTGTTCAACCATGGTAGTCTTCTGGACTGCCTCTCTGGAATGGGGCTTGGGGGCACTGTTATGAAGTGGTTCCAGCTTTTCTTGAAGGGGTAAACTCAGAAGGTGGTGCTTGGGGGCTCTTGTTCAATGACCTGGCCATTGGCCTGTGGGGTCCCTCAGGGTGATGCTTTGTCCCCCCATGCTATTTAACATCTATATGAAACCACTGGGAGCAGTCATCCAGAGTTTGGGGATGTGGTGTCACCAATACGTTGATGACACCCAACTCCATCTCTCCTTCCTATCTGATTCTAAGGAAGGTGTCTTGGTTCTGAACCAATGCCTACTGTCAGTAATGGACTGGATGAGGGCAAACAAATTGAAGCTTAACCCAGACAAGACAGAAGTACTCCTGGTCAGTCAAAAGGCAAACCAGGGAATAGTGACTCTGCCTGTGCTAGGCAGGGTTACACTCCCCCTGAAATCTCAGGCTCACAGCTTGGGTGTTCTTCCAGACTCAACTCTGAGCCTAGATGCCCAGGTTTCAGCAGTGGCCAGGAATCCATTTGCATAGCTAAAACTAGTGCACTAGCTGTGCCTGTTCCTTGAGATGTCAGATCTGGCTGTGGTGGCACATGCTTTGACTACAATAACATGCTCTACATGGGGCTTCCTTTGGAAACTGGAAACTTCAGCGGGTCTAGAATGTTGCAGCCAGACTGGGGGCAGTTATAGGGAGCATACAACTCTCGTGTTAAAACAGCTTCACTGGCTAGCTGCACATTTCTGAGAAGACTATCTGAAAGACCTTATCTGCCCATATGAACCTGCAAGGATTCTATGATCTTCAGGGACAGGCTTTCTTTCAGTCCCACCACCATCACAGGCTTGCTTGGTGAGGACACGAGAGACAGAGCCTTCTTCTTTTTTTTTAATATATTTTTATTAATTTTATAATCATACATTATATTATCTAATCAATACTTAGTTATTATAACACATAAAATTACTATAAAATCAAAATTTTTCTATTAACTAGTTTCAAAAGTTAACATAGATTCTTTATTATAATTCTATTCAAAAATATTAATTCCCCTACCCTCCCCCTGACCTCAGTGCTCCCCTTCACCGGAGCCATTATCCCTTACCTAATCTTTCCAGAATCTCATTTCTTCTCGTGGAGGTAACCTCCCATCTTTTGTCTGTAATACTTTTTTAACAAATACACTCCAAATTTTATCAAAGTCACTTTCTTTCCAACTTCCTCTTCTTACTTTGAGTCTACATATTAACTTATCATTTAGTGCCATCTTCCACACTTCTTTATACCACTCCTCCACTTGTACATTTATTTGCATTATCCAATGTCTTGCTATAATTAATCTTGCTGCCGTTAATAAATTTGTTATTAAATCCTTTTCTGCTTGGTTCCCATTCTCTTCATTATAAATTGACATCAATGCTATGCTCAGCTTCCTTTCTATATTTCTATTCAGAATATTCTCTATTTCTATAAAAACCATTTCCCAAAACTGCTGTACAAATTTACAATTCCACCACATATGCATATATGTACCTATTTCTTGACAACCTCTCCAACAATATTTAGAGTTATTCTTATCTATATTATGCAATCTTGCTGGTGTCAAATACCATCTCCATATTATTTTATAATAATTTTCTTTTATCCGTATCGACATATTTTTTAGATGTCTTTGTTTCCATATCTTATCCCATTCATGATCTCCAATTTTTTGTTTCAAATCTTCCTCCCATATTCTCCTTAAATATTCCCCTTTGTCTTTTTCCCCCTTATTTTTTATCAATATTTTATATAATTCACTTGTAATAACTTTCATACTTTCATTATCATCCCTCTTTTCACCTTTTTTCACCAAATTTTCAAATTTTGTAAATTCCCTTATTTCTTTATGATTCTTTTTCCAATTTTTAATCCATTCTAACTGTATGCAATTAAACCATGAAATTTTCATTCCACATAATTTCTCTCTTATACTCCCTTTCTCATTCATCCATCCTATCCATGAGACAGAGCCTTCTTAGTGGTTGCTCCCACCCTCTGGAACTCCCTCCATGTGAGGTCAGGTTGCCTCCCTCCCTGCTTTCCTTTCACTGGCAGGCAAAAACCTTTCTGTTTAAGCAGGCTTTTAATATGTAACTGTGCCCATAGGCTTTTATATTGGTGTGTGTGTTTTATTTTTTATTTATTAACTTTTGTATATTTTAAATAATTTTAAATTATTTGTGATGATTTTGTTTTAAAAATTGTATTACATTTTATTTGATGTTCTTTACTGAGCTACCTTGGGTCCCACTCTGGGAGAAAGGTGGCATATTAATTAATCAATTAATTAAATTCCAATTAAAAGGGGTACTGGGTAATCTAAACAGCCAGCCAGGTCCCTGATTCCTTGACAGTCCTTATACATGATGTTGACTCTTGCAATTGGTACTGGGAAAACTGGTCCTCCTAGGCCCTTAATCATGATTTGTTTTCCCACCAAAACATTTTCCTTCTTTATAAGATGGGGTTTGACAATGCATAAGTCAGACCCAGAATCCTTCAAAGCTTGGATGGTGCAACAATTCTTTAAAAGTATAATTGATCTCAGAAGTTGTGATGACACACATACAATGCTGTAAAGTTCCTGAGGTTACAATGTCAGCTATTTCTCTGGGTGCCTGTTTCCTTGGTAACCTCAGTGGATCTCAACCTTCCACTTAAAGTGGAGTTTAACTCTGCAAACTTGTTTACCTTACCGCTCACCTGCGTCTCCAGAGGCTTTATGAATGACTCAAAGCATCAAAGGTCCCTGTGATGGATCCCTTCTCTAGGCTGGTCCTGCAGTTCCAACCCCTTGGGCTCCATTATTCACCTCGCCCCTTGCCCCTTTTAATCCCTTCCTGGATTGGGTACCTGAGCCTGTGGCTGTGTTGTTTTGTGGGCTCATTGTGATACATATGAATTGGCTCTTTACCATGCTTGACAGAGACAGCCAGAGACAGTTCAGCCAGCCGTGCCCAGATCCTCCTTTTATTGTTCCTTTACTTGTAAATCACCAAGTACAGTAATGGCACTATATAAATAAATAACAATAACAACAATAATGTAGAACCTTGAGCATTTCACAGTTTGAGTCCATTTGTTATTCATTTTCTAGATGCCATCATTTAACTCATGAATAGCTACAGAGGTTGCATAAAGGCCTATTAAAGGGCAGGTTCATAAGCTTTGGGGAAGAGCATCTCCCCTCAAATAGTTGCATCCACTTACCCACATACTCTGTAAGGGATACAGACTATACAACATAATACTTAACAGCAACATCTATTTGGTATGACACCCAAATTCATTCTGCAGGGCCTTTTTGTTTGAAATATCTTCTTATTTTTAAAGGATCTTACCATAGATACTTTAACCTATTGCTGACAATGAGATACTCTGAACAAAACTGAGATTACTTCTGTCATTTTATACTCCTACCCTGACCCCGCTAAGACTGGTTATTAAGCTATACTCAATCAACTTCCACCTATTAGGAATGGGAAAAGGACTATGAACATGGCCAATGGGTTAAAAGAACACCTGCCCCTCCACCTACACAACTGTGCTTGAGTTTTCTTCTATTCCCTCTATATACACCAAAGGGTTCCAGTCAAGTATAATTTCTCATCTGAGAAAATGTTTGTACTCTTGTCTTCATCTTTCTTCTTGCTTCTCTGATGTCCCCCCACCACCTCTAGTCAAAATCTAGACCAAGCATCTGAGACAGAGACTTGCTTATGTTTCTATGTAAAACAATGTTCCCTAACTTGCTGTCCTCCAGTTGTGTTGAACAACAGTTCCCATCAATACCACTTATCAGTTAGCAGGGCCACAGTAGTCTAACACATCTGGGAGGCACCAAGTTGAGGGAAATTGCTCTAAAGCATCATATACTTAGTGCTATACTGTAATGAGAAAATAAGGAAGCAGTATACACTAACCTCCCCTTAGTGCAGTAGCTTACAGAGTAAGGTCACAGAGCAGTCTAGAAGTGCTCCATTGTTTGAAGATACAGATTTGAAAAGACACATATTTAAGGAAGTTTTCAAAAGAGGAAATAGAGACAAAAACTACTAAATAGGATGGTTGCTGTCAGCATCCAAAGTGTCTTATTTTATTCTTTTTTGCTACATGCACAGCCTACTCGACCAGACCCTGTCACTTTGAAAAATTGTCCTCAGTACAAATAAGCAACTTTATAGACAAATAAAGGGCAGTTGGGGAGGGACCCCCAACAGATGAGATCTCTGGAGACACTAAGGATCCTCAGTCTACTAACTAAACATGGCAAATTATGCTCAAACGATATACAGTTCTACAACTATCTGTCAGAATTGTTTTAGAAGCACACAGTTGCGAGACTAGACTATAATGACAAACACATCTCATTCTGTCTGTCTGCATTTTCTCTAAAGTGATTTTAAAACAAGAAAACCAAGTGAAGATTTTTAATATATTAATTTTAAATCTGACACTTGCTAACATGGCTACTGCTTCCTGAAAGCCAGAAACAAATGACTGGAAGAATTAAGTGAATTCAGTAAAATTATCAGTTATGTCAACTCTGCAGACTACTGTGACACTCAAAGTGACCAGGTAAGGGTCAGATTCTGAATAACATACAGCACAATGCTTACAGAAGATACTTACATGCTAAATCCCAGAGAATGGGCAGTAAGATGGTGAGGTTGAAGGAGCAAGCTCCAGCTCCCTCCCCCCAGTCGCAAATTTGGGATGAATATTGATGATTGTTTGACTACTGCACTGCTGAAGTACCCAAGTAACCTCAGTTGTGCAGAGCCAAAGCAGCAAACCCTTTGTTACCTTTCCTGCCTCCCTTCACTTCTTAGTATGAGGTCTCTGAAGCACCCAGATAGCTCTATTTCCCTCCCAGAGTGCTTCAGCCATGCAGCAACCAAGCTATAAAAGACAGGGGCAGTTTACTCCAATTTCTAGCTTAGAATCATAGAGTTGGAAGAAACCACAAGGGCCATCCAGTCCAATCCCCTGCCATGCAGGAACATACAAATTACTCCCAACAGATGGCCATCCAGTCTCTGTTTAAAAACCTCCAAAGAAGGAGACTCCATCACACTCCAAGGCAGTGCATTCCACTGTCAAACAGCTCTTACCATCAGGAAGTTCTTCTTAATGTTTAGGTGGAATCTCTTTTCCTGTAGTTTGAACCCATTGCTCCGTGTCCTAGTCTCCAGAGCAGCAGAAAACAAGCTTGCTCCATCCTCAATATTACATCCCTTCAAATATTTAAACATGAGTATCATGTCACCTCTTAATCTTCTCTTCCCCAGGCTAAACATACCCAGTTTCCTAAGCCACTCCTCATAGGGCATGGCTTCCAGACCTTTCACCATTTTGGTCCCCCCCCCCGGACGCGTTCCAGATTGTCAACATCCTTCTTGAATTGTGGTGTCCAGAACCTGGACACAGTATTCCAGGTGAGGTCTGACTAAAGCAGAATAGAATGGCACTATTACTTCCCTTGATCTAGACACTATACTACTGATGCAGCTTAGGATCGCATTGACTTTTCTGGCTGACACATCACACTGCTGACTCATGGTCAGCTTGTGCTCTACTCAAATTCCTAAATCCCTTTTACATGCACTGCTATCAAGCCAGGTGTCACCCATCCTATATCTGTGCATTTTACTTTTTCTGCCTAAGCTTGACTATCAAGGCAAGCTGTGACGCCTGGCCTTTCTTCCCTCTAATCTGTAATGCAGGGGCCTTTTTGTCCCTCTGCTGCCACCCAAATTAGGGAATGCCCAACCACACCATGGCCGAACTACATCTACCACAGACGGATAACCCGTGTGATTGTGTGTGGGTGGTTCTTAAGGGTTGTGAACCAATTATCACAGAAGTCATTCATAAGCAGACGGCATGTAAAGAATTAACATAAAGAACAAGTTATTGTTGAATAATAGAAATATAACTGAGTTAATAATTCATTTCCCTTGCACATCAATTCCCTCTAAGCCTCTCTCATCAACTGTGACAATTCAAGCCTCTCTGACTTCTCCTTCACAACTCCCCCACTAACAAACTCCCCCTCTCACTTTACATTCTTAACTTCTCCACTAAACTTTTCACACACCCACTTAACCCTTCAGAAGCCCCTCCCCTTTCTGCCTCCTCTCCTAGGATTGGCTCCTGAAGCACACTGTTTTCATTGGTTATCATGAAGTACATGACCTCCGTGTTTCCAAACTTCAGGTGGGATTCCATCAATCTTAGCTGCCTTGCCGTTTTTCATCTGCTGTATGGATTTGTCCTTTGAGCCTGTGCAATGGATTTTTCTGGTGGAGTGCAGCATGAACAGAACTGGTTTCACCCTTTAAACCAAAGGTTCATCTGCTGTGGCCTTGATGACCTGCTTCTACTTTATAACTAAAAGTACAGTAGGACCCCCATATCCACAGAGGAATGGTTCCAGGGGGGCCCATGGATAATGAAATATGTGAATAATAACCAACGCCGCCATCAGCATGTCTGCCCTGACCCCAGGGGCAAAGGGAGGCAGATCTCTCCTCCCCTCCTTTCTCCTCCATGCTGCCATTTCCACCCCAGGAAAGATCCCGGGCAGCGATCCCACGGTCAAAGGGAGGAAGATCTCTCCTCCCCTCCCTTCGTCCCTGCATCACCATTTCCACTCAGGAGTGATCCTGGGTAGTGATCCCGGGGGCAAAGGGAGAAGAGAGGTGAGGAAAGCTGCTGTAAAACTTTAAGGTAGTCTAATAAAAATAATTTCTACATAAAGCTTTGAATTTATTTGAATATAAGATTTAAGCCACATTAAGTGTGCTTTATTTTTTCTTAATCAGATACTTCAAATGTTTATGGGCTATTGATAGATTAAGCATTTTTGTTTAGCGAATATTAGTCAATACAGGTCAACCACCATATCCAAGGAGATATGTTCCAAGACACACACACACCCAGTAGAGACCTGAAACTGCAGATAACAGGGAACCCTATTATTTTCAATGAAACAAACACTAGAAGCTGATCACAGAATCACACTGGAGGACCTAGAAATGCCTAGACAGAACATGTTTTCAGGTGTGGATAAGTGAAACTGTGGATACCAAATCCGTGGATAAGTGGTTGATCTGTAATTTCATTTCACGTTCTGTTTAGGTTACTGGAAAATTTATGGAAAACTCACATTACTGGTAATTATTATTCTAGACTGCACCAGATTTCTCCTAGTTTTTATTTTAGTTTTGACAAACTGTATTGTATACACTAAAGATGTGCTATGTATATGGAACAGACTTTCCACTTTGGTAAATTAGCTAATACAATCACATGATAAACTACAGTAGTGCTTTCTTTTGACAAGTAATGATGTTTTTGTAAAAATGCTCCAAGTTAAGCTACATATCTCATTTATTTAAATATAAGGTTCATATAGTTTGAAGAACAGTTTACATTAACAATGTATTAGATAACTTGTCATGCCAATCAAGAACCACTTTTTAAAGGCCAATCATCCATCCCTGTGTCTCTTAAGAACACAGAACATTGCCTTATACCAGGTAAGATTATTTATTGATCCAGCGCAGTATTCTATACTCTAACTGGCAGGAATTCAGGCCAACAGACAGAGAGGATTTTCTAAACAGTTGTTTTAACTGGGAAAATCCCCCTTTTGCCTTGGTGAAATAACAGAAACAGCTTATCAGGAATCCAGAAACAGAGCAGATAAACTAATGGATAGTTTAGATTACATGTATTTCAAGATCTTTTAATTATTACCCAGTTTTATATTTAAACTACTTTGAGAATTCTTGACATTTGGTGCATAAAAATTCCAAATAAATTAAGGTATAAGTGTCATAATTTCTAAATTCAACTGACTAATCTGTCAAGTCTGATTCATTATTTTGAACATTTGAGGTCGGCAGTGCTATATTTTTCATTCACTCCAGCTGATTAATGTTACACACAAAGCTGGACACCCCTTTTCTATCTGTACCTTCTAGCCACTGCAGACCCCTTGAATGCTGTTACTGAGAATTAGGAGATACTCCAGAACAGTATGAGACACAGTGCAAAGGGGTGTAGTAGATGGAGAGCTAGGCAAGAACTCTGTGCCTGAACTTATGGAGAGTATGGCCCTTTTCAGTAGCTGAGATATGGGCAACGTGCCCCTCCAGATATTTTTTGGACACCAATCCTTCATCACTGGCTATGCGTAAATTCACAAAAGCTGTAAGCCAAATGCATCTGGAGGAACAGTTGCTCACCCCCTGCATTAGTGCAAAGCCAACACTGGCGACAACCCCATGCAACTAACCCTTTACCAAATAGGTACATATAGGCATTTAATTAGTTGTGAGATAGTCCTAGAGACATTTCCTTCTCATTGTTTAGAAAGTATGATGAACATGCATGATATCTTGCAAAAGGAAAACAAAAGAAAAGAAAAGCATCAAACCTGAGTCGCCTACAAGTTAACCTCTTTCAAGAGTGGAAGGGATGCACTGGGTGACAAGTAATGATTATGAACAATTCAGTTACAGCTGGTGATGAAAGTGGCTAAAGGCAAGCACCTCAGAGTAGAAGTGGATTTTGAGCAAGGATGGAAGGAAGGAGAGTGAGAAGCACTTTAACATATGATGTAGAAGGAAGGGTCAGGCATAAAGGCAGTAATGGAGAATGGTCAGAGTTGTTTAAAGACCGAAGAATTTGGAATAGCAAAATTGGTGGGACAGAAGAGTGAAGGTCACAGACTGAGTTATGATGGGAAATAAAAAAGGAAAAAGGACAAGACAAGTAAAAAGAGTTTTTAGTGGACACAGAAATGCAGCTAGAATAGAGACAAAAGCAAAGTTACGACATATTCATTGAAATGTACCATATGAACACGCCAATGTAGTAAACTGAAATAAAAACCAGTTTTACACAGGCTTAAAACTGTCTACACCAGGGCAGGGGTCATTTTTTTTCCTGCGAGCCAAAGCAGCATGTTTCAGCATGCCCAAAGTGACACAATGTCACTTCCAGCCACCATTTTGGCCATTTTTCTTTCTTTGGGGGGGGTCTGTTTGGGGGAGGTTGGGGGGCCCGAGGGGCATTAGGGGAGCAAACTGTTGCCTTTGTAGGCAGTTTGGGGGCAATCAGTTGCCCCAAACCAGCCTGAAAACATTTTTAATTGGGGGGATCTGGGGGCTTTGAGGGGCTTCTGGAGGGTCCTCGGGGCTACACTTAGGGATCCTAAGAGCCTTAAGTGGCCTATGGGCTGCACTTTGCCCACCTCTGGTCTACACAGTGAGAAAAGTGAATTGGTAGCATTTGAAAGAGGTAGGAAATACAGTAATGAACAGTCAAAGAAGAGGATTCTTTAGTTAAGGAAACAAGTAGAGAATGAACCACAGTTTCAGCAGAGAGAACAAAGAGAAAAGGGTAAGGTTTTGTACTGTTGTATAAAGGGAAGCAGCATAATTTGCCAACAAATAAGGAGAGCCAGAGAGATGAAAAAAATAAAAACAGAAGCAAAGGACTTCTTTCTGGAAAAGATGGATGTTAACAGCTAGGAAAAGACAATGAAGGTTTGAGAGGGGGAAAAAAAGAAAAGAGTCCAGTGTTGCATGGGTTACATCTAGGATGGAGGGAAAAATAGCTATAAAAAAGGCACACCTGGAAAAGAGGGGGAAAATAAATGTTTGAGGGTTTTCGCCCCGCTCTCCACAGGCCCCATCCCATACAGCATGGATCATGGGATTTGTGGTCAAAAATCTGGGGAATGCTAGCTTTAAGAAGGCTATGTTAAAACAAAAACAGCAGTAGCTGAAGTATCTTCCTGTTCTAAATGATTCCTATTCTCTCTTGTCTTCAGGCCACTGGTATTGTTATTAAATTTTACTTTGGAGAAACAATTGCTGCCTCAATAGATTAAATACAGTACTTCATCTGCTTCTACACAATGAATTTCAAGAAGACTCTTTTAAATGGACTCCACACATGACAAAACAGTACAGCAGCAAGACTGTGCATGTACCGGAAAATCATTTATGAAAGTATTGCATATATCACTATCAAACTTTAAAATCAAGCAACACTAAATGATGTGCCTAACTACTACAAAACCAAATTTTATCACTTAGCAATGTAATCTGAACAGACAAACACACATTTAAATACACATCATCACAAAACTCCTACATTGTTACAATGACATTAAATAAGGAAAGGAAAGACAGAAAGAATCAATGATATTTAAGATCTTGATCTTGGAGTCATGAGGTAAATTAATGTAGTGATTTAGAAACAGAAGGCTCCTGTTCAATTCTTATTAGCCATGAATTTAAGGGCCACGTTACACGTTATACCCTCAAGTACAAAATTAGAATGCAAAACATATTACAAAGACATACAGATACACTGCTTTTAGGCCGTGGCACTCCCTGCTACGGGAATTTAGGTTATCCTTCTCTCTGTGGGCCTCTGCTAGCAAGCAAAGACCTTCTGTTTTTTCAGCCAGGACAATGACATCTAAGCTGGGATATAACTGAAAGGGGCTATTTCTATTTATTGATTGAGTTTCCAGACTGTTTTAATGCATTATTTGTTTTTATTTTTATTTTATTGTTAGCCAGCCTGAATGTGTGTCTGTGTATTGCTGAAACGCAGGATACACATTTAACTTAATAAACTGTTGAAATAAATGAATATACTCAAAACAGATAACCAACATAGCACACTCAGTAGGGTGAAAATCTGAGTTTCCTTCAGTGTGGTATATGCTTTCAAATTAACCTCTGTCCCAGTGAGCTTGTGACAATGAAAGGACTTTTTAAAATACTCTCTGTTGGACCCAGTAAGTGTATGTTCATTGATGATGTGCTTATATACTACTCTACGGTGAACTCGCCACGGGTCAGCGTAAGAGGGGCGCTCCAAAAAAGCGATACAAGGACTCCCCGAAACAACATCTCAGGCTAGGCCAAATTGATCACCAACAGTGGTCCGCCCTGGCCTCACATGGAGGCATGGAGACGCACTATCCACAATGCTGCAGCCTTATTTGAGAACTCACGACGAACAAGTCTTGAGGAGAAACGACAACGCAGAAAGAGTCACAACCCAGGAACATCGCCCAGGGAGACCTTCTGCTGTGCTTTTTGCAACCGGACTTGTTTGTCTCGGATTGGCCTTTTTAGTCATCAGCGCGCTTGCAGAAAGCGCGGGATGAGTCCTTCCTGAATCTTCGTTTGCGAAGAAAAGCCAGAGAGAGAGAGGGGGGCTTTTGCTCCAGTGCAGGCTTCTGTGAGCAGAACAGTATGGGGTGGTCCTTTCCAGCTACTTCATCTTCCCCCTGCAATCCTACCAGTCAGAAAACCCTGTACTTTTCTGAAGAGTCCCCTAACTTCTTGGATGGCTGTAAATGAACATAGCTGAAAATGACCTTGCTCCCTACCCCATAGAGAGAACTTTACACTGGCTCATACAGTATTCTGTCACCAGTATGACTTCAACAGAATGTAAACCTTTGAACCTCAAGAAACACAAGAACAGGAGCAGCTAAATTATTAAAAATGACAGCATATTACAACATAAGATACAGTATACACTCTTCTGAATTTTTTTATAGGCCAAGCAAATGTTCACTTATAATAATGTTGTGAACTACACCTTATGCAGAGATGTGAAGGTGATGAACAGTTTTGGGGGACAGTCCAGTCATTCACATCTTTAATCAATTCAGTGAGATCAACACTTTAATCAGGTTATCAGAAATCCTAACCACAAAAGGCACATAGCCTGCTTTTTCACTTGCAAGACCAACAGCACTGAACTTGGGCAGGCCAACTGCATGTATGTGGCAGCATCCAGGCCCCACATAATCTCATGGTCTATATTCCTGAGGGAAAAGATGTATTTCAAATAAATTTCTAGCCCTGATAACTGCAGAGGAAAAAGGTATTAATATACAATGGCATAATTTATTGATGGTACATATCTTCACACTAAAGTTGCCCACCCCTGTTTCAGGCACTATCATGTGGCACTGCAAGGGACTGATAGGAAAATAAATGGCTTTACTCCTTTGTTGTTGTTGTGTGCTTTGAAGTTGTTTTCGACATATGATGACCCTAAGGCGAACCTATCACAGGGATTGCTGAGAGCTGAGAGTGTGTGACTTTGCCCAAGGTGGGTTTTTATGGCCAAGCAGGGATTAAAACTCTGGTTGCCAGAGTTGTAGTCTAACATGTAAACCACTACACCACGTTGGCTCCTTCAAACATTTCAATTTACCTACTTATATGTAAGGGATGGGTAACTTCTGGCCTCCCAGATGTTTCAGATTACAGCACCCACAATCTCTTACCCACTGACCATGTTAAGTAGGTTAGGATAAGAAATGTTTTTAAGCTTTGATGCTATTTAGGGATTTAAATCTAGGACTCCCCAATCCATGTCTGACACAACTGTCTTGATATCATGGTATCAACTGGGACAAGGTTAAAGAGAAACTAAATTGAAGAATTATAATACCATTGATGTGTGGCCACATGTTTTATGTCAGATTTGTACATTGGCTATCTAGACTATGGGAATACTACTTTCTGTTGTATAGGTGACAGTTTTATCTACAGTATAAACAGCATAGATGCTTTTGTATCTTCCTAAGTCAGAACAATTTCTATAAGTGTCAGCCATATATATTAAAGATAAATTAAATAAATTAAATATCAGGAGGTGGAGGAAGAAGCATGCAAGCATGGTTTGGCATTACCTCTATAATGAGTCATTATACAACATTTGTTAAATGTTCTTAGGACAAATGAAATGCACTCCTGCTTTCCACCTCTATAATAAATAATTTTATGGGACTGAATTCCTGCCCAAGAAAAAAACTGTACTCTGGTTTAATCTAAAACATGGACAAGGAAAAACAAGTTACTAGATCTCCATGTCAAATGGAAAAGCAGTTTTAAACTATATGTTTAAAAGTTCTGTAATATAAAAATGCCATAAATGATTCTATACACAATAAACAGGTGTGAAGTTATCACTAATAAAGCTACATGGGGAGGGAGGAAAGAGGACAGGTACACAATTCAATGCAGATGCACAGCTGTTTATAGTGAACAAAATTTGTTAACTACTTCCAATAGATGGCAATTTAAAATGAGAGTAGGATAAGAGGAAAGAATGAGGTTGCACCAAAACACCTGGTACAAGAGAAATCAGCTATATTATCATCATTTTATTCCAAATGTGTTTATTTCTAAAGTCTGCATCTATTAGCATGCCAGTTCTTCTGGGATGACAGTCCGTTTTCTGTATTCTGTCTTTCATGTTTGAGAATCTCAAGATGGTACAGACAGCCTGCTTCAGATACAGATGAGAAAGTTTGTGCAAAATGAGAAATGTTACTCTATAACCTTGGTTAAAGAGGGAAAACATGATTAGATGATCACAGATCAAGAACATTCTCCTTATAAACAAATATGAGATTAATTCACAGGCAAACATACTTGTCCACAGGAACACACTCAGAGAATCTTTGGTGGTATGGGCTACAAAGTAGCTCTTGTGAAAAATTAGCTGATCCCACAGATCCTGAAACAACTGGACTCTACCGCTGTGCCTTTGTTTCTACTGTAGATCACAATTGAAGCACGACTGAAAAGAGGCCATGCAAGAGAGTCTTAACAATCAATAAAAACGTTTCTAAGGAAGGGTCTTCAGTTTTGAACTTCAGAGAGTTGCAGAACTTGCTGAAGAGGAATAGTAAATGTCATGCTGAGAAGCATATTACAGTTTGGACTGCAATTGAACACTTCATGGTACATACGAAATGATTTCTAGCCACTTAACTCAATAGTTCCTCTCCAGCGTGTTATATTGATTCATTCAGTATCCCAACTTTTAACTAGTGGTGCCCAAAGCAGCTCAGTCTTTATGTAAGAGATCAACACATTCTGTATCAATACAAAACTCCATTAACAGCTTTCAGAGATAAGGATGCTGCTTTACCAGTCCCACACCACCACGTAAACTTTCCTAGACAAGTCCATTAGTGGGCCTCCTTGGGTAAAGAATAGCCAAGCCACATGATCAAGATGGTTGCCATAACCACAAAACTATTCATAAGGAGATTAATCTGTGACAGGGAAGGAAAAGCTGTGAGGATTCACCTGGGAAATCCACAATTATCTCTGCTTGAGATGTAAGGGATAAACATGTCCAAAGTAAAAATGGAATTATGTATTTCAGTATTTTATGATACACTGTTCATTCTCTTGCCCCTACAGAGTAAATTAGTGTTAGTCTACATTTACAGGTGGAAAACCATTAAGCAATGGCTTGCTCAAGGACTTCTAAATCAAATCCCCAGAAAACTGAATACATGTATGGGGTTGGGAGAGAGGGTTTGCATGTATTTGTTCAGCACACGAGTGAACCAAATCCTGACTTTAGTTATCTAACCAGTAAAAGCCTATACAGGTTGGCTTTCAGCACAATCCTATGCATGTTTACTTGAAAGCAAGTTCCATGGTATCCGCTGATGTTTATTCCCTTGCAAGCATGTATTTCCATGCAAATAATTCTAAGTTACTACTATCCATGGCATAGTGGTTTGAGCATTGGACAACTCTGGAAACTAGGGTTCGAATCCCCGCTTGGCCATGAAAACCCAAGGGGTGACCTTGGGCAAGTCACACATGCTCAGCTTCAGAAAACCCTGTGATAAGGTGACCGACCCTAAGGCAAACCTAAGTATGAACCCACTTGAAGGCACAAAACAACAGTCCATGTCAAATTGCATGACAGACAAAGGAACGCTATGCCTTCAAGATGGGCCAATTTACAACCACGTTATTGTTGTTTTTGTTGTTAATTGTTATCTATCCAGAATCATAGAATTGGAAGGAGACCCCATTACTTTTAAGCCCTCCTGTAAATCATACAGTCCTGCAAGGATTTCTTCCAAATTCTGTGCAGCACTTTCACACCAGCTTGAAGTCAAGAGAGAAGTAGTTCTCCTACAAAGCATAGACTTCAAGAAAACACTTGAACCAAGGAGTCCATCCATATTCCAGGACTGTACTCTCAAGTTACTGTCGGATACTGAAACGCAGTTGAGGAGGAGTTTGGGGGGAGGGGGGAAGGCAGAAAAAAGCAGACTAGGATAGCAAAGACTTAAAAAGAGAGGGGTCAAGTCCTCTTCTTGGGAAACAGGGAGAAGAAAAGGGACGAGCTTGGGGATGATGACAAGAGACATGAAAAGAAAAGAAGGGTGGCTGGGCTGTGGAGGGGGGGGGTAGATAAAGGGCGGGTGTTTTGCCCCAAGTCTAAAGACAGGAGCTGGTCAAAAAAGCCTCCTATTTAGACTCAGGGAAATAAGAGCCCCCACTTAAATAAGAAAGAGTGTAAAAAAGGGGGAGCCTCCTGTCTGTGTGTCGCCCCAAAATCTTGTTTGGGTTTTGAGACGGGAGGGAGGAGGAACTCTTTGCAACCTAAACAGGACAGGGATAAGAAGTGTTGGGACATGAGAGGAGGGGGAAGAGGAAGGTGGACTGGGGCCAGTCCTGCATCCCCACAGGCTATGGGGTGGGGGGACGGAGGGGGGGTTATATATTCCGCCCCATAGGTGAGACTTTCTCCCCCGCCCCACCTTCCTCTCGCTCCCCTTTCTTCTCCTCAGTCCCTACCACTCACCGCGAACTGCCTCTCAGAGCCTCCATGACCTCCGGCGGGGCTCCCGGCGCCGGCCCGACTCAGAGGCTCTGCCTACCCCCGCCTCGGTCCGCTCCGGCCGCCGCCGCCGCCGCCGCTGCGGCCGCCATTTTGATCGCAGGCTCCGGCCAGACTCGTTCGGGCGGGGAGGGGGGAGAAGGGAGGGGGAGCGATCGGGGGAGTCTGCGCAGTCGCGCCTTGGGCACGTGGTTTGCTTGGGAAGGGAGGGGAGGCGGCTAAGAACGCGGGCTGAGGGGAAGAGGAACGTGGCTTCTCAGTCGAGCTCCCTCAGTTACGGTCGACGGCTGAGAGGAGGACGGCAGGGATCCGCATTCCCCTTCCCGTGTCGTGTACAGTGTTGCTTACTCGCGAGTCTAGGTGCTTGGCTTTGAAGAGCACACCTCGGTTCTTCGTGTGTGTTTTCTCTCGCAAGTCAACTAAGGCTAAATCCACACACTACACAAATAATCCAGTTTGAAACTGGCTTATTTTCCATGGTTCCTTCCTATTGAACCTTGGGATTTGTAGTTTCACAAAGTCTTCAGCCTTTTCTGCCAGAGTGCTGGCGCCTCGCTAAACTACAAATCCCAGAATTCCATAGGGTGGTGCCATGGCAAACAATCCAGTTCCAAATTGGATTTTTTTTTGTATAGCCAATTAGCTAACACACATTGGAAACTGCATAATGCAGTGTAGATGTGTAAACTGCTATTGCTTAAAACAGTTTGTAAGCTGCTCTGATAGCCTTGTGGTTGAAGAGCGGGGTATTAATAAATATAAATAAATATATAAATAAATACTGTAGTGTGGATGCAGCCCAGGAGTCTTCCACCAGTCCATCTATACAGGATTACAGCGTTGGGTATAAATAAATGGAAGTTTAGCAAAAAGTTACTTTTTGGATTATCATCATCACTATTATCTTTATTTGTAGCTTGCTTTTTTCCCCCAAGGCTGGCTGGCACCCAAAGCGGCTCACAGTTTTTAAAAACACACCATTAAAACATACAAAAAGGACACATTAAAACAGAATTAAACCAAATAACATCATTAAATCCACATTGAAATGTTTAAAATAATAAAATATGCTTTAAAGTATTAAAAACTTTTTTTTAAAAAATAAAAGCTTTTAAAAACAGCCCGACAAAACCACACAGAACCCCCCTTTTGGATTATTATTATTATTATTATTCGTAGCCCACTTTTCCCCCCAAAGCTGGCTGGCACCCAACACCCAAAGCGGCTCACAGTTTTTAAAAGTACACCATTAAAACATACAAAAAGGGCACATTAAAACAGAATTAAACCAAATTACATCATTAAAACCACATCGAAATGTTTAAAATAATAAAATATGCTTTAAAGTATTAAACTTTTTTTAAAAAAAATATAAGCTTTTAAAAACAGCCCAACAAAAGTACACAGAACACCCCCCCCAGCCTGTTCTTTAAAAAGCCTGCCTGAATTTTAAAAAAAATTGGTCTGCTGCTGGAATAAACCAATCTGGCCTTCCTGGCGAGGGAGTTCCAGTCTAGGGGCAGCCACTGAAAAGGCCCTCTGTTGCGTCCCCACCAACCATACTTGAGATAGTGATGGGACTGAGAGAAGGGCCTCTCCCAATGATCTAAGGCCCCAGGCTGGTTCATAGAAGGAGATGGGTCTGCCAGATAGCCTGGACCTGAGCCATGCATGTATGATTCCCAGAATCCTCCAGCCAACGTGGCCGTGACCAGGATTCTAGGAATTGCAATCCAAAAAAGTAGCGCTGCCAAGGTCATTAAGAAGGGGGAGATTATACAAGCCCTCCAGATGTGACGGTTGCAGTTTCCAGCATTTCTCACCATTAGCTATGCAAGCGCAAGCTGATGGGAGTTGCAATCCAACCACACCTAGAGCACTCCAGGATTCCTACCCCTGAGTTAGACACTTAACATAGTCAGAGCAAATCCTATTGAACACACTGGGGCTTATTTGTGAGTAAGTATACACAGCCACATCATCCATCGTGGTCTAGCAGCCAATGCTATAGAACTTAGTCGAGGGAAGCTGCCAGAGCACGTCTGCCCTCTTTCGCTTCTGCATTAAGTTCCTTGCTTTGTAATTATTCTGTTTTTTGATCACTAGAAGAAGCCCAAGATATTTTGCTGCCTGAAGTAAATAATATGGCGACTCTTCTGCCCTTTCCTATCCAAAACCTGACAGGACAGGCAAATTTAATCATCAGTGATGAGAGTGTGTTCTCTCACTTATACGGCCCAGAACCTCCATGGTGGAAGGAGCACCTCTTCCCATATATACCAGTGGACCTTGGAAGGGGGGGGGACAGGGTGAGTGGAACTCACCCTAATACTAAGTTGGGTGTGCTGAGCACCCCATAAAATCCATCTTTGTGCCTATTGGCACAACTATTTCTTTCATTCCTAGAAACTGTCTACGGGCTGTCAGTTAATGGCTTGTGGACCAGCACAAGTCCATGGACCACCACTCTGAGTAGCTCTATACTAAATGATGAACCAGTAAGATATATTAAGACAGCTGTTATTGAACTTTTCCAGGAATAATAAAATCTATAAAGGCTCCATCCTGTGCACACATTTACTTGGGAGTTAGCTACACTGACTACATAGAGGGCACTTTGGAGTACACATTGTGCTTGTTATCTTCCTATTTAAGGATGTTTGAATGATGGGGGAAATAATTTGCCCTCCCCTCACAAGGACTTACAAGTACGCAAAATTAATAACAACTTGCCTGGCATATTACGGCAGAATATAGAATTTTTTTAACATAAATAAGATATGCACAACTCTTTCTACCTATGCCTTGCTTCTATTTCCAGATATCTGCTGCCGAAAGCAACTCCTCACTTTGCCTTATGCAGGGATAGGACTCAAATGGCGCTCCATACATTGTTGGACTACAGAGCTCAGAAACCCTAGTAAGTCTAGAAAACAGTAAGGAATGTTGTGGTGGTCAAACAACATATGGTGAGCCGCATTATTTCCACCCCTGGCGTATTAAGGGCATGCCTTGGAACTAGCTAAATGGCCACTGGAGTGACTAGCATTCTCATCTAGACTCCATAATTCTACTTTCATTCTATTTCAGCCTCTCTGCCCACCCACTCTTCTTTTCAACACTCTATTACTCCACCCTATTCCACATCAGAGCCTCTTAGAAACTCAGCATTGGAAGGGACTCCCAAGCGTCATCTAGTCCAATTCCCTGGCATGCAGGAACAAACAACTAATAAAGTTCTCCTGCAAGATGACCATCCAGCCCCTGTTTAAAGACGTCCAGTTAAGGCAAGTCCACCACCCTCTGAGGCAGTCTATTCAACTGTTGAACAGCTCTTAGTGTCAGGAGGTTCTTCCTAATGTGTAGGTGAAAAGAATCTCTTTTCTTGCAATTGCTTTCTGTCCTAGTCTCTGCAGCTGCAGAAAACAAGCTTGCCCCATCTTCTCTGTGGCATCCCTTCAGATGTTTAAGGATACTTATCATATCACTTCTCAGTCTTCTCTTGTCCAAGCTAAACATACCCAGCTCTCTAAGCCATTCCTCATAAAGCTTACTTTCCAGACTTTTGATCATTTGGTTCACCCTTCGCTACACACGTTCCCACGTGTCAATATACTTGTATTTCCAGTTATTCCATATACTGCTGCCCCATCTCCACTGCTGCCATCACCCACAGCCCAAGGCTGCTGCCCCCTCTGAATCCTCCACTTAAGATAAGTGCCTATTCTGCTTATGTCTAGCACCAGCCCTGCTGAGAACCAAACCCTAGAGCCCGCCAAATGACCACCCAGGGGCCGTGTGCCCAAATTAGTATCTACAGGATGTCAGGTGGCAGGAGCAGTGGCAAACAGGCCCAGTGTCAGAATCTGGACCTCCCCTGCAACTCCAGAACCCCGCTAGGTTTGATGATATTCTCCATAGCATCCTTCCTTCTTATTTTTAAATACAGAAGTCAGAATGTGGCTGGGTGGGCCTGCACAGGATCAGAGATGCTCATTTTATCCTTTTTAAAACATTAAAATGTAATTTTGTATAACAAAATAACCATCATAACATTGCTGTGCCAATGCCCAAGCTCTCTACTAGTCCAAACTGGAGAGCAGAACTGTCAGGATTTGTGCTGATACCACAGACCCAAACAGGGACTGTCATTAGTTGAAATCCCTTCTTTGAAAGCTACATGCCATCAAGCTACATGGATGTGACTCACTGCAGTTTTACCAGGGACCCTCCCACCTCCATTCCCAGTGCACTTAAAGTAAAACTATGTTGGGGCGTAGAAAGACGTGCTGTGTCCACCACGACCACCTGCACAGTTGTTCCACATCGACAGGACGCCAAGGAGAAGGTTTCTGGAGAGACTTCTGCAAAGACTTCAGGCTGAGAAGGAAAAATTCCTTCACCCCAGCACACTGCCTTGAGCTCTGGCTTGCCAGATAAAGACAGCAACAAGGCCAGCCTTCACTCAACTTGAGGAAAATCTCTCTTAAACCAACAAACTGCTTCACCAACCACCATCCACAACAAACCCACACTGGAGATAATTCCCATCTCCTCTTTATAGGCAGTTAAACAACACCTGTTACATCAGGCATCTCAGATGTGCATACTCCCAAATGCTAACACACACACACACACACACCTGCCACTGGAGCGCAACCACTTTCATTGCTAAGCTTACAGCTCCATCTTGTGGTCACATCCATGTCATTTCCTGACAAACTACTACGACTGTTTTCCTCCCTGGAAATATGCGGTATATATATTTTGACAAGAGCTAAAACAGTACCTTTGCACACTTAGAAAGTCTTCTAATGCGTATTAATTTATTCCATCCCCAATTGTGCTTTTTATAAATTTGAGACTGTTCATCAGACCTAGTTTTAGGGGTTTTGCTCTTGTTTGTTTACAAAAGATCATAATTGCACAGATTTAGCATTGTTGCTTCCTAAATCCAGAGACTAGAAAGAATTGCAAGTCACAAAATACTGCTTATTAGAACTGAGGCATACACCAATAAAATTAAGGCTGGAGTCCTGTGCACACTTACTCAGGAACAAGCTTTATTTAAGTCAATTGGACGCTCTGAGTAAATATATGTATGTAGAATCAGGCTGCAAAGCTCCTAAAATTCATTTTAGCGTTCATATGCAAGAAATATTCAAGCCTTCCACAAACTCACTGACACCAGTGACAATTTACTAGCTGAACGGACTATGTTTTCTAAATACAGTACATCATTTTGTTCTATGTGTCAGTGTCTACAATGCATTTGTAATATATGGTTGGAGATGTTATTACTAAGTGATGCAGGCAGTTTGGAATAAACCTTACGGCTCCTTTGTGCTGGATGCTGTGGAGATATAACTATATGATGCCTAGTGTTCTTAACCCTCATCCTGGCAGACAGGACATTTCAGTCCTCCAGAGTCTTATTTCATTGCAGAAATCACAGAGAACGAGACCTACATACAAGGCAAGCATTTTAGCTGAAGAGCTGTAAACAACATCCCTGAGTTCCATTCATCTGACATGAACAGTTTTTTAAAAACAGGGGAAAAAAGTAGTATTTTAAAGAACGATTGTTGTTATTCTACAAAAAGGAGAGCTAAGAGCTGCACAGAACAAATATTCCACTTCATATGTTTTCTAGCTCTGGATATTTGGACATTATAGATACCCTTGATTCTGCATCCATAAATGCTCCTGTGGACATGTGACATTTTAAAATCTTGAAATATATTAACATTCTTACTGAACTCAAAAAATACCCCAGACTATCACCCAATGAAAGTTTTTTTAAAAAAATTTGTTTGTTTGAAAATATACAGTCTGGTCTTGATTCAGCATACAGCATACTTACACACATGCATATATATACATATATACATACTTACTTATAGGTAAATAGCAATGCAGAAGCAAAGGATGTAGGTTAGTAACCATGCTGAAAAATAGATTGAGCACCTGGAGTCTTTAGCCTTGATACCAGAAGGATACACAAAACAGTCCTTTCATCCATTTCACTCCACTCAACACTAATTTTGTACTTCTCAGTCACCTAAATTGTGACATTATTGTGCAATGGATCAAAGAATTTCAGTATAATTCAACATTGCTTTTTGTTTGACGAGTTGGCAGTTGAATTTTTCAGGGCACTATATGAAAGGAAGAAAGCATTGTCCCTGTAGTACTGTATCTTCCCCCATAATTAGGCATAAAGGATGGTAGTGAATCATGTACCTGGGTATGCTGAGTTCTATTGCGCTAACTAAGCATTTTTATTAAAGAAAGTAAGTGGTGCTTCTGGGCCGAAGAGCTGAACTAATGGCAAGTTTCTCCTTACATTTCTTGACATTAAAATGTCTGTCTTGCTTCTCTATTATTATATTGCTTAGTTCTCTGAATTTCAAAGTAGTGAACAAAAACTTCTAAAACATACAATAATAATAATAATAATAAAATTTATTTATACCCCGCCCCTCTGTTAAAACAATCGGGGCGGCTTACAAAAATTAAAATACAATACAGATAAAATCCCCAAACTCCCCCCACCCCCACCCTCCCCCATAAAAAAATATTAAACAATTATAAATTAAAACCAACTGATCTAAAATCACATTTAAAAATATATAAAACACACACACAGATCAATATGCAAACTAAAACATAATTGGCCTAATCCTAGTGCTAGTCCTAGCAAGAGTAGAATCATAGAATCAATGAGATTTACCTATGTGTTAACTGATTCAATGGGTCTTCTCTAACCAAAAGGATTCCAGCCACCAGTTACATGATCCATGTGATTGAGGGTATGTTAGACTGAACAGGGAAGACTTAAAAACAGGTAACCTTTCAATGTACATCTCAACTGAAAGTTGTAGGAGCATGGCAGATTTTAGAGGGAAGGGTGTTCCACATATTGTTAGCATCCTGTTGGTGCTTTAAGGACATGTAAGTTCCCTTAGACATATAGGTGTACTTTTGGGGCATGGTGTAACGTCCATATTCAGTTCACAGTTGCATAAGCAGAGGATCATGTGTTAACTACTCATCAATGCCTCCAATGTACCACTGAGTTCACTGGGACTGCAGAAACAGCAAACTTGTCCAGATACACAGCTAGTTGCACAATGACAGTGTTCAATAGGACAGTGTAGCACAACTACCACTTAATTATGTGAGTGTAGATTTATACTATGCAACGAATGTAGGATCTCGAGTAGTGAGTGTCATTGCTAAAGGATTACAGTGGAGCCGTTTAAAGTCTGGTAATGTTTGTCCTCATCAAAACTGCAGCTTTGATCTGAATTCCACAAAAGTATTTTCTGTAATTCATATTCATTTTTTTAAAAAACACAACAAAATCTTTAAAAGAACTTCTAGGCATTATAGAATACCCTTTGGCTGCTGACACAATGCAGAAATACTGCAGCTTGACTGCCATGGCTTGGTGCTATGGAACTCTGGGATTTGTAGTTTTGTCAGCTATTTAGCCTATCAGAGAGCTCTGGTGCCATGGCAAACTACAAATCCCAGGATTCCATAGGATGCAGCCATGATCATTAAAGCGGCGCCTAACTGCATTATTTCTAGCACGCTATAAGGCGGTGTAGATGTGTAAAATGCTGTTGCTTAACAATTTGTAAGCCACTCTGAGAACCTTTGTGGCTGAAGAGCGGGGTATAAATACCGAAAAATAAAATTAATTAAATAAATAAATTCTGCAGTGTGTCAGCAGCCTTTCACATTATGACTAGGTTGGACTGCTAAAACATGCATTTTGAAGAAGAGAGAAATGGATATTGATTTAAAACAGGAGTGGCCAAAGGGTGGCCTGCAGGCCTCATGCAGCTCCACTGGGCCATTTTTGTGGCCCCAGTTTTTTTGCTTCAAAATGTCCCAACATTACCTCCAAGGCCTGTGGAGGGCATTCCCACCATGTCTGGAACTCCCCTGAGCCAATTTATGCCCAGGGCAGGCCCTTTTTGAATCGGGAAGTGAATTCTGCTCACTTCCTGTTGTTAAAAATGGATTTTCCTGGGCTTCACATGTGTCAGGAAGACCCCAAATCATATTGAGAATGCCTCCCATGGCTCCTAGAGGGTGTTTGGAGGCATATGGGGCAATTTTTGTTGCAGGAGCAGGTACAATGAAGGATGCAGCCTTCCAAGGGCTTGAGGGTGGCTAATGTAGCCCCTAGCCTTCCACAGTTGCTTACATTTTTAACTTTTTACTGTTACAAAGATGCCTCCGAAACTCACTGTCAATTTTCGCATCTCCCTACCATCTTCAGCTTGACCTGTGTGTTGGCTATACACACTTCCCCCCCACCTCTGTAAAAACAGAACACAGAACTCTGGGAGCAGAAGGGAAGGCAAAGCAAGAGCAAGAGTGGAGTTTACTCCCATGGAGTGAATCAGCAGCTTCCAGCTGGGTGTGGCTGCCATTCCTGCAATTCAGTCTCATAATGCTGACTATAGGAAAAGGATTTTAAAGAAGTAATCGTGTTAGTCTCCTGCAGCATAGAACAGAAGAAGGAAGAGGGAAAAGAAAAAAAGAAAAGGAAAGGTGGCAGCACCTTTAAGACAAACTGGTTTTTATTTTTGTACAACCTTTTGTGGATATAAACCCACTTCTTTGGATGCAATAGAAAGTGATAATAAATGCTCAGGTTTAAAGCATTTTTACCCAGTTATGGGAGTAGGATGGAATGTAATAGGATCCAGAAAGTTGCAAATCATGACCCTTGCCTTAAATCTTCAATGGGGTGCTGTAAGGTGATACTGATCTTTCTGATCTTTATAGAGAGTTTTGAACTTTGGGAAACTAACTTTAGGTAAGCAGATTTATTGCTTTCACACACCAATACTAACTGACCACTGTAAAGATCTGAAAGACTGGTAGTTTGATTTGCACTGCACTGCAAAATCCAGTTTGACACATCTTTAACTATCCAGGGCTCCATCATATGGAATCCTGGTATTTGTAGTTTGTTGTGGCACTAGAGCTCTCAGACAGAGATGGCTAAATATCTCACAAAACTACAAATCCAAAAATTCCATAGCATTGAGCCATGGTAGTTAAAGTGGTGTACAACTGGATTATTTCTTCAGTACAGAGTCAGTCTGAGAATTGTGCAGACTTCCATAGTGTCGAACTTTTAATTCCAGGCCATTGACAAAGCCATTGGAGAAGAATGCTAGGAGATACATCTAGAGGGCCATTTATTTCCCAACTCTTATTAAGGCCACATTTGAATGCTGAGTTGAAGAAACTGATGTGATGGCAATCTACCCAACCCCACCCTCAAGCCAAAACCTTGAAAAAAAACATGAAGTACTCCTAACTGTAGATGGGTATATGTAAACAGGACACAGTGGTAGAAGAAAACAGCTGGGGACTGAAGGAAAAGATCTGAGCAAGGTAGTGAAGAGTCACTTCTTTCCTATTCAGATGAGGCAAAATTAAGGCTAATTTTCCTGTCCTGTTCCTGTCTTAAGTGGCCCTAGCTTCTCAGAAGCCCACAGGGAAGACGTTGCTACCAGATTGCTCAAGAACAGCGCAAAAGGAATGTGCCTTAAAGCAAGCTCTGTCTTCCTCAACCTGTCCAACCTGTCTACAGTTGGCCTACTGTACAGCAGATCTTAAGATTAGACTTAAAATTGTCAGTATATTAGAGGTCTCTCTGTGTATGAATAATTATTAGTAGCAGTGTTTTATTCATTTATATCATCTTTAAATACCAAGAGAGCAAGAGTGATGTAGTAGTTTGAGTGTTGGACTATGGGCTTGTCTCTCTCTGGCTTTTCTTCGCAAACGAAGATTCAGGAAGGACACATCCCGCGCTTTCTGCAAGTGCGCTGATAACTAAAAAGGCCAATCCGAGATAAACAAGTCCAGTTGCAAAAAGCACAGCAGAAGGTCTCTTTGGGTGATGTTTTTGGGTTGTGATTCTTTCTGCATTGTCGTTTCTCTTCAAGACTTGTTCGGCGTGAGTTCTCAAATAAGGCTGCAGCATTGTGGATAGTGCGTCTCCATGCCTCCCGATATGAGGCCAGGGCGGACCATTGTTGGTGATCAATTTGGCTGAGCCTGAGATGTTGTTTCAGGGAGTCTTTGTATCGCTTTTTTGGAGCACCCCTCTTATGCTGACCCATGGTGAGTTCACTGTAGAGTACTATTTTTGGGGATGGTGGTGTTCGTCCTGTGGTGCAGGCTGGTAAAGAACTTCTGTTTTCTTCAGGTTGACTTCTAGCCCAAACAGCTCTGCAGCTGTTGCAAAGCAGGATGTTAGGCGCTGCAGAGCTCCTTCTGTGTGGGCAACAAGGGCAGCATCATCGGCGAAGAGCAGCTCACGGACTAGATAGTTTAGAGTCTTAGTGTGAGCCCTCAGACGGCTTAAGTTAAACAAGCTACCATCAGTACGGTAGCGTATATAGATGCCGTCGTCTTCTTCAAGCTCTGCCATAGCCCTTTGGAGCATCATGCTAAAGAAGATTGTAAATAAGGTTGGTGCCAGGTTGCCGTCGGCAAATCAGTGCTCAAGTCCGTTCAGCAGTTCACCTACCTGGGAAGCATCATCTCCTCAGATGCCAAGATTGACAAAGAGATCGATCACAGATTAGCAAAGGCATATAGTGCATTTGGAAGACTTCACAAAAGAGTCTGGAGCAATAAACACCTGAGGCAAAGCACAAAAATCAGTGTGTATAGAGCCATCGTACTGTCTATCCTCCTTTATGGATCTGAAACATGGGTCACCTATCGCCACCACCTACGACTCCTCGAGCGCTTTCATCAGCGCTGTCTACGCACAATCCTAAATATACACTGGACTGACTATGTGACGAATGTTGCTGTCCTTGAGCAAGCAGGGATCACCAGCATTGAGGCCATGATATTGAGAACACAGCTGCGCTGGGCAGGGCACGTTTCTAGGATGGAGGACCATCGCCTCCCAAAAATACTACTCTACGGTGAACTCGCCACGGGTCAGCGTAAGAGGGGCGCTCCAAAAAAGCGATACAAAGACTCCCTGAAACAACATCTCAGGCTTGGCCAAATTGATCACCAACAGTGGTCCGCCCTGGCCTCACATCGGGAGGCATGGAGACGCACTATCCACAATGCTGCAGCCTTATTTGAGAACTCACGACGAACAAGTCTTGAAGAGAAACGACAACGCAGAAAGAATCACAACCCAAAAACATCACCCAAGGAGACCTTCTGCTGTGCTTTTTGCAACCGGACTTGTTTATCTCGGATTGGCCTTTTTAGTCATCAGCGCGCTTGCAGAAAGCGCGGGATGAGTCCTTCCTGAATCTTCGTTTGCGAAGAAAAGCCAGAGAGAGAGACTATTTTTGGGAGGTGATGGTCCTCCATCCTAGAAACGTGCCCTGCCCAGCGCAGCTGCATTCTCAATATCATGGCCTCAATGCTGGTGATCCCTGCTTGCTCAAGGACAGCAACATTCGTCACATAGTCAGTCCAGTGTATATTTAGGATTGTGCGTATAACAGCGCTGATGAAAGCGTTCGAGGAGTTGTAAGTGGTGGCGATAGGTGACCCATGTTTCAGACCCAATCTCATCTTTCCCCAATAACGGGACTTAAGGCAGCTAACAAAATATTAAAATGAATGCAGATTAAAATGCATGCAAAGTAGCAGTAAGTTATATAAAAGTTATATTAAAATAAAGTCAAGTGATCTATAGAATTAAAACCATTTAAAATCCATTAAAAAGAGAAGATAAAAATCAACAAGACAATGAATGTCTGTAATTGATGTTTGATGGATGACACAGAGCTAGAATATAAGAACAGTTCAATTAGCAGAAAACCTTTGGATTTGACTGTGTTATCAGGGGCCTTTTGCATTCAGCCAAGTGCCAAAATGCTTGGAAATTGCAGTTGCAATGGCTAAGCTGCCCTTAATAGACAGAATTCCATGAATTATTAGTGGTGGTCCAAGGCCACCTGAACTGAGGGGAAAAAAATCTCAGAGGAACATTCTGATTGATTACTCATGGTGGCCAGCCTCACCTTTCTGCTGTTAACCCATTACTAGCTGTGGGCCAACTTTAACTTTTCTATGCATGAAAAGGCAAGGCAAAAGATGTTTTCCTCCTCTTGAACACTGCCATATCTCCAGTACCTTCCAACATTCCCCCTTCTTGGGACAACTGATTCGCTTTGATTCACATTCCTGATAAGAGCAGAAGTAGAAAGCTGTTTGGTCAGACTTGTGCAGGGGCAGAGCTTAACAAGGCAAGCACCTGGAACCACCATGTTAGATTTGCACCATAGTTATCATGTGCTGAGGTGACAAAATAGTTTTTTCCCGTTTTTTCTATTTATTTATGCACAATATCACACTTTTGCACCTTAGACATGATTTAAAAAATACTGTTCAGAGGTTCTAGCAGGGGAGTGCAACTATCATATACCCTTGACTGAAGAACGGTACACTCCTTCTATCTGGAATGGTCGTCCTCTTCCACTGAGTGTGCAGCTTCAGGAGGGATGCACATGGAGGGGTGAGGAAGGAAGGGGACACCCACCTGCTAGCCAGCTCAGCCAAATCAACCCTGGCAATCATTGGGGTGAGAGATGTTGCAGCAAGATCGCCCTCAGATCACTGTTCGGTGGCAGCAACTCAGGGTAAATAAAAATGTAGGTAATTTACTTGCATCTGCCATCATGATTTGCAGGCATGAACGTTGGAACAGAGAAAGTGGATAGCTTTGCATGTCTGCGATTTTGCAAAAAAAAAAAAAAAAAAAAAAAAAGTTAAGACAAATCGAAGCTGCTTCAAATTAGCATTAATGTCCATCAATCAACATTTTCCCCCTTGTATAGATAAGCCCAAAGTTTCCCATTCCCACATCTAAAGATCTTCATACATCTGGGTGGGTAAATCTGGGATCCATTTGTATCCTTTCACATACCTCAGGGGGGCACAACCACAATCTCCCCCTTCATGCCAAAAAGAAGCAGATCAAGAGGAAGGAAAATAGGAAAGTGGTGCTCTCAAAATCATTGGTGCTGTGATTTGCCATTTAAATATATCCCAATGCCTCAGCTTGTTTCACACCAGAAAAAGGTTATTTTAGAAACAGTGATTATCCAGATGGGTGCTTCTGGATTCTTTTTTTTAAAGTTTATTTGGGGCCTGAAACAGCTCCAGAATAGCTTTTAAATCAATGGTATTCAATGTGATGGCTCATGGACTGGTGCCATTCCCTGAGATGTTGGCTGCTAGTCCCTGGCCAATTTCCAGGAAAGCAAGAAACGTTTATAGCCAACAGACACAAATATGGTACTGATCCCTGACATATTGAGAAAAATCATTGCCAGGTTTCCCACATCAGAGAGGGTGAGAACTACTGCTTTAAATGAGAAATTTGTCTTTTATACTATTTGCCATTTTTGGCTGATTCCCCCCCTCCCCGAGTTTCAGAGGGAGTACTTTGGGGGACAGTAGGGTCCCAGGTGAATTGCATGCAACCGATGAGCATCCCATGCATCAAACTTCATTGTGTAACATCATGAAGAGAACTCAAAAACTCACATTTTTATGCCTAACAAAGGTCAAGCAAACCTTTGGATTGGGAATATTTCCCTACTTATGGCCAATGCAATTAGCTTTGTTTTCCGTTTAACCTTATTTCTGTGGCTTAATCACATTCAGCATCATTTTTTAATAAGACAAGGTCAAAAGTTCTTTTATTGTCAGACTTGGGCTCTCCTTTACAATTTCCTGATCTTCTCTCCCTAAAATGTATCCTCTCTAGTTTGTGGCTAGCTATTGAAATTCCCACATCGTGTGTGTGTATACACATTCAAGTTGTCTGTCAACTTATGGTGACCCCATTAATTTCACAGGGTTTTCCCAGGCAAGGAATACTTAGAGGTGGTTTTGACAGTTCTTTCCTCTGAAATATAGCCTAGTATTCATTGGCGGTCTCCCATCCAAATACTAACCAGGACTGACCCTGCTTATCCTCCAAGATCTGCCAGGATCCGGTGCCTTTAGGGTATTTAAGCCCTGGTGTGGTATAGTGGTTTGAGTGTTGGACTACAGCTCTGGAGACCAGGTTTGAAACCTGCTTTGTCATGGAAACTCACTAGGTGACCCTGGGCAAGTCACACTCTCAGCCTCACAGGAAGGCAATAGCAAACCCTCTCTGAACAAATCTTGCCAAGAAAACCAAAGATAGGTTCACCTTGGGTTGCCATAAGTCAGAAATGACTTGAAGGCACATAACAACCACATATAATATATGGTAATTTAGCACCATCTATAGTCAGGATATAAAGTGTGAGTGAAATGCCCAGTCTTCTGTTTCATAGAATCATAAAGTTGGATGAAACCACAAAGGTTATCCAGTCTAACCCCCTGCCATGTGGTTATACTCAACAAAGCACTCCTGACAGATGGCCATCCAGCCTCTGTTTAAACACCTCCAAAGAAGGTGACTCCACCACACTGTGAGGTAGTATTCCACTGTCAAACAGCTCTCAACTGATCTTCATGGTGATGGGTTGACACCCAAAGCAGAAATAGAAGAGATAAGATTTGAAAAAGTGGGTGAAAAGAAGAATAGAAAATGAATACAATCTAGCAGATTAATAATGGCAACCATTATGGTGTAGTGGTTTATGTGTTGGACTAGGACTCCCTGTTCTGCCATGGACACCCATTCAGTGACTTTGGGCAAGTCACACCCTCTCAGCCTCAGTGGAAGGCAATAGCAAGCCCCTTCCGAACAAATTTTTGCCAAGAAAACAATGCTAGGTTTGTTTTAAGTTTGACATAAGTTGGAAATGACTTGAAGGCACACAACACATACCTACAGCAGATTTCTAAATGATTAACAGAAGGTTTCTTATGATGCTGAAGTTTGTTAATAGTTTCTAGCTCTTTGTACAAAACCTGGAAGCAAAATTCCCATCTTGAGAGAAAGGTGGGATATAAATCCAATAAATAAATGAATAAACTTAAGGGGGAATTGAATAAGGGCCTACATTTGTATATCCCTGTATGTAAGCTTAGCATACAGTAGAAAGTGAGCAAAGTAAGGCTCTTCAGATGTTGTTGGACTGCAGTTCACCATTGGCTATGCTAGCTAGAGCTGATGGACATTGCAGTCCAACATTTGGAGGGCCATGCAGTTCCCACTCCGGCATATATCTCATATATCTTTGTAATCAGGAGTCTGCCCCCATCAAGATAAATAGCAGTTTTCTCCTATTGCTACTATCATTTTGGCATAATGTATATAGTGTGATGACTTCAAATGATGATTACAAATAAGGGCATAGAAATATAAGATATGCACATTATGCAGCCTTTGTTTTTAGCCTTTGCAAGCTGCCTTGAGTCCCGTACCCGGAGCAAGGCAACATATAAAGCAAATATAGTGACATGTATGTTGATGGTGCTATATAAATAAATAATATTATGGACCTCATAATAGAAGATGTGCTCAAACAACCACTATAGAGTGTTCACTATAATAGTGCTACTCAAAGTGATAGTCCCTGTATCAGGTACTGGCCCTTGGCACATTTTATTTTATTTTATTTGCCAGTTCCACACACCAGAGAGCCTGAGAATCACTGCTCTATACAATGCCATTGAGTCCCATCCAGCTAACAGCTTTCTGTACTTACAGGGCACAGTCAAGCAAGGCACACTGTACTAGTTGTGGTGAAGAATAAGAAATGGAGTTGTACACCCCACAATCATCCTTAGGCCACCTGAAACCACACACCTGAACACCTAGAATGATTGCTTGGCTTCACAGAGCGACAAAGAAGTCTCAAATTCCATTTCCACTTGAGTGTGAATAAGTGAACTCTCCTCCTTCAAGATCCACCTCAAAAACCACATTTTCTGTGAATCTTTGGCCTTACCCCTTATTTCTTATCCCTTCTGCAATTTAATCCAGATATGTGTTCAATGAAAGTTATGTTGTTCTCTTCTTACATTTATCACAACCTGTGTAGAATTCTTCTAGACTGCAAATCACTCAGCACAGGAGGAACCTGCCCTTTCTACTTATTTATTAAAATATTTCTATATAGCTATATAGGCTATAAATTTGATATAAAAATCAATAACATTTTTAAAAGCAAAGCGGGGAAAATATATGAGTGAGATAGCAGCATCTCCTCTTAGCAGTGATGAAATGCAAACTCTAACTTTCTCAGTTTGTCAGGGACAGTCCTGATTGTTCTGGTTGACTGACCAAACCCAAAGAGTAGTCACCAATGGCTCCTCTTCATCCTGGAGAGAAGTGACTAGTGGGGTGCCACAGGGTTCTGTCCTGGGCCCAGTGCTATTCAACATCTTTATCAATGTCTTGGATGAGGGAATAGAGGGTATGCTTATCAAGTTTGCAGATGACACCAATTTGGGAGGGTAGCTAATGCCGCAGAGGAAAGGATCAGAATTCAGAATGACTTGAACAGATTAGAAAGCTGGGCCCAAACTAACAAAATGAATTTCAACAGGGAGAAATGTAGGTTACTACACTTGGGCAGTAAAAATGAAAAGCACAGATATAGGTTGAGTGAAACCTGGCTTGGTAGCAGTCCATGCGAAAAGGATCTAGGAGTCTTAGTGGACCACAAACTGAACATGTGTCAGCAGTGTGATGCAGCAGCTATAAAAGCCAATACGATTCTAGGCTGCTTTAATAGGAGTATAGTGTCTAGATTGAGGGAGGTAATAGTGCCACTCTATTCTGCTTTGGTCAGACCTCACCTGGAATACTGTGTCCAGTTCTGGGCACCACAATTCAGGAAGGATATTGAGAAGCTGGAACATGTTCGAGGTGGGCAACCAAGATGGTGGGAGGTCTGGAAGCCATGTCCTATGAGGAGTGGCTTAGGGAGCTGGGTATGTTTAGTCTGGAGAAGAGAAGGTTGAGAGGGGACATGATAGCCATGTTTAAATATTTGAAGGGGTGTCATACTGAGGATGGAGCATGCTTATTTTCTGCTGCTCCAAAGACTAGGACACGGAGCAATGGGTTCAAACTACAGGAAAAGCGATTCCACCTATAAACATTAGGAAGAACTTCCTGACAGTAAGAGCTGTTTGGCAGTGGAATTCACTGCCTCGCAGTGTGGTGGAGCCTCTTTCTTTGGAAGTTTTTAAGCAGAGGCTGGATGGCCATCTATCGAGAATGATTTTATTGTGTATTCCTGCCTGGCAGGGGGTTGGCCTGGATGGCCTTTGTGGTCTTTTCCAACTCTATGATTCTATGATTAATCCTCTGTCATCCCAATGTTTTAGCTACTTTTAAAGCATCCCAGTTTCAGTTTTCTCATCCTACTTTCCCTGTTTGTCCTCGGTTTATTTCACTTGCTATCCATTGAGTTCAAAGTGCAAACGAAGAAGAGAAACCAAGTGTTTCATCGTCTAGAAAAAATGATTGCAGATGTCATCTGCTTACAGGAGACACATATTAAACGAAAGGACCAAAAATTGTTGAAAAATAGAAAACTAGGACAGGAATTCATAAATTCTGGGTGTGAAAAGAAAAAAGGAATTGTAATATATGTAAACCAAAAATGGCAAGCTAAGGAAGTGGTTCAAGATGTAAAGGGTCGCTATCTGGGCATTGAGATAAATATATTTGGGAAAAGAACTTTAATATTAGGAATTTACGCCCCATCAGATAATAAGGATGGCTTTTACAAAAATCTCATGATGACCCTGTTACAAGTAGAGTTTGAGGAGATCATTTGTCTAGGCGACTGGAACGGAGTCATGGAACCGCTAAAAGATAGAACGACAGGCAGAAAACGGGAAGTTAACATGAACCAAGGAAAGCTACCGAACTCCTTCTTCAAACTTATGGAGAACCTCTCAATGATTGATGCTTGGAGATATCTATACGGGGATGCAAAAGAATACACATATTTCTCTGAATATCACAAATCTTTCTCCCGTATAGATATGTTCCTGATCTCAAAGGATATCACACCAAAATTGAAACACATGGAAGTACTACCTAGACTAATATCAGACCACAACTTGATACAACTGACGTTTAAAAGTATTAGGAGAGATTACTCTTGGAGGTTGAAGGAAAGCTTATTACAAGATGAGGGCATATTGAAAAGGATTGAAGAAGCATTGATAAACTATTTTCAAGAAAACAAGGAAGAGGACACCTCAATACAGAACACTTGGGATGCAAGCAAAGCTGTAATTCGGGGGATATTAATGCAAATAAATTGGGAAAAAATGAAGAGAAGGAAAGAAAAAAGTCAAACACTACAAGAAGCCCTGATTAAAAAGGAAAGGGAATTGAAACAAGATCCAACAAACAAGGAAGTAATTATGGAATTGAAGATAATACAAGAACAACTAAAGATTGACATGGCTGAAGATATAGAGAAGAAAATGAGATATGCAAGGCAAAGGTTTTTTGAAAACGGCAATAAGATTGGCAAATGGCTTGCATACAAATTAAGGAAAGAACAGGAGAAGAGGCAAATCTTGAAAATAAAAAAAGATGGAGAAGTCTTGGTTGATCAGGGAAAAATCAGAAGAGCTTTTGAGAGCTATTATGGAAGGCTCTTCAAGGCATCACCGATAACTGAGGAATTGACATCTAAAATCAGGGAATATCTGTCTCGCCAGGAAATATCCAAAATAAGTGACATATATAGAGAATACTTAAACAAGTCCATTACATTAACTGAGGTCGAAGAAGCAATAAAGTCTTTGAAGAAAAGTAAGACTCCTGGCCCGGATGGTCTCCCCTCAAGTTATTATAAGAAATTTCAAAATATAATAAAGGGACCCTTACTGAAAACCTTTAACGCCATATTATCCGGCGAAGCTATACCAGCATCATGGCGAAACGCCAACATAGTGTTAATACCTAAGGAAAATAGAGACCCAGAGATGATAAAAAACTATAGGCCAATCTCGTTGCTCAACTCCGACTACAAGATTTTTGCAACAATCATGAGTACAAGATTACGGAGAATACTGATTGAGTGGATTAATAAAGATCAAACAGGCTTCCTTCCCAAAAGATATTTAAGATCAAATATTAGGAGGATTTTGAACCTGCTGGAATATTTTGAGAAACACCCAGGGAAAAAATTCGCCCTGATAGCATTAGACGCCGAAAAGGCCTTTGACAGTGTAAATTGGAATTTCATGCTTGAACTCTTGAAATATATGGGGATAGGAGAAAGGTATATAAATGGTATTAGGGCTATTTACACAGAACAATCAGCGCAAATTGTAATTAATGGACAAAAGACTAACATTATAAGACTGGAGAAGGGGGTTAGACAGGGCTGCCCCCTTTCCCCACTTCTTTTTATAACAGTCTTTGAAATATTATGCGCTAAGCTAAGATCAGATAAGGAGATCCAAGGGATTAAGATCCAAAACCAAGTTTATAAAATATGCGCTTACGCTGATGATTTAGCAATTTGTTTAGAAGACCCACTCAAAGCTTTTCTGGCACTGCATAAAATCTTGAATGAATTCGCTGAACTCACAGAGATCAAGATCAACAAAGATAAAACGGTGATATTAACGAAAAACTTGGATAAGGAGGAAGAAAGGAGACTAGAAACTCTATCGGGTTACAGAGTAGAAAAAAAGATAAAATGTTTAGGTTTCACCATCACCAAGAGAAACATGGACCTCGTGGATAACAACTATAAACCGAAATGGCTGGAAATCAAGAAAGACCTGGAGAGCTGGAAATATCTAAATTTGTCTTTTCTTGGAAGAGTTGAGGCAGTTAAGATGATGATACTCCCTAAAATGATATATTTGTTTCAAAACTTGCCGATACTGTCTAATGATAAATTTTTCAAAAATTGGAACAAAGACCTATCTGTGTTTATATGGCAGAATAAAAAACCGAGAGTAAGATGGAAATCTCTGTTAGATCATAAAGACAAAGGGGGACTAGGCTTACCAAATCTAAAACTATATCACCAAGCATGTGCCCTACAGTGGCTTTACGATTGGGTAACTCTAGAAGACTCTAAATTGCTTACTTTAGAGGGGTCGGGGTTAAGGTTTGGCTTCCACGCGTACATGTGGTATGCGAAAGAAGCAGTGGACCAAAGCTTTAAGGATCACTTTGTCAGAAAATCCCTCCTAAGATCATGGAAATTAGTTAAACAGAAATTTTATTTTAAGCTGCCCACCTGGGTCTCCCCCCAGGAAGCCTTCAGGCGGACTGAAATGATACCTCAGGGAAAGTGGTGGACCTATAAAGACCTGCTAAATTTTCAAAAAGGAGACTGTTGTCTTAAGTCAAGAAAGGAACTTGAATACGAGCTAGGCAAATGTAATTGGTTCCAACATCTACAGTTATTGGAAGGATTTAATGTGGATAAAAGAAACCCAGGTATAGAGAACCTGAGAACAGAATTAGATGTCTTGATGGTTGGGGGAAAAGAGTTTAAGGTTTCAACGGCATATCAATTACTCCTTAAGATAGAACAAGAACCGGAATCAATCAAAGACCATATGATAAAGTGGTCCCAGAATGTAAGGAACACTATACTATTAGGTGATTGGGAAATACTATGGAAAAAAACAATAAAGTTTACAGTAAGTAATGAGTTGAGGGAGAATTGCTACAAGATGCAATACAGATGGTATCTAACACCGGATAGAATGGCAAGAATGTACAAGGAGGTTAAGAACAATTGCTGGAAATGTGGTGAGCCAAACGGTACCTTCTTTCATATGTGGTGGTCATGTAAAAAGGCAAAAAAATATTGGAATATGATTCATAATAAGCTGAGGGAAATAATCAAGAGGGATGTTAATTTTAAAGCAGAACTATACCTACTAAATATGTTCGATATGGAGTTCCCCCAAGACCTAAAAATTTTGACGTTTTTCATGACCACCACAGCTAGATTAGTTTTTGCCAGACACTGGAAAGAAACAGAAGTCCCAAATTACGATGAACGGATGTTGAAATTAAGAGAGGTGGCACAGATGGAAAAGCTTACGTGTTGGATAAGGAACCACTCAATAGAAAAATTTAGAAATGATTGGAAAATGTTAATTGATTATTGGATGTTAGAATGGAATGGATATATGGTGACCTGGTTAATAGATTAACTCTTTAACAGAAGCACATTGGATAATAGTAAGAACAACAAGGGACTCGATGCTCCATGAAGGAACTTTTTCTTTTTTGGTTTTCTTTCCACACTAAATGTCTCTGTTGGAAATTTTCAGGTTTAAACAAAACATTAGAGTGAAGAGATCAATAAGCATTTACTTGTTGTTATGCAAATATAAAGTGTGGTAATATCAGTATATTGAATGGAAACAAAATAATTCCTAATATTTAAGGAACAGTGTAATATGAAATTATGTACCTACGTAAAAGCGTAATATGAAAATGATGCGATATGATGTAATAACCTGCATTATCTTCATGTAAACAGTATAGTAACTTTTAAGGCTAAAGGATGTTCGTTTCTTTGTTTTTGAAAGCCGAATAGCTTTGTAAAGCTGTTTCAAGTCAGCTGAGTAAGGAAGTTGTAAAGTTCATAATCGCAATGAAGGTTATGATTGTTTTTAAAAACGGATTTAAATATAATAAATACATAAAAAAAACAAAGTGCAAAAGCAGAGGAGAGCGGAAAGGAAAGGACAGAATTTTGTCCTTCCCTGTAGACTCAGGCTAAAGCAAACTTGTTCAGCCCCTCCTAGTTTGTGTGTTCTTCCTCATTATTAATTTTTGCCATCTTGGTCATGCACTCTGATATTGCTTGGCCACACATGTTGCAGTTTTCATCTGTAAAACTTTGGAAGTTATGGAAATGATGAACAACAATATCCACATGCACTAGCATCTCCACGATCACCACCACCACCCCTGTTAACTCAAAGGAAAGCAATTAAAGGACTTTATCAGACTAGCATCTAAAAACACTGTACTGTAATTCCATGACTGAAGAAAGTGGAAACATAGTGGCATGATTACAGTAATTTTGCACATCACTGTAATTGCATGATACTATGCCATAATTGCGTGACACTCATGCCATAGAAAAATCGCACGACCACCACTAGCAGGGTTTTAGTTCTGTGATTTTGTATCGGTGGGATTTCAGCTGTTCTCACGATAAGCCACAACTTTGTTTAAACACACTAAAAAAACATAAATAACGAAAGAAATTAACAAATAAACACTTAAACAAACATAAAAACATATCAAGAAAAGGTGACAGTTCATTAATAATAAAGATAATAATAATAAAGATTTATTTATATCCCGCTTCTCCCATCAGGATCAGTGCGGCAAACATCATCTAAAACATTACATGACAATCTATTACAAATATTAAAAATGACATCGTTAAAACAGCTATACAATGCTAATGAATTTGAATTTTCAATGTAAAATACAAATATTAAGATAGACTTAAATGAAAATGAAAAAAAAAAGACATAAAATGGGGTATAAAAGTGGCATGTGGAATGTAGCAAGTGGCAGCCGAGCATCCAATCTAATCTGGGAAGACCTGCCAGAAGAGATCTGTCATACTGCCTTCTTAAAAACACCAAAATCATCAAGGTGCCGGATCTCCTCCGGGAGGCCATTCCACAGTCTAGGAGCAGTGGCAGAGAAGGTCCTCTGGATAACCGTTGCCAGCCTAGTTCTGATCATCTGCAGTAAGTTTTTCCCAGATGTCCTAAGAGTGCGGGGCAGATTATGCGGAAGAAGGCAATCTTGTAGGTATGAAGGACTTTAAAGGTAATAACCAACACTTTATAACTTGCCCAGAAACTGATTGGCAGCCAGTGAAGAGATTTTAATATAGGTATAATATGTCCATCCCTAGATGTTCAAGAATTCACTCTAGACTCTGAATCAATAGGGAGGCACGGAAAACACCTTGCGCTAATAACAATTAACAGTGGAACTTCTGGATTAGGAAAACAAATTATACACTGCTATGAGATCTGCAGAAAATAAAGTTTTCATGCTAAAGAAACCCAGAGTTCTTTCCTTCAACTGTGGGTCTGGAACCTGTCCCCAAAAAGGAGTGCAAATGACTACCCCCAGCAAATGTCTTGCCAAGGGACCGACACAGGGACAGTTCTGTAAATGCTTGGTAACAATTGTTGTTTACAAAACTAGGACATTAAAAGAGCATCCTGTGTGCCCTGTGTTCTCATTGGGAAAGTGGGGGGGGGGAGGGCTACCCGTTCATGTTGTAATTGTGCAATTACAGCAGGACATGATTTCACATACTCGTCAATATAGTGAAAAGAGCGATATTGAGGGCTATTCACGGATTTTCCTGTCAATGAAAAGTGAAGAGCAAGTAATGAGTGTAGCACACATTGACCATGAAAGAACTGTCAGAAAATGACATGGATGTGACCACAAGATGGAGCTGTAAGCTTAGCAATGAAAGTAGTTAAGCTCCAGTGGCAGGTGTGTGTGTGAGTTAGCACTTGAGAGTATGCACATCTGAGATGCCTGATATAGTAGGCATTGTTTAACTGCCTATAAAAAGGAGATGGGAATTATCCCCAGTGTGGGTTTGTTGTGGATGGTGGTTGGCAAAGCAGTTTGTTGGTTTAAGAGAGATTGTCCTATACTCTGTATATTGTAAATATACTGCAAACAAAGATTAAAGCCCTCAAGTTGAGTGAAGGCTGGCCTTGTTGCTGTCTTTATTTGGCAAGCCAGAGCTCAAGGCAATGTGCTGGGGTGAAGGAATATTTCCTTCTTAGCCTGAAGTCTTTTGCAGCAGTCTCTCCAGAAACCTTCTCCTTGGCATCCTGTCAATGTGGAACAACTCTGCAGGTGGTCGTGGTGGACACAGCGCGTCTTTCTACGCCCCAACAAGGGTTAAGGGCCCAGTGTCCGCATGGACAACACTTGAGAAGCTGTGGGAGATATAGTTCTGCAATTGGTGAGCTGTTTTGTGTTCCTGGAGGGCTGAAGAGAAAAGTTCTGGAAAGGAGTGAGTTAAGTGTGTCTACTCACGGACTCTGCTCTTATCTGTTTGCTTTGGGAAGCTAATTGTTTTTGGCAGCCTGCCTGGACTGTTATCAATGTGTTTGTTTGCATCTGTTTAAGTTGCAGACTCAGTGAAAACATGGAAACAGCAGTCAGGTTTGAAAAGCTGTCTGAGAAGAACTATGCTTCCTGGAAAATTTACATGAAGGCTTTGCTAATAAAGCAGGACTTATGGGACTATGTAAACAAACAACCTGACCCTGCTAATGAAGATGAGTTAATAGATTATGAAAAAGCTAGAGCAACAATTGTTTTGGCTTTAGAACAGAATCAGCTGAATAATATAAGAAATAAGAGGTCAGCATTTGAAGTCTGGAAAGCCCTTGAGAATGTCAACCAACCAGCTGGAGCCTTGTCAAAAATGCTGTGCAGCAGAAAGCTGTATTGTTGTAAACAGCAGGAAGGTGAATCCGTGCTTGTGCATTTAAAAAGGATGTAGGATAATTTCGCAGAGTGCAGCAGGCGTGGCATCCAAATAGAAGAAACCCAAAAAGCTTTTATACTCCTGAGTAGTCTAAACAGTGAGTGGGAGTTTCTAATGTACAATCTCCAAGGAGTAGCTGAAGCTGATTTAAATGTTGACTTCGTGGAATTCAGAATATTGGAAGAGGCACAGAGGAGAGACTCAGAGGAGAGCTTCAAGGCAGTGACCAGCTGGAGGAGACAACCAACCAACCAATCCATGTCCTTGTCTGAGGAAGGGAGTGCTGCTGTCTGCAGAACACGGAGATGTTTTTCCTGTGGAGAGACCAGTTATTTGATAAAGAATTGTCCTAAGGTCTCTGCAGCAAAGAAAGGACAGAACTCACAAAGAAAAAGAAAAGACAAGCCCCAAAATGGGAGGGGGTTTGCTACTACTGTAGAGGGAGTTGTAAATGAGAAAAAGGATCAGTCTGTCTGGATTTTGGACAGTGGGTGTTCTCACCATATGACCCCTGATAGGGAAAAACTACAGAGCCCAAAGCCAGCACCAGTGGACACTGTGGTATTTGCAGATGGTGAATCTGGCAGTGTAGAGATTCAAGGGTCTGTATTAATCCCTGGTTTAAACAAGGTATTTCATAATGTACTGTGTGCACCAAAACTACAAAATAGCCTTGTAAGTGTGGCATCCCTAACCAGTGATGGATATGAAATCCTTTTCAAAGGAGATGAGGGAATTGTGTCCAAGGAGGGAGTAGTATGTGGTAAAGCCATGAAGAAAAATCACCTTTATCAAATGGTAGCACAGGTGCAGTGTGGGAATGTAACAAATAAGCCACTGCATGAAGGGTGTGCTCATTACCTTCATAGAGTGATGGGCCATATAAGCTTCAAAGGTTTGAGAAACCTAGAGAAAGTTTGCCCAGAGTTCAAGGTAGAGAACTGTAAAAGTTACCTGGACTGTGCTATTCGTAAAAAGGTAAAGGTCAAGGCTTACCCTGTAGCGAAGGTGAGCAAATGCATAACCCAGAGGCCTTTTCAGGTCGTACATGCGGATTTATCAGGGCCGCATCAAGTAAAGAGTATAGGGGGATGCAGGTTTACCCTATTGATAGTAGATAGGCATACCAGATTTACCTATGTGGCAATGCTCAAAACCCAAAGTGAGGCTGCTGACATGGTTAAAAAATGGGTGAATTCTGTTGAAAGGGAGTTCCCCAACAAAGTTGGCAACTTTTGTGACTGACAGAGGTGGGGAATTCTTAAGTAGTAATTTGCAGCAGTGGTTTGGGCAGAAAGGGATCCAACATAAATCTACAAATCCCGGATGTCCTGCTGAGGATGGTTTGGCTGAACGTATGATTGGGATGATAAACCAAATAAGGGATTGTATGTTAGAGGATTCTGGAGCGCCAGCTAATTTGTGGGGAGAAGCAACAAGAACCGCTTGTCAAATTGTAAATAGGTCATGGTGCAGTGTGATAAACCAAACACCATACTACTTATTGTATGGAAGAGCACCAAACCTGAAGTACTTAAGAGTGTTTGGACAATTTGCATCAGTGTACATTCCTCCTCAGTTCAGGAGAAAGAATCAGTCCAAAAGCCAAAGGTTGCGTTTTGTGGGCTATGAGGGGAACAAGTACAGGTTCCTGATGGATGGGAATAGGATTTTGTATTCAAGGAGTGCTAAGTTTGAGACTCATGCTGGGTGGAAGAGAGTATACCCTGACCAAAATATTGATGTAAAACAGAAAGCCAGTGTGGTAGATAAGAACAATGGAAATGGAGGGGTACATGCATCCAGGGATGTCTTAGATGAGAAACCAGGTGTGTCACAACAGCCTGGAATTTCAAGTAAACAGGGTACTTTGAAGGTACTCCAGAAGAGCCTAGCGCTTCATTAGACTTGCAACCAAAGCCAGAGATACTGACAGTGGAACAAGATCAAGTTGAGACTCATGGGCAAGACACTCAGGCCAGTGTAAGTAGCAGTGACACTGAGGGTGGTCAAGGTACATTCCTGATTCCCATGAGGTCTCAGAAACGAAAGTTCTTCGTAGTAAAGCAGGGACAAGCCTCTTCTGTGGCAGCAGTAAAAAGAACTGAAAACACTCCAGAAAGATCCAGGAGAACATGCACTAAGCAGGAGGGGTGGAAGAAAACCAAAGCTCTGGTGTGTGTGGCAGAGTATAGCCAGGATAGGTTTGGTGGGATGGTCAGGCCTGTAAGTAAAAGGAAATTGACTAACAGGTTAGGTATCAGTGAATAAGGTGACAGGATATAAAAGGATAGGTGTAAATGACACATGGGACACACCACATGTCATTTGGAGGGGAATGTCAGGAAATGACATGGATGTGACCACAAGATGGAGCTGTAAGCATAGCAATGAAAGTGTTTGAGCTCCAGTGGCAGGTGTGTGTGTGTTAGCATTTGGGAGTATGCACATCTGAGATGTCTGATGTAACAGGCGTTGTTTCACTCCTTATAAAGAGGAGATGGGAATTATCTCCAGTGTGGGTTTGTTGTGGATGATGGTTGGCGAAGCAGTTTGTTGGTTTAAGAGAGATTGTCCTATACTCTGTATATTTATTGTAAATATACTGCAAACAAAGATTAAAGCCCTTAAGTTGAGTGAAGGCTGGCTTTGTTGCTGTCTTTATTTGGCAAGCCAGAGCTCAAGGCAGTGTGCTGGGGTGAAGGGATTTTTTTCCTTCTCAGCCTGAAGTCTTTTGCAGAAGTCTCTCCAGAAACCTTCTCCTTGGCATCCTGTCAATGTGGAACAACTCTGCAGGTGGTCGTGGTGGACACAGTGCGTCTTTCTACGCCCCAACAAGAACAATGACGTGTGATAACAGGAACCCATATATGGTATTGTCGTGCTGTAATTCTGCGATTACAGCCCCGTCTGATAAAGTCCAAAGAGCCAGCCTGAGCTCCCAGTTAAGAGGTTTGGGGAAATGGGATGCCACTCTCCAAAGGTCCTATCTCCTATTCCCACAAACATGGACTCATACTGCAGTCCCATATAGTTTAGTGGGAAAATCATGGGGACCTCCACATGTTGTTGGATTCCAGCTCCTATCAGCCCTAGCCAGCATAGCCAATGGTGAGCAATGTTGGGAGATGCAGGCCAACAACATCTGAAGGGCTGTATGAGTCCCATCCTTGGTTGAGATGCAGGCGTAAGAGACAGCGAGGGGGACTAGGCCAGCAGGAATAGGCTTCATTTTCTGCAATCAGGCTTCACTGAAGAGAGTTTTTCTCCTGGTCAAAACTCTACCAACTATATGTGAACTTCTTTCTTTTCACAGCCAGGTTGCATTGAACAATTACCTGGTGCATGGCTTTTTCAATTGGGCCCATTTTCTCCTCGTTGGTATGCCCTTGATCTCATAGGATGAGCAGCTGGAACAAAAGGCTTCTTCACAAAGAAACCATTTGTATGATACAGGCTCTTCTACCCATCACTTAAATAGTAGGTTGTGACCTTTCTCTATGTGCTTTAAAAATACATTCAGAACTATCAGCAGCTACACAGGTGGCTGAATGAGAATTGGCTTTAAATCCTTTAGATCATGCTCTGAATCTTTACAGAGGCAAGCTGTCAGTGCTCTCCAGCACAAGGGAGTGTATGGGCAAATAGATTAGGAAGTGAAGGCCACCCACACACTAGAATCAATTTAAATTAATTTGGGACAGCAAGAGCTGGTGAATTACACCCCAGGGGACAGAAGAACCTAGCTGAGGAAATCTGGGACTAGTTGCAGTCTAGCTGAAAATCGATGTAGGTCAGGAGAGGATTCAGATGAGTGGAGAGAAGTAAAACATTGGCTGGTGTTGATTTTTAAAGAGAGAAATGTCAACTTAGAAAATATTAGTTCATCTCGTTTGCAGTACCATCACCCAAGTAAAGAAACCATGGTAAATAATGTGAATTTTACTGTACAGTGCAATCATACACATATCTTGCGTTGTTATGCACTTTCAAGTTGACTCCAACTTATGCAGCCATGTCATTGAATTTTCTGAGTAGGATTAATTCAGAGCAGGTTTTTTATTGCCTTCATCTTAAGCTGAGAGTGTGTGACTTGCCCAAGGTCACCAAGCAGCTGACTGAGTGTGGGTTTTAACCCAGCTGTTCCAGAGTGCTATTCCACCACTAAAATCACTACATCATGCTGGTTCTTCATCTACTCAGATGTATGTCCCACTAAGTTTCATGCCACTTATTTCCAAATAAGTGAGTTTTTGACTGCAACTCAAACCAATTCTCTCTCTCTCTGGCTTCTCTTCGCAAACAAAGATTCAGGAAGGACTCATCCTGTGCTTTCTGCTAGCGCGCAATGGAATTGGATTTGTCCTTCGAGCCTGTGCAATGGATTTGTCTGGTGGAGCGCAGCGTGCACAGAACTGGCCTCACCCTTTAAACCAAAGGTTCATCTGCTGGCCTTGCAAGCATGGATGATAGCAGCAAGGTCCTCGGGCCGTAGGTTTGATTAGAGTTTCCTTCTCTTAGATGGTTGACCTTACAGGGTTGGACGAGCATCATCAGCCCAGGTTTGGGATTAGAGTTTTCCTTCTCTTAGGACAGTTGTCATAAGGCTGAGAGCCCATCCTGCCCTTTGACGCTCTTTGTCAAACCCTTTAGTTTTGACCTGTCTGGCATGGGAGACCCTACCGGTGGCTATTGTGCCACCGCCAGCATAGCTCAAAACATCATTAGGGTACGCAAGCCTCTCTCCCACGACAAGGGGGCGTCAATGGAGAGGTCAAACCAATTAATTAAAATTAATTAATTAATTAATTACATTTGTTCTCTGGGAGGTTGTGGATGGATTGTAATTTCTGTAGGAAAGCGGTGGTGTCCTTCACATAGCTAGGAGTGTCGGTGGCATATGGTCTAAAGATATTGTCCATATATCCAGAGTGAGTGTTCCAATCCTTGAGATGATGGGGCATCCAGGGTTGCTCTGTTTCTGTGTTTTGGGTAATAGAATGTATCTGGTTGAGGCTCCTGGCCATGTCAGTTTGGATTTAGATTATCACACTACACTGTTAGGACTTTGTCGGATGGCGATTTGTAACGCAAGAAGGCTCGTCCCTTTTGTGAGGCTGCTGCATGGCAGGGGGGCCGTTTTGGGTGATGCCATCCCCCTGCCAATTCTGTTCCAGAAGAGCTGGGAGGCTGCAGCGCCATATTTGGACATTTCCTAATCATGGAAGTTGACCGTGATTAGGAAATGGCCAAATATGGCGCTGCAGCCTCCCAACTCTCTGGAACAGAATCGGCAGGGGGACGGCGTCATCCGAAATGCCCCCCCTGCTGCGCAGCAGCCTCGCAAGAGGGACGAGCCTTCTTGTGTTATAAATCGCCGTCTGAAAAAGTCCTTATAGTGAGTGCTATTATTCCACTTTAACTGCTATGGTTCCCTCCTGTGGAATTGTGGGCTTTGTAGTTTAGTGAGGCCTAAGAGCTCTCTGACTGAGAGTTCTAAATGCCCCCTCCCTAAACTGCAAATCCCAGGACTCCACAGGAGGCAGCCAGAGCAGTTAAATTGGAATAATAGCACTACAACAGTGCAGTGTGATAATTTCCTTGGTCCTATACTCTAGGTGTGTTTTTGGTTCTGGAGAATTCCCTCAGTAGTCTGCATAATTGTTTCTGGTATTCATCTGTAGGATTGTTAGGTAGTATTCTGTAAAATGTAGTGTTAGACAGTTGACACTCAGCCTCCTGTTGGTAGTCAGATTTGTCCATGATGACTACAGCTCCTCCTTACAAAACTGTAGAACCAAATTCAAGTTGACATGCCCCAGGAGCCTCAAATAGACACATTCTATCTATTACCCAAAACACAGAAACAGGGCAACCCTGGACAGCCCATTGCCTGAAACATTGGAACACTCACAGTTGATGCCTCTGGACATATGGGCAATATCTTTAGACCATAAACCACCAACAGTTCTAGCTATGTGAAGGACACCACTAACTTCCTACAGAAATTACAGTCCACTCACAACCTCCCAGAGAACATCATCTTAACCACTATGGATGTAGAATCTCTATATACCAACATCCCACACAAGGATGGGCTACAAACAATCAGCAACATAATTCCAGTTGGGACCACAACTGACCTAGCCACCAAGGCCTGCCACTTTGTTCTCACACACAATGACTTCACTGTTGATAACAATATATACCTTCAGATTAACAGTAGTGCCATGGGCACATGCATGGCACCACAATATACCAGAATCTTCACTGCTGACCTGGGATCTTTCTTTAACTCTTTAACTCCCAGAAACCTCTCCTCTACATGAGATACATTGACAATAGGGCCTTTTTGACAGCCTCGGCTTCCTCCTTCCTTCTCCCCTGAGCTGGGTGGGCTGGCCTTTGCATAGCTCCAGCTGGGAGGAGTTTGCTGGGTTACTTTTCAATGATCCACTCCCTTGACCCCCATCCCCCCATTGCCTGATCTGGGCTTGGCACCTCCCCCCCAGCTTGTTTCATAAACAGCACACACACATGCCAATGCTCCAGTGCCATTTTAATAGGGACTTATAAGCCTCACCTCATGCTCCAAGTCTCTACAGAGAGACTGGAAGGATGAGGCGAGACTTACAAATCTCTGTTAAAGATGGCATAGGGCAGCCCCAGAGACAGTTGCAAACAATCAATGAATAATCAAATCCGTGAAAGCTAAATGCGTGAATGTGGAAGGCTGACTGTAGTAGTAGTAGTAGTACAGTAGTACCCACATATCTGCTGATTCACCATCTGCAGATTCAGTTATCCATGGATGGCGATGGCATGGTGGGTGGGTGGAGCAGGCAGTGAGGAGGCAGTGTGGGGTGGGTTCAGGCATGGTGGGTGGCTGGCTGGCAGGTGGGAGGACAGATCCAGTGCGATGGAGCTGGTGGGTGGGGGAGGGAGGGAGGAGGTGAGCTCGCCTTCCCCCTCCCTTCTCCGCAGGCAGGCGGAGGGTTCTGGACTGGCGAGCAAGTGGTGCAGGGAGGGGTTGAGCTCACCTCCCCCTCCCTTCTCCAGGATGGGCGGGTTCTGGTGTGACAGAGCTGGTGGGCAGGGGAGGGAGAAAGGGAGGGGGCGAGCTCACTTTCCCCCTCTCTTCTCCATGGGGGGGGTAGGGGGTTCCGGTGCGGCAGGCAGGTGGGTGGGTGAGGGAGGGAAGGAGGGAAGGATGAGGTGAGTTTGTGGGAGGTAGGTGAGTTCCGGTGCAGCAGGTGGGCAGGGTAAGAGTTCCAGTGTGACAGAGCTGGCAGGTGGAGGAGCCGTCCTTGCATTAGCAAGCTAAGATTATTCAGGAAGGCTTTTGACAATTGACTGTCTATTGTGAAACAGATTTTTAGTAGACCAACATTGTACTTTTTTTTTTTAAAAAATGTTCTTTTCTCAATAGTTTTAAAAATCCTATAACTTCTTTAATTGTGTTTTAAACATACTAACTTTCTAATTTGATTTCTATTCTACTTGCTTTTGCCTTCTTTTCTTTGTGATTTGTTTTAAAGTTGTTGTGAGTCCCAGACTTTGAGTCCTGGAAGAAAGGAAGCATGTAAGGGGGGGGGGGGAAGAAATAACAGAATAAAAGAACTAAAAAGAGAACGAAAACATGGAAGACAAAGAGAAATAAATTACCTTAAAAGAGAAAGCAGCCCTTGAAAGGAAAAAAAAATTACCTCCCCTTATTCTTTTTTTTAAAACAACAACTATTCTAATCAATTCATTGATTAAATGTGGCAGCCCTACTAGACTGACATCAATAGATGTGAAAAAGCTAGGACAATTGCTTTGTAGTCACCTAGAAAACAGGAGGGTGACTGTTAAAAGCCACTCTGGGCTTATTTACTGCAATGTCATTGGTTTTACCACAGATATTGAACCATAGACAATGTGTCAGGTGGAATGAAGTTTAGCATTTGGAGATACTACTTTAGGCTCATGGGGACAGTCACTTGGTCATTTCTACCATGCTGTGTGTGTGTGTGAGTGAGTGAGTGAGAGAATGATTACCTCCCATTTGTTAGACTTCATAACACTTTGTAATTAATTAATTAATTAATATAAATGCATGAGTAATTGGCCACCTCCACACACCTGAAATTAAGGGTGGGAAAACTTTGGCTCTTCAGAGGTTTTGAATTACAATTCTCACAATCTTTTATCATCATTGGCCATGTTCAGTGAGACTGATGGAAAATATCTGCTAAAATATCTGAAAGGCCAAGCGTTTCTTAACCCTATTTTTTAAAGGCGAACAATGCTAGACCATATGTGCCCATGGTGTTCAGTGAAGAGATGGATCAATTGATGTATGAACAGATAGATATGGATTGCAGCCAAATTAAGTGTTCTGCCTTTTTAACTCAAAGTGCTTTGTGGCTTTAGAGCTGCACCACTGGCAGAAATTCAACAAGCCAGCTCTTTTTATCACAGAATTTCTGTACCATAGAAGTTTGCATGGAGATTCTAATAGCTGAATTTCTGTCAGTCATGAAAACCCACTGTCAGGACTGGTGGCAGTGACTATGCTTCCACTAATGAATGTTTGAAACCAGAACAGAGAGATGATAAGGGCTTTGTATCAGACCTTTTGTGTATCTTTGATCACAAATTTTATGTTTTGGCCGATGAAGAGGAAACATGAAGAATATAATATTGGGATTCCTGAGGGACCTTGGACATTTTGTAGTGATGATTGAGCTAGTCTGTTCTTTTGTTTAGTTACACAAAGAGGAAGAAGACAAAAGCTGATAAAATATTGTTGCCTATAATACAGGGTTGCCATGGTTTCTACTGGCTTTTACAAGTTTGAAAGAGAAGTAACTTCTATGCCACCCTTAAAGGGGAGTTGCTATCTTTCACTCATTTTTCACTGAAGAATCCCGATAACAGGTTTTGGTTTTGCAGTAATGTACAACTGTACTGCAAGCTTATACAGGACTACTGCCCCTTTAATTAAAAGCTCATTCTTTGGAAATTCTGCCCCTCTTATTGATTCCTGATCAATGTGGTTGGTGTGCGGGTGTGATTAATTGTCCCCTAATTTGCCAGTTTCTGTACTATCTGAAAGCCATGGCTTACTTACAGGTTATTCTCCACTTTCTTCTTTTATAGTACAACACTTTTTTTTTTTTTTGAAGAACAAAGCTATATAATAAGAAGCCATTCATCATAATCCCTGGCTGTGCTGAACAGGAGGAACAGGAGGGTGCAAAACCACCAGGCAAAAACGACTCATTAACATGGTAAGGGACCTTTGCTGAGGGAGATTTACTTGTGAATAAACATAATTGAAGGATTGCCAGGGGAAGGATATTGTTGTGTATATAGTGCTCTATTAAGTGTTAGCTGAAACCACCATTTTAATTCTACTTCCAGCTGATTGTGGAAAATCAATGTCTCCAGAGTGTTAAAGGACCCTAGTAATTTAATGGAAGCAATCATTAAACAAGATTAACTAGCTGAAGATTTTCTGACAGAAAAATAAAGTGATAAGTTTTTTTTTTTTTAAAAGAAGGCAGAACATGAACACGTACAAAAATTACTAACAGCACAAAGATTGAAGAACAATCTGGATATACATAGGAGATTATCAGATGTGCTAAATATTTCACGATGCCAAGAGATCACTAAAGGGCTTCCATTTCAGACGACGTCATTCCCATCTCGTCATGCACCCGTGCTGCTGCCGTTCTGCTGGCGCTGCTTTTTATTGATGGGCTAAGCCATCAATAGATCCCCCATTCCATTTCTGTAACAGAATGGCCTGCATTTGAAAAGGTGCCCCGTTATGCTGGCGCAATGCCAGCATCAATGGTAGGTCTATGTATCTGGGTAAGATCTGGGTAAGATCGGGACATCGAGGTAAGTGACACACTTTTTTGTACCCTCCCCGGGTTACTTGTTATAATAATAATAATAATAATAATAATAATATTTATTTATACCCCGCCCCTCTGTTAAAACAATCGGGGCGGCTATGTTTTAAATATGTTTAGGTGCTTGGTGTAACTTTTTGTCTTTTATTTTACGTTTTATGTTTGAATTTCCTGCGCTTTCGTCTTCTCATGAGAACGGCTGGGATTTGAAACCAGGAAGTGAAAGGAGCTCCGTTCGAGCTCCATTCACTCCTGGGATGCCCCGCTGAGGGAACGATACATGATTAAGGTAGGTCTGAAAACTTTTTTTTTTCTGTTACAGGGGCGGGAGAGGAGATTGCGAGACAGGAATGCTTTTTTTGTTGTTGTTCCCATCTGATAATCTCCATAGAGGTTGTAATAAAACAAAGGAGGGAAGGGGGCATGCTTTGGCAGCAAAATTTTGCCCTTTAAAAAACAACACTTATTTTCAAATATACATTGATATAGAAGAGACGTGATGTTATGAGTCAGAAACCCTCTTCTCCAAATCTCACATACTGCCGTGTTCAACAGTTGTCATGATCTTGGCATCCAGGGGACATGAGCATAAGCTCCAAGGCTGAGAAACTGGTTCTGGAGAGATGACACCAGGACAAAGGGAGGCCAGAGACACTTCAGCCTGAAAGGCCTGAGACATCTTTGCCCCAGACCCATGAGCCCAGAGCAACACTAGTGATCCCTGAACCTAACTCTAGCAGTGGGACAGCACACTTTCCTTCAAGAGCTTAGTATGAAACAAAAAACGCTAAGCTTCAAGCCAAAAGCCTGACTCTTTAAGGCAGGGTAGGAATTATGTGTCTAATAAGCCTTCTATGGCCTTATGATCAGTTTTGTGGTCTGGACCGCCTTGCCTCTGCCATTTTTTTACAACCAACACCAGAACATTGTTCTCCTCTAGAGCAAGACTGAAGACCTTATTTCAGTGCAGAGATGGGAACTGTGTGGCCCTCCAGATATTGTGGACTGCAGCTTTCAGTATTCTTCAGTATTCTGTGTTGGCTAGGGCTGCTGGGAGTTGTATTTCACCAACATCTGGAGGGCCACAAAGCTTGTTCAGTCATTCTTTAATTCTGTCTGTCTATCTATCTATCTATCTATCTTTGACTCCAGAATGATAGCAGTTTTGCCCCTCCTCATCCTGATTATGCAGCTCTGAGGCACCACACCAGCAGTTCTCCAAACTCTTTTTAAATGGAGGAGTGAGTGAACTTGCAACCTTCTGTATATACTGTAAGGGATGTGTGGCATTACTAAATTATGCCCCCCCCCAATTGGCCAGTGGGGCTATTTTGGTTGATAGAATGCCAGCACTCTTGCACTAGTAATAAACCAACAAACTTAAGTAGTATACATTGAGCTCTGAAATCTGAAAAAATGGTAATGGTATAAGTCTGAGGTCTAACCCAAAGAGAGGGTGCTAAAAGGGTCAAGCCTGGTCTGCCCCTGTATACTTTACCTGTCATTTATTTCAATCTATGCTGTGAGCCCTCTTAACTCCCATGTTGTGAGAAAGGTGGAATATACAGTTGTCCCTCCGTATCCATGGATTTAAGTATTCACAGCTTGAAAATATTCTTTAAAAAATAATAATCCAAAAAGCAAACCTTGATTTTATAAGGGACAACATTTTGCTATGCCATTGCATATAATGGGACTTGAGTATTCACGGATTTTGGTATCTACGGGGGTGGTGGTGGTGGTGGTGGTCCTGGAACCAAACCCCAGTGAATATGAAGAGAAAACTGTAAAATAAAATAAGATGTTCTTTTTAAAGGTAAAACTGCAGGTGATGTGTTGCCTTTCTGAAGAGCAAACAGAGATCTGAAAAGGGTGATACCTGATCATCAATCCTTCCCTTAGTTAAGGAATTGCTGGGGAAGTTACTTTTTTCAGACTACAGTTCCTAGAATCTCCTTCCCCTCCCAGGGAAATTCTAGGAATAGTAGTCAAAAAGTAATTTTCCTAAAGTCTGGAACCAGGTCCTTGCTTTTGAAGAAAATCTGTGATATAGAGACAGGCCTAAGCCCTGTTCAAGTGTTGTGCTTGAATAAGGAGCTTCAATTTGTGTAGAGCAAGGAAGACCTCTCAATCTGGACCTGTTCCCCACCATCCCTATGTGCTCCAGACCTGCTCTTTCCTTATTCCTGTAAGGATGAGTTTGGTATGTATTTCTGTTATTGTACTGCTGTCCCCAGGTACTGAACTGCCTTCAGGACATTTGTATGGAAAACTGCATTACATTAGTACAGGAAAGGAATTACGTAGCCCTCAGGGGTGTAACTATGCAGGGTAGGAAAAATGTGGGCTTGCCCCCCCAAATAGGAATTCTGTTCCCCAATGAAATTTTCCTTCAGCTCCCGAATTTCTATCATTTCAGAGCAAGACACTGAAAATTCTTCACACCTAACACTCTTATATTTGCTGTTTGCTTTTCCCTTGGTAACGTTGACTGCCCCTTTTCTTTGGATGCCTAAACTGCATTTCTAAATGCTCAACTGACATTTTATTCAAAGACATAGCTGTGTTAGTTTGGAATATCAGCAAGCAAGGGGATCTTGTAGCACCTTTGAGACTGACAGAGAGAAAATTTTAGCATAAGCTTTCCTGCATCTGAAGTAGACCAAGTCTGTGAAAGCTTATGCTACAATTTCTTTCTCTCAGTTAGTCTCAAAGGTGCTACAAGATCCCCTTGCTAACTGAAGTTTTATGTTACTATAATGTAAAAATTTGGGAAATGAAGGAAAATTCCATTGGGGGCAGAAATCTTATTTTGGAAGGACAATACCCTTGTCTCCCCTGTAGTTATACCAGTAGTGGTCTTCCAGATGTTGTTGGACTATAACTCCCACCATTCCCTATCATTGCCTGTGCTCGCTAGAGTTACTGGGATTTGCGGCTGCTCTGCCCTTATATTAGAATGAGAAGAAATGTCAATAAATAAAATAATCTCCTTTCAATAACTGTATTTCAATAAATGAAATAAAGCAATAAATGAAATAAAGGTATCTTCTTTGTTTAAAGCTTGTTTGCTCATATTGCAAGCTTGTCATTTCTAATTTCCCCCTCGTTTATATTTTCACAAATAAGAGCATCACAAGGGCCTTAAAGTGGAGTACAACTGCAGTATAAGTAGGGATCACTAGGTGGTGCTGTTTGCAATGGATGGGTATAGCTTTTGTAACTATACAAACTGGATGGGAACATATTCAGGAGCAGCTGTGTTGGCCAAGCAGCAAAACAAAACACAATCCAGAATCCACAAAACAGCGATACCTTTATTGGTTAACCAAAATGCAAAAACAAACAAACAAACAAACACACACACAGTGCAAGCTTTTGAAGCTATAGTGTACTGGCTTCTTTATTAGGCAAAAGATGTTTAAAAATAAGGAAAGAAAAGTGGCAGTGTTGGAGTCAAAGGCCTACGTGTTGTCTTAGATCAATGATTCTTAACTTGTGGTCTACGGACCCCTGAGGGGCCGCAATGTCCTCACAGGGGTCCGCGAAGCCTTGACAGCTGCTTGGCCCACCTCCTCCTATCATGTAGAGCAGCCACATGACAGGAGCCAAGGCAATGGCTGGCTGGCTGGCTTGGCCTGCACACTGCCATTCAGTCCACTCCAGCCACAAATTTGCAGGAAGAAGCAGGAGAAAAGTTTTCCCTCCCCTTCCAGTGCCTCTGAGGGGGTGGTGGTTAATAGATAGTGTAATTGTATTATTATGACCGCCATCATCATGATCATGATCATCATCATCAGGGTTTTAAATCCTGAGTTAAGTCTTGGGCGTCCATGGCAACAAAAGATATTTAAAGGGGGTCCCTGGTAAATAAAAGGCTAAGAGCCGGTGTCTTAGATGTTGCTTCTGTTGTTGTATCTGAACAGTAATCACTCCAGCTGAACAGGCCTCATTCCAACTACAAACATTACTGAAGGGAAGAAAAGGAAAATTACAGTGGAGAATTTCACAGATCTTTACTTAAGCAACGTAGACTTTAATCACAAGCTGACAAAATCACTCCTGCAATGAAACATTTTTATATTACCCAGGAGAAACAGCCCTTCTTGATTCAATCTGCTTCTATATTGAATTACTGTTCAGATACTTGATCAATTGCTCCTTCATTGAAGTATTGTCCATATATCTCATCTTATCTACTGTCTTCATGATGAGTTGCTCAGATTTATCCTGGCACCTTATGGATATTTTGAAATATCAATATGTTTATTGATTAATTTTGGACTGCTCTATTGGCAATATGTTTATCAATTGTAGACCAATATCGTCACTGCATGATACTTTCATAATTTTGTAACTGAAACATCATAAATTTTTATGGATTTACTTTATTTGCATTGTCAACTTCCTTAATAAGATTGCATTTGTCACTTAAAAGAGCATATTGTTAGATTAATTGTTAGGAATCATACCTGGTTGCTACCCATACTCTAGTGCTTTATTTAGGGCTATCCATATTCATATCAGGGTTTGTCACTATTGCCTCCCCTCCAGCAACATTTTGGGCTGAAATGACTTTTTCAGAATGTTAAGTGATCTTCCAGTCAGTCTGGTTTTTTTTTTTTTAAAAATGGTGGGTATTGCCCAGAGAGACCAGAAGGAGGTTGAAAAAGGAGTGACCCACAGATCTTTTACAGTTGCTCACCGATGTATTAAAGTCTGTCCACCCTTGGGGTGAGCCATTCTGGGAGTTTGTTGGAAGGGTAGGGAAAGTGAATGCTAACATTTGCTAATGGATATTGGCATGTAAACATGAACTGCAGCATACAAAAATATAATGGGAAACATTTCTTTCTTTAGTAAAATATTTTTTATCCTGCCCTGTGTTAAAACAATATAAACAATTTGAAGTGATTCCAGAAAAACCAATAAAATAATTTAAACATGATAAAAGCATATCAAACAGATCATAATTGCAAAGGAGTACACAGTGGCTCATACTAGCATAGTAGTACGCAGTGGGGCATTTATATGAGAAAGGGAAGTTCTGACTCTTTTAAAATTCTGCTGTCTGCCTTAGTATCAAACTGCTAGAATTTTCAGGTCAACTGGCATCAAATATAGGAATGCAAAGCCCTGAGAATATGTTTCTCAGATCTCAGCTTCTTTGAGAGTTCAGGTCACCATTTCCCAGCATTTTTGCCATAACAGTGGGAGGAAATGGTGTCTACAAATGTCCTATGGGACCTTGGGACTCTAGCCAGAATTTATGTTAGCGTGGCTTTTCCTTCTGTGCATACTGTGGAAAGGAAACAAATGAACATCAGGGAATTCCAGAATTCTAGGAAACATAAGTCTTTTTTAGTGGCACACTACAGTATAAGTCTTGATAGTGGCATATACATTTTTATTAAACAGAAAAGAAATCAAGCCTGTTAGAGGTATTTATTAATAGTAACATTTATATCCTGCTTTTCCTTCTATGACGTCAAGGGTGGTGTACATGGTTCCCCTTCTCCTCACAACAATCCTGTGAGGTAGGTTAGTTGGCAGAGAGGAAGCGATTGGTTCAAAGTTACTCTGTGAGTTTCATGGCTCAGTGAGAACCAGAAGATGTACCAAGTCCACGGGATAATTCTAACCATGGCATCACATTGGCGCTACATCAAGCATGGGAATCATGTGATACTCCACATGTTGTTGAACTACAGTTCCCACCAGGCCTAGACAGCATAGCCAATAGTGAGGGTTGCTGGGAGCTGCAGTTCAGCATTTCGAGGGCTACATAATGGACATGGCATCAATGGCTCTAGGTGATGAAACTGCTGGTTTATACTGCGGGAGAGTCAGTAATTGTTGTCACAGGGCCATGTGTGCAGCCAGGGTCAGCATCAGGTGTGAAGGAGCACTTGGTAAAATGCCTTCTGATAGGAACCCTTTTATCTTATTGGGTTGTAGTAGCATCAGTATCAGTACTTGTACAGCAGAACAGCATTAATAATTCCCACATGTTACACCTGGGGAACTGTGAGAATTAAAATGACATTTTCTAGCTATTCAGCCACAGTGTTCAATAAACAATGCAATAAAGCTTGAGCTTGGAAAGAGCACGATGCTTCTCTAACTGATCCTACTGCACCAGGGTGTGCCTGCTTACAACAGGCAACGTAAACAGCAGCTGTCTCTAGAATCCCTTACTGAACATGCGTGAACATCAAAACCGAGAGGAGGGGGGAACAGATAAGTTTGCCTCATCAGCTAAGCACATTAAAAAGCATAGATATATAAGTTTGGCCACCAAAATGGAAATAATAAGAAAAGTGGAGGCTGGTGAAAGAAAAAAAAATCATTCTTGGATGAATTTTGGAAGAAGCTTTCAAGGTTCACAATATTTTTATTCACTTATGGAAGACTTACATGACTTGGTTGTTTCATTTTACAAGTGCATATTGTTAGTTTTGGGCAAAACATTAATTGAAACATGCTTAACTGATCTTTGTTGTGATGTAAGAACCTATCCCTACTTTTCCCCATATTTCTGCCTCTGGTACCAATTTTTCTCTTAAAGGAGGATTGCCCAGGAACTCATCTGCTTCATTAATTGAAGCATGGAGACGCACTATCCACAATGCTGCAGCCTTATTTGAGAACTCATGTCGAACAAGTCTTGAAGAGAAAAGACAATGCAGAAAGAATCACAACCCGGAAACATCACCCAAGGAGACCTTCTGCTGTGCTTTCTGCAACCGGACTTGTTTATCTCGGATTGGCCTTTTTAGTCATCAGTGCGCTTGCAGAAAGTGCGGGATGAGTCCTTCTTGAATCTTTGTTTGCAAAGAAAAGCCAGAGAGACTTGTATCTATTAAAGCTGTTCTTCACTACCAGGGTATTTGTTTCCCTCTGATGTGTCACATGGCAGTAGGAAATACAATTACAACAGCAGTTTTGAAATATTTATTTTGCCCCCCCCCTACATGGATCAACACTTTTCAGTTGTAGTCATACAGCTAGGAAGAAAGCAAAGGATATAAAGTTAGATTCCTTATGAATGTATAATGTCTCTTAGTGAGTATTGCTGAGATAAATATGAAATAATCTGGTAAGGTAAAAGTTTGATGCTTTTCCTTGAATGTAAAGTTACTGAGAAGTAATGTGCCTAGATAATGAAAAGTCTATGTTCCCCCTCCTAAGGAGAGTGTATCTTCATATATCTACTACAAGTTGTGTCTCCCTTATCTGGAATGCCAAAATATTCCAAAATCCAAAATTGTCCGCATGGGTGGCTGAGATAGCAACACCTTTGCTTTCTGATGGTTCAATGTACACAAACTTTATTTCATACACAATATTATTTAAAATATTGTGTATAAAATTACCTTCAGGCTATGTATATAAGGTGTATATGAAACATAAATAAATTTTGTGTTTAGACTTGGGTCCCTTCTCCAAGATATCTTACTATGTATACGTAAGTATTCCACAATCCAAAATATTCCAAAATCCAAAATACCTTTGGTCCCAAGCATTTCAGATAAGTGGGACTCTACCTATACTGTGTTTATAATAAAATAGCCTAAAAGAATGAGCCTTCTCATTCTCTCATGTTAAATCCTGAGACTCCAGTATATACCGTATATTCTGGCGTATAAGATGACTGGGCATATAAAACAACCCCCCAATTTTTAAGTCAAAATATAGACTTTAGGGTATACTCGCCATATAAGACAACCCCCCATCATACGCCCTCCCTGAAGCTGCGATTGGGCTCCCCTTCTTGGCTTCGGGGAGGGCGGATGGTGGCTGGAAAGCTTCCCCCCCTCCAGCCAGCCACCCTTCTTGAAGCCTTCCTGAAGCTGGCTGAGGAATCGTGGGGGATGGCAGCCTGGCTGGGAAGAGGCTCAGCCACCTCCCGCGATTCTCCAACTCACGAGGAGGCTGGCCCCGCGAATATGAAGGGACCACTGTAATAAAATCTAAAAGAATGTATAAGAAAAAGTATCCTAAGAAATTCATGGGGTCACCATAAGTTAACAGGCAACCTGAAGGCACATGTATACATACACACACACGCTGTGGGTAGGGCAACTTTTTTTTAGAATAAAGAGGTGAAGAAGAAATCACAGGGCAAGCCATTTAAAACTCAGATTACAGCACTCCTCTTTTAATCAAAACTGAGTTTTGCTTTGGAACCCTGTTGCCCATACCGAAGCCACATCTTCCAGAATGAAGAGAAACACTGAGTTAAGAAAATGCAATAAAGATAATGGTCTGTTTACTAAAGTGAGATGGAAAGGGGGTAGGCCATAGGAATTGGAGATTTCTAAAGAATACGTTTCCGGAATCTTTATCCCATTTTTTACAGAGTCTAGCTCAGCTAGTTTATAAAACATAAAGCCAAAATCAAACAATGAAAAATGAACAAATGATGAGTAATAATAATAATAATAATAAAATTTATTTATACCCCGCCCCTCTGTTAAAACAATCGGGGCAGCTTACAAAATTTAAAATACAATACAAATAAAATCCCTAAACACCCCCACTCCCACCCTCCCCCATAAAAAAACATTAAACAAATATAAATTAAAACAACTAATCTAAAATCACTTTTAAAACTATAAATACAATAAATATAATAAATGGCCAGCAGCCTAGAAGAGGCCAGGATCCCCTGAGGCCGGGATCTAATTAGGAAAGGCCTGCCGAAAGAGATCCGTCTTTAGTGCTTTTTTAAAGCCACTCAGGCTTGTTATCTGACGGATCTCATTCGGCAGGTCATTCCACAATTTGGGGGCGATTACCGAAAAGGCCCTCTGGGAGGTTGCAGACAGCCTAGATTTTTGTGGCTGAAGCAAATTCCTCCCAGAGGACCGGAGTGCACGGGGAGGATTGTATGGGAGGAGGCGGTTCCGGAGATAAGTTGGACCCAAGCCATTTAGGGCTTTAAAGGTAATAACCAACACCTTATACTGGGCCCGGAAACTGATAGGCAGCCAGTGGAGAGATTTTAATACTGGAGTTATATGGTCTCTCCGAGATGTTCCCGAGACCACTCTGGCTGCCATATTTTGTACCAACTGAAGTTTCCGGACCAAGCATGAGGGCAGCCCCATGTAGAGCGCATTGCAGAAATCTAGACGGGAGGTTACCAGCGCGTGCACCACAGTCTCAAGGTCCCTTACTTCCAGGAAACATGAGCACATAGAAACTCTGAGGCTGCACTCTCAGACTTATCTATGTGAGAATAAATCCCATTGAAGTTAATTATCTTACTTCTGAGTAAGCATGTATAGGATTGCACTAGGGAAAGTGGTTAAGTTTCTGGGGAAACAGCTATGGAGAGTTGCTACCAAAGGGTGGAAGTTTTGTTACCACATGGTGGCACACAATTTTTTTCTTAATGCAACTGGAATATATAAAAGTCTTGTGACACCTTAAAGGTTTCATTTGGCATAAGTGTTTGTGGATTGCAGCCCACTTCACCAGATGCATGGAGTGTTGGCATGAGAGTGTTCCCAATCCGGGAAGAATACCAGATTGTGATGTGCCTAATGTCTAGTTTGGAAAAATTTGATGACAAAACTAATCGCTCTCCTACAGTCCCTTCAAAATGCAGTAAGATGAACCCAATCCAGCCTTCAAGCAAAGAGAGTTCCCAAAACTTAAGCACTTTCCTCCCTCTTCTCCCCCCAAAACACCCCTCCTTGGGAGTTGGGGAATCATGGGGGATGGCTGGCCAGGCAGGGAGAAGCTCTGCCACCTCCCAGGATTCACCAACCCACGAGGAGGCTGGCCAGCCTCGGAGAGGCTCAGCCACCTCCTGCAATTCTCCAACCCACGAGGAGGCTGACTAGCCTCCTCACAAGTTGGGGAATCACAGGGGATGGCTAGCCAGGCTGGGAGAGGCTCAGCCACCTCCCACGATTCCCCAACCCATGAGGAGGCTGACCAGCCTCCTCACAGGTTGGGGAATCACGGGGGATGGCTGGCCAACCAGGGAGAGGCTCAGCCACCTCCTGCCCAGCCAGGCTCCCCCCCCATGCAGCCTCGGTGGCTGGGAGGCGATCCTCTCCGTGACTCAGAGTCACGGAGGAGACCCCCTCCCACCCAGGAAGGTGGATAAAAAGGGTGAAAATACCTGGTTTGCCTTGTCCGCCCCCCCTTCCCTCCGTCTTCATTCTCTTTGGAAGGGAATGAAGATGGGGGGAAGCGGGGGCAGCCGTTGCAAACCGCAAGATTCGCCCCTTTCTTCCACCTTCCAGGAAGGTGGAAGAAAGGAGCGAACATACCCGGTTTGCCTCGGCTGCTGCTCAATCTCCTGTGTGTTTGTTCTCTTTGGGGAACGAACACACAGGAGATCAAGTGGTGGCTGTGGCAAACCGCAATGTTTGCCCCCCTCCTCTGTCTTCAGTTGTTCCACAAAGGGGGAGAAGGCAGAGGAGGGGGGAGAATGAACCGGTAAACACTTTGCCTCACCCCCCCCGCCTGATCTCCTGCCTCTTCGTTCTGTTTGTGAAGAGAGTGAAGAGGCAGGAGATCGGAAGGTGGGTGAAGCAAAGTGTATCCGGCGTATAAGACGACCCCCGATTTTGGAGGATATTTTTCGGGGTTCAAAGGTCGTCTTATACACCGGAATATACGGTAAGACTAGTGTGGAGTGTTCATGCTAACTCTGCCTGTTTGGACTACACCATTGTTCACAAATTGGAAGTCCAGGCAACCAGATGGTGCTGAGAGGGAGTTAGCTCTGACAAGCAGAAAATAATACTCAGTCCCTCAATCTAAAGAGACGTGGTAGGGAATGATGTGTGTTTCACCAGAACCCCCAGGTCAGTATGATCAGGAGCCATGCTAGCTAAGGGGTTCTAGAAGCTGTCATGATATGCATGCATTTCTAAGCTCTTTCTGTATGGTATACAGAGCTCATAAACAACTGGAAATGGTACCACAAATCCTTAGCATCTGCCACGTGAAACAGTCTCCTCATTCTACCAAATAATAGGACTGGCCCTAGAGACAGAGAATGAAAAGTGTTCCTACAACTCTTCATGTCCTCCAACCTTTCACAGAAACAGCTGGGACATGGGTGGCCAAGCAACATTAGAGTGTGGTCAAGATGTCAACAGTTATTAATGAGGGCATACACACAATCTAGAAAAGGCTTCAGTAAGAAGTTGCTTTTGCCTGAGCCTACTGGGAAGGATAAGATTCCAACCTTCCTGTCCTCTTTCCCTGCTGAGTTAATTGAGCTCAAACTACTTTTGCACTTTGAGTTCAGTTTGCAGCAATTGAAGTAACTGCGAAAAAAAGGGGGAAAGTGGAGGAGGAGAGAGAAAGCGGGGCATTTTAAAATCAGCTGAAAAAGTGGGACAAGGGATTAATCAGGACTGACCCTGCCAAACTGGGACAGTTAAAGGGTTTGAGACCAGAGTCTGCTGATTGGACTGCCACAGTTCTTTAAGGCTTCTTTGTTTAGTTCTACTTCTTTAAGCAGGAAGCAGAGCAAGAGCGAGCTAGGCTGCACTGAAAGAGAGAAAGGCAGAAGTTACAGCAGACATTTTGGGGTTTGGAATTCCAGATGGGGAATTTGTTTCCAGGCCTAGGCCTAGCCCCAGATTTGAGGGAGTCTCTTAGAGAAGCATACTTCTTTAACAGAGGAGCCTATCATGGTACTAGGAGCCCAACTCCAGGATCCATTTCCATCACCTTGACTATCCTCCTTTGGCTGTTCAGGGAGTCCTAGTGGCACAGAGGTTAAATGCTGGTACCGCAAGCCACAATGTTGCAAGTTCTATCCCAAGGGCTCCAAGGTTCACTCAGCCTTCCATCCTTTTGTAGGTCGGTAAATTGAGTACCCAGCTTGTTGGGGGCAATTAGCTAACACACATTGGAAAATGCTTAGAGTGCCTAGTGCACTATAAAAAGCAGTGTAGATGTGTCGGTGCTATTGCTTAACAATTTGTAAGCCGCTCTGAGAGCCTTAATGGCTGAAGAGCAGGGTATAAATACCTAAAATAAATTAATAATAAATAAATCCCCCCTCCCTGCCTGTTGCACGTTGAACTATTGAAATATTATATTTTGGATTATAGCTCCCAGAATCTCCAAGCAGTTGGGGGGTTCTGGGAGCTGTAGTCCAGGAGAGTAACCTTTGCGAGTAAGGTTGTGTCTATCCCAGGTCCTGAGATTTCAGTGCCTAAACCAGAATGCTACGGATGACTCCTTGTAATATTACAATGAGTGGGCACTAGAGATGTTATAAGGGAATTGTTACAAGGGGCAGCCCTGGTGATGTCATTAAGCATGATACATTAAGCATTAACCACAATTGCACAGAGCATGCCACTGAAATAAAAAACAAACACAAAAAACCCACAAGTCTAATAAGTGAAGAAACACACACACTTTCCAAAGCAGCACTATCACCCTGAGATTTCCTCCCCTTGCCTTAAGGATCTGATACTCAGGCCCAAGACCTGAAGTTGTGCTGTTCATACAGCTCTTCTAATCTGCTGGTTTATTCTGCCTGCCTTGGCTGCGGTCCCCCCAGCTACTGGGACTGGCTCCTCCTATCCCTTGGGCACCAACAGCTGACACAGTTAAGTAAGCTTGTAGGAGGTGACTGATCCAAAGGGCTTTTCTTCCCTTCAAGAGAACAGACAGAGAACAGGAATCTCCTTAACTAGTAGCGGCTAGGATAAATGTGGTGCACATCTAGACTGCTTGACTGTAAATGGACTTAGCTTTGAGTTCTTGGCTTACCTGTTGCTAAAGAGCATCCAGTTCAACCGAGCTGGAGCACTAACTACACAAGGCTGCTACTGTTGATCAAACTCTTACTTTTCCTGCTTACCTGGATGATGGCCCTAATCATGTGCCAAGGGTACCGACTCCATTCTGGACTGCTCATCTTCAAGACAGCAAGCAGAAACGGCCGCCTCCTTCACAGCAAGCCAGCCAAAGGCAAAGTGGGTCCACTGGTGAGTTGCCTTCTTATCCATCTTTTCATTCCCATTGCCTTCATTCATCCTTTTCCAACTTGACACTCTCCAACTGTGTTGGACTACAAATCCCACCTAAGAATGATGGGAGATATAGTCCAACTGTTTGGTGATTACTTGGGCAGGGGGAGGCTGAACTAGTTTATTTACTGGGAAAGATAAACACTTCCGATTGGGGTTGCTGTTAACCTACCCTCATAATAAAACAATGGGATGCATGTATTTGTCCTGCTAAAGTGTAATCCCTTGGAACCCTTCTCTTTCCTTTAGGCCTTTAGCTTGAAATTTTGTGATTGTGAGATGGGAAAGGTGGATGAGGAATCATTACAACCAAGCCATATATACAGGTAGTTTGGCATACTTGCAGTCATATCTATATTAAATACTATTAAAAAGAAAACTAACATGGGAGGCTGCTAATATTAAATCAGATTTTTACCCATTTATTAGTAGTTATTTATTAGTTACATGTATAGTCTACCTTTCCTCCAGTGAACTCAACGCAATGCATGTGGCTCTGCTCCTCACTTCATCCTCACAACAGTCCTAGCCTTGTTTGCAGAGTTAGGAAGTGTTACTTGTTTGGATTACAACTGCCAGCATCTCTCAACCAGCAGAGTCAGTGCAGCTTTCAAAATAATATGCTCCCTCCCAATCACAGCAGTCTGTACTGTTATCAGAATATCAACCAGCATGCTGCTGGCACTGCCAGTAAATTAAAGAAAATAAGAAGATACAGTATAGCTGTATGCTTCACGTTAGTGTATTCTAGGACAATAAAGAATAGTTAACATATACTTCTCTGGTTTTCCCTATTATTTCCTCTCTGCCTTGGCCTCCAGCCACAGGTAAATCCTGAAAGTTTCCTCCACGTTTTTTTGGGATGGGTGGGTGAAATCAACCTGAACAATGTGGGATGAAGTAGAGGGTGAAGGGTTCAAGGGAGGACTAGGTGCAAGAATCTCCTTACTTAAGGTAACTTATCTTTGAATCTAAACTCAATCTGGAGTGATTTCCCTACCTCCCCTCCCCTCCCAGCCAGAGCTTGAGGGGGAAGACTAAAACTTCCAAAATCCCCACGCCAGCAGGGATTTGTAGTTCAAAAGGGTAACATTTCTAAGTTCTACCCCCAGCAGACTTCCCAGTCTTGTTCATGAGTTCAGCCCTCCAGACAAGCTGAGGAGGGCGTGTTTCAGGTGGCTGTGGATGGGAGGAGAAACTTTCCTTCTGTGGATTCAAGTTAACTTCAGATCTAAGCCTTATACCTAAAATAATGATAATGATGATAATGATACATTAAAGCAGTGTGTTTAAGACTATGGAATTTCACTGAGAAGGCCAGGCCCCCAGAACCACAATGTCCTTGGAAGACCTTGGAAGTCCTCCAAGATTTTCATTTCTCTACAGTCCTGAATGAGAGGATATTGTTTTCTTTCTGCTGTTTCCCTTTCGAGAGGTATCAGCCTGCTGAAAAATGGAATCCCATCAAATCAAGTTTAGTTTTGTCAGCTCAGGTTTATAACGTATTCAATTAAAACCTTGGGCCAAACAAGGAGAGCTATTCTGATATGATAACAATCATATTTAGCAACCATATAGCCTTTAAATTCAGAACATACATTACTGACCATTATTATTTAGCATCCATTTAGCACTTTAGCAGAACATATTTACATATATTATGTAGCATCCATGTAGCACTTTAAAATATTCAGGGCTATTTTTTACACATGTTATTTATATTAAACAAACCAAGTAGTGACCATGTGTCCTACTTAACAGAGTCGATCATCTGTTTGAAGGGTTGTTGGAGGACAGTCCGCTGTTTGAAAGTGTCCTCCTTAAACTGCAAACTCCCAGGATTCCATAGGGTGGAACCATGGCAGTTAAACTGAAATCACAGTGCTATAACTGTGTAGGGTGAGCGAGCCCCTATGTAGTAATGGTGGGATGATCAACTTCATGTTGTGCCCCTCCCCCACATTGGATACTCTATAATTCTTTGAGTTCTGCACCCTTCCTCTCCTATTGCTACTGCCACTGTCAGAGCTTAGTGTCAATTCCTGTATGTGTATGCTTCTCGTTTTGTTGATAGACAATCTATTCCTCCTCTCATAGCTTCAGGGTTAAGAGCCTATGTCTTTCCATTTGTTTTTGCCTCCAAATTCTACCAGCCCATCCAACATGATCAATGGTCAGAAAATGTTGAGAATAACTCCCAGAATTCCCCACCTTTGGCTTTGCAGTCCAACAACAAGTGGTGGATGACAAGAGCCTCACCCCTGCCTTAGACCATTTTCCAGGTTAACCCATTACCCTATTCAAGAGCAGCTGCAGTTTTTTTTTTCTGACTGAGACAAAATTTTTGCATCCATCCTCTGCCATGTATAAAAGTTAGCTGCACTGGCAGTTGCCTTTTTCTAACATGCCAATGGCAAGTGGTTGATGTCCACATCAACTTGCATCAGTCAGTATGCTGAAGGCAGCAGGTTAGTGTAGGAGGTAATGGACGCATGGGGGGGAGGGAGAATAGATCCCCCTCCGCTCTAATACTTGTTTGACATGTCCCTGCATCTGCTGCCTGCATCAACACCTTGGGTAGCATTTTAGTCTGGCTAGGTGTGGTGTAGTAGTTTGAGTATTGGATTTGGGAGACCAGGGTTCAAATCCTCTTTCAGCCATGGAAACTCACTGGAAACCTTGAGCAAGGCACATTCTCCCAGCCTAAAAGAAAGGCAATGGCAAACCTCCTTTGAATAAACCTTGCAAGACCCTTCCTCTGCTAAGACCTTAGTTCATGTCTTGGTCATTTCCTGCCTTGATTATTGTAATCTTATTTTGACTGGTCTTCCATAATCTCACCTTAGTCCTCTGGTTTCCATTCAACATTCTGCTGCTAAGATTATCTTTTTGGCCTGTTCTTTTGGTCGTTTCACCCCCACTTCTGATAGGCACTGCTTATTTTGTGAAGAACGTAATTGAAAATTTAGCTCTGAGTAAAAAAGAGAAATTGCCAAACCATCGTTGGAAAAAGTTTTGGCCGTGGTTTAGTGAGACAACCCCAGAAATAACATAAAAGGATATTTTAAATAAATATTTTATTATTATTATTGTATTTTTGTATTATTTTGTATTATTATTTTTTATTAATCTTTTATTGAATTTTTTTCTTTTCTGAATAGGTATAATTATAATGTGTAAATATAATGTGATTATAGTGTGTTTAGATTAAGAGGAAAAATATATTAGTGTTAGGATAGATAGTTTTATTTTTGATTAATAAGAAAAGAGGAAAACAATTATTATTATTTTTGCGTTATTGTTACGGCCTTTTGCGGTCGGGTGTATTTTTCAGTAGAATGGTCTTATTCCAATAAAAAATTCCTAATCCCACTTCTGATATCTCTTCATTGTTTACCCATTCCTGCTAGGATTCAGTACAAACTTCTTTTTTTAATGTTTAAAGCCCTATACAACCTCGCTCCCCCTTATCTTTCAGCCCTGATTTTTTTTTTTAGGAGCCCACTCAAGATCTGCATTCTAGGAATTCTAGGCTTTCACCCAACCAAGGGTTTCCTCTTCCTTATTTCAGCTTCATCCTTTTTCACTTGCTGTTCCATACTCTTGGAATTGCCTCCTTGAACATTTGCAGACTGTTCCTTCCCTTGTTATTTTAAAATCTCAATTAAAATCTTTCTTGTTTTCCAAAGCTTTTAGAATTTTAGCTTAATATTGTTTTATAATCTTGTATATTTTGGCTACATGTATTGGTCACTTTGCTTTATATTATACTGTATGTTTTGTATTTTATCTGTGTATAATTTGTTTTACAATAGTATTGTATGTTTTTATATTTTATTATTCCTTCATTCCCTCTGTGTGCGCATGCATATACACATATATTTTAGATTGTACGCCTTTAGCAAGACCCACTGTTTCTGGTTGTTTTACTTGTAGAGCACCATGTATATTGATGATGCTATATAAACAATAACAATAATAAGAAAACCTTAGGATAGGGTCACCATACATCAGAATTGACTTGAAGTCACATTCAAAAGCAACAACAACAAACTGTTAAGGTCATTCCACCCCTATTTCATCCATTTTTTATAGAGGAAAAAAACACCTATGCTGTACAGCAGTTGTGGGCTAATGTCCAAGATCAGGGGAGTGCCTTGGACCATCTTCATATCCAAGGGGACTTCCACCACCACTGCTGGTACTGGACAGCTAACCACCAAGACTCCTGGAGTCAACACAACTGCTGCTGAAAATCCATAGAAACTTCAGTCACTCTTTATGGTGCAGGAGGGGGTCAGAGCACCTTCCTGTACTGCATAATGCCTCTTATTTGTACCTCACAGGACACCTCCTTCTCTTCTCTCAGGGAAAGAAGCCAAACCAATTTGGCAGCACTATTGGGGGGGGTATCTTCAGGGATAAACAGGTCAATGAGGCTCTTGAAAATAGCCAAGGGAGCCACTGTTGACTTTCAAGTTATGAGTTGTTCAGGCCTACTGCACAGAAATCTTCTCCCTAATGTAGGGGACAGTCTGAAGTAAAATATAATGCACAGATGAAGATGCTCCAAGACTTAGGGGTGGTCAGAGGCTTCCTTGTCGGTACTATGGTGAATCTGCTATAGGTTTATGGACTTTTTCAAACAGTTTTAAAAAAAACCCTGAGGAGGTCGGGAGAAGAACAGGGTTGTCACGCTTACACAGCCCTGTTTCAGACAGCCCCGTCCTCCTCTGTCCTCTTCCTGACCTTCCTCTGTGCTGCGGGTGCCACTTTTTATTGATGGAAAACCTGCATCAGTAAAAACTGGTGCCAGCACCACGGGAGGAGGTCAGGAGGAGGACGGAGGAGGACGGGTCTGTCTGAAATGGGGCTATGTAAGTGTGACAGCCCCATTTTTCTCCTGACCTCCTCAAGTTTTTTCCCCAACTGTTTGAAAAAGTCCTTAGTTTCTGCTCCAAAATTTAAAAGAGTTATCCAGGGTGCTGGACCTCTTTTGGAGTTAAGGCTCAGCACCTTGGATAGCTCCTGCAAAATCAGGAATAACAATCAGTATTCAGGGGGATTCACTGCCTCCCAACATGGAAGCTACCAGCTGCCTTCTCAACCCTATTGCTTAGATGAATGTGTGAGTCTACTTGACTCACCCCTTCGCCACAGGAATTCTCATGGAGCTCTGGGGCAAGAGCTCTATGTGTGTTTGAGATGTGTGAAAGATTTTTTTTTAAAAGGCAATATTTCCATGAAGCCATTATGCTCTAGAAGACACCCCCCCCCCAAGATCCCCAGCTATTGGCTATGATAGCTAGGGGGATCTGGAAGCTGTTGTCCCAAAAAAAAAAAAAAAAAAAAAGTAATGTTCCCAAGGCCTGTTATACTAGAACAGCTGCAGCAACATGCCTTCAATTTCAATGCATTTGTGAAAACACAGAAAATATACTAAGCCCTTCTCAGGCTTTGAAAGTAATTTCTCCCAACCCAGTTTTCATCCTGTAGTGACCTAAAAATGACAAACCACACTTTGCTTTTCTGTTGACGTGAACAGCTTCAGCTGGTGACGGGGATCTGTATAATCATTATTTTTCAGTGAGACTGGCTTTCATATCTATCACATTACTGGGATTACGGCTTTAATAGTTAGTAACATTGTATATGCTTCTGCCGACTGAAAGCTGCTGGCAGCTTTCCATTTTTGCTTTGCCTTGTATGACCTTCTTTTTTCCTCTTGATTTAGGAAACCATCATTGGCCTAACAGTGTTTTCACTGGCTGTTCTCGGACCAGCTGGATGGTTCATGTCCCATATTTCAAGCTACAGAATGAGGTAGAAGATGCCCTTCAGTGTCCAGGAGGTGTGAGTGTCAGATTCAGATCATCTATCAACAAGCCCAGAACAAAGTCACTCTGATGTCCAGTCAGCTAAAAGTAGACTGTGCATCTCCGGGTCTGACATCTGTTGCTGTAACCTCTTTACTTATTAGCAACCAGAAGAAGTAAGCACAAGTAGAAGAAAAGAAAAAAAATGCCCCCCCCCCAAGAGGAGTCAACAGATGTTAAGACTTAGTTCATAAATCTAAATACCCCATGGTCTTATCTTGATCATAATAACAGCAAAGAGTTATTTCAGAGTAGAAACGAAGTGCCAGATTGAGCTTGTTGTTACTATGTACAGGAAAATGCAAACACCACAGACAAAAATGCCTGGTTTATGAGGCTGAGCATTTCTATAGCAGTTCTAGAGAGTTTACAGTTCTTTGCATACATTTTCTCAGTCGTTTTTAAAACAGCTCTGTAAGGCTGGTTAGTTTGATTGGACCAGAATTGCAGACCTGGGACTTGTTGGTTCACAGCAATTTCCCATTTGCCGAGGGTAGCCAAATTCCCAGGAATAGGTGGCATATTGGGCCCTCCAGAACCCATAAGGAGTTGCATCAATCAAATTTTGTTCTCACCCAAACTTAGATGATGATACTGAATCTGTTATTACAGTTGCTGTTGTCACCAAAAATCAGCAGTAATTGCCATGCCTCTCTATGGTGCAGGAAAGTGTCGGAGCACTCTGTGGAGCAAGGGAGCACTGTGATTTTTGTTGGCTGATTCAGTGGAAGCAGCCACGGTTTATTTACTGGTGGGGACCACAAAAAAGGGTTGAAGGGCCATGTGAAGCTTGCATGCTGTGTAGTCCTCCAGAAATGTTGGACTCCAACTCCCAGCACCCCAGGTTATTGGCTATACTGGCTGTGTCTAATGAGAGCTGGGCTTCAACCCCATCTAGAAGGCTACAGGTTCCCCAAGCCAGCCACCAATTTTGTTGCAGCTGGATATTAGAACTGTAGTTGAAAGTCCTATAGAATTGCACCATTTCCCATCAGTAAAGTTCACCACTTCACTCAGCCAGTGACCGTTTATAAGTAATGTGGGAAGGGAAAGCTAAGATAAACCAATATTCTCCTGTTCTCTGCTGCTTTTTTTTTTCTTGGGGCCCTTTCACACTAGATAATTATTGCACTATGATTCCACTTTAACTGCCATGGCTCCATCCTATGGAATCATAGGAGTTGCAGTTTAGGTGGGGGGTATTTAGAATTCTCTGCCAGTGAGTTCAAGTGCCTCATAAAACTGCAAACTTCAGGCTGTAACTCAGCCAGCATGGCCAATGGTGAGGAATGTTGGGTGTTGCAGTTCAATACTGTCTAGAGGGCTACACAGTTTCCAACCTGACCTAATAGCAGGACTGCTCTGGGCCTGAAGATGATTCAGATAATGGGATGGGGTATGAAACTCGTCCATAAAGCAAGAGCTTAGAAACCTGAGCAATGCTAGCTGGGGGATTCTGGGCATTGAAAAGTAACATTTTCAAACTCTTCTTAAAATCCTACCCTCCACACTAGAGAAATTCATGCAGGAACTCCTGCACAATCTTTTTTTCTGTTGATTGTTGGGTGATGATGGCAATTCATAGAAAAACCAACTGGTAAGCCATTGGGATTGGCTCAGGCATGCCTAGGCTTACGGCAGCTACAGGCAGCTTCCATGTTCCATCCCTAAAACAAGAACTCTAGTCAGCTTCAGGGATGTGGTGTTCAAAAGTCATCTTGCATCAAGGAGGACTAATCAGGACCAAGGAGGGTTGGGCCTGGTTAACAAACTGAATGGGAAACCACCAGGGAATACCTGAGGGTCTCTAAGTAGGGCTAGGAAAACATCCACCCTGAAACCCTGGATAGCTATTATTGCCAGTACTGGATTAGATTGACCCTCTCTCTGGCTTTTCTTCGCAAACGAAGATTCAGGAAGGACTCATCCCACGCTTTCTGCAAGCGCGCTGATGACTAAAAAGGCCAATGCGAGATAAACAAGTCCGGTTGCAAAAAGCACAGCAGAAGGTCTCCTTGGGTGATGTTTTTGGGTTGTGATTCTTTCTGCATTGTCGTTTCTCTTCAAGACTTGTTCGTCGTGAGTTCTCAAATAAGGCTGCAGCATTGTGGATAGTGCGTCTCCATGCCTCCTGATGTGAGGCCAGGGCGGACCACTGTTGGTGATCAATTTGGCCGAGCCTGAGATGTTGTTTCAGGGAGTCTTTGTATCGCTTTTTTGGAGCGCCCCTCTTACGCTGACCCGTGGCGAGTTCACCGTAGAGTAGTATTTTTGGGAGGCGATGGTCCTCCATCCTAGAAACGTGCCCTGCCCAGCGCAGCTGTGTTCTCAATATCATGGCCTCAATGCTGGTGATCCCTGCTTGCTCAAGGACAGCAGCATTCGTCACATAGTCAGTCCAGTGTATATTTAGGATTGTGCGTAAACAGCGCTGATGAAAGCACTCGAGGAGTCGTAGGTGGTGGCGATAGGTGACCCATGTTTCAGATCCATAAAGGAGGAAAGACAGTACGATGGCTCTATACAATGGTTTGATTAACTGTAAAGCCGCTTCTTATATTCCTGATCCCTATGTGTATTGAATTGTTTAAGGGCCAGCCCTAGCATTAGGCAGCATGGGTTTGTTGCTTCTGGCTGCAATACTACAAGGCAGCAGTAAGGTATTGGAAACTAGTCCTATGCCCCTAAAGCTAGCCTTCTGCCTTTAGGTGTAGCTGATTCTGCCAGACAGTCTCTAATACAGTATAGTACTGCAGTTCCCAGGAGTTCCTTTTCCTCCTCCACCTTCTCCTGCTAATATTGCCACAAAATTTGCTGGCACAGTAGCAAAACACTTGACATTTTTGCTTGAAAAAAACTTTTTTGTTGCTTAAACAAGGGACACATTTTCCATGCACCCTGTTCACAAGTAGATTTGTGCTTCCTTGATCCTTCTCACTTTATTTAAATGTTAAAAAATGCATCCACTTTTTAAATGACAGTGCTGCTTTTTTTTTTTAACCACCACAGCACTGAAATTTGGCAGCAAAATTAGCATCAGTGGCAGTGGTTCTGGGGGGAAGAATAATCCCCAGGGTCTGTGGAAGTTGCCCAACCATGTGATCAAGAATACTATCCTATGAACAATATTGAAGGAAGATTAAATTGTTAGTCCATTTGACTTTTGTGCATGGAGAGTCATGGAATAGACTGTCTTAGAGGGTGGTGGATTCTCCTCCTTTGGAGATCCTTCAACGGAAGTTGGATGGCCATATTTCAGGAATGCTTTAGTTGTGTATACCTGCATGGCAGGGGTAGGACTAGATGGCCCTTGTGGTCCCTTCCAACTCCACGATTTTATGAATTGAAGGAGTGCCATTTTGGTCTTTGCCTAAGGTAGCAAAATATCTTGGGCTGGCCCTGACAAGTGTAGTCTGCTCCTGCAAGAGGCCTGCTTACAGATTTGTTAGATCAGGGGAAGATTCCCAAAGATTTTCTTCTTGGAAGTCTGAATTCCCCTCTGTATAGACTCCAAAGCAGCCTAGAATTCATCAGGCAACACCAATGAGGTTTTGACAAGCTGAAAATACAAAGACAAGTACAAACTCTGATCTTGCCAGCATGATCACGCATGAATGGAGATATGTGAATTATAATTCCTTGGAGATCAAAGAGCCCATTCATGTACTTCAAATTAATGAGTATACCTAATTGCTTAGGTTGCAGATTGGGGTCTTAGTTGTATTTTCCTCCTTGTTTCTCACCCTGTATCATTCAGGAAATGATGAGATGATGCCTCCTATTTTATCTTGAAGAAAAGTGATGATAATAATCAGTGAGGTAGCTGAACACTGACCATGTAAACAGAGGATGTAAACTAGCATGGTGGGAATGGCAAGAGATTAATATTTGGTTTCAAATGAAATGAGAAAAAAAACTGTTTGATGTATCTGGGAAAGTTAGAATACATAAATGTTTATCTTGAACCGGGGACTTCTGTTGTCAGCCAGAGCAGTTGTTTGAAATGTGGACTGAAATTTAAGCAGAAATAAAAGAATCTCATGCATAGTTTTGTCAGTTCACCAGTGGTATCATGAATCATTTCTGTAATGTGGGCAGAAGCAGGAGAGCTGCATCAGTCATCACTACTGATTCACATCACTGCCTTCTGCTTCGAAAAGCTTCCTCCCCACCCCCTGAAACTAATAGCATTAGAATCACCAGCTAGCATGACAGCACTGGCTGGGGGATTCTGGGAGTTGTAGTCCAAAAAGGAAAAATGACTAAATTCTACTTCAGATATTTTTGGAGATTACAGGCAGGAATACACTTTAATTATCTATCTCTCCCTGTGTCAAAGGGGCATGAATTACCCCTCTTCTCACGGGAGTAGGAGCTTGAACTGCCCATCTTACTTGCCCATCTTACCTTGGGGCCAGAGACCTAAATTCTCCATATCTTCTCAGGACAAGAGACCTGAATTACCATCTCCTCCTAAAACAAGTCACTTCCTCTTTCTGCCGTAGACATTATACTAGTATCTACTTTAGTAAGCCTTAGTCTGCTACTATCACCGGTCTCTATCTGAACAGTTTCTAAAAGCTGAATTGGGAACAGCGTCATAATACTGTTCAATTAGCCTGAGCTCCCAGCAATAGCCCAGTTTTTCTTGATACAGATGCAGACCTTGAATGCTAGATACATGGAAAATGTATAACATTTTATCCAGGACAAAATGTTGCCGTTTAAGTGCTGGGGAAAGGCCAATAGGCCTTGCAAGTCCTGGTTGAAAGATACCTAGCTTGATCTTCTGTGACAAATGACTAAAAAGGTAACAATCATACTTCTGTTGAAGAGAGGGGGAAGGAGGGAGGGAGTACAAGGCAGAAAGGCAGAATTTGGAAAGTTACTCTTGTTGGCTGGGTGGTTCTGGGAGTTGTAGTCCAACCTCTGCAGAAACTGTCTTCTTTACACAAGAGTTTCTGCTCGCTGAAGATGATGCCACAACAAATAATTTTCTGTGAATTTCTGTCTGTTCTACTTCCTTGATAGACTTATAGTGTAAGCCTCATTACTGATTTTGGAAACTAAACAGTCAGCGCTGGTTAGTACTTGGATGGGACACCACCAACGAATACCAGGTGCTGTAGGCTATATTTCAGAGGAAGGAATTGGCAAAACCATCTCTGAGTATTCCTTGCCTGAAAAAACCCTACAAAATTCATGGGGTTGCCATAAGTTGGCAGGTGACTTGAAGGCACACAAACACTGTTTTCATCTGCAAGGCTATGCTTTGGCCACCACCAGGCCAAATGAAGCATTGGAAGCATCTTTCTTTCTTTTTTTGGAAAAACCATGTTTGCTTGGAAAACTGCACATAGATTAAGTGCTGGAGCATTCTGGATTTTAGGCCCTATGATCAGCCAGAGGGAACCATTGTGGTTGCTATATGTTGTGGGTTTAAATATGCTTTTGCTATTTGCTTTGTAGCCTCACATTCTATATTTGCCTCACAGTTTTGTGCTTAGAGTTTGTTTGCACCACTCTTTATTCCTGTGCTCCTGGAGGCCATCTAGAGAGGCCATTGCAGTATATGCAGTTTAGCTATATAGTTTTTTTTTAATTTCCTCATGTTATACTGTATTTCCCAAAGAACTGCTATATTTATATATAGCTTTCCCCTAATCTGCCCCATACACTTAGGTCCTCTGTGGGACATTTGCTCTAGCCATCTAGTTAGCAACTGTCACTCAGAGGACTTTTTCTTCAGCTCCTCTAGACTCTGGAACAGCCTGCTGGAAGAGATATGACTGCTGAATACACTGCTGGAATTTAAACTAGTGTTAAAGACCAGTCTCTTCTGGCAGGCCAATCCAGATAATTTTAAATTGTGAACTGTAAACTGTGTAGTGCTTGTTTTAAAATGTCTTAGTCTTACTTGTTTTTTAAATTGATAAGTTTTAACTGATATGTGTCTTGAACTACAGCTGTCCCTCCATATTAATGGATTTGATATCCATGGATTTAAATATTCATGGCTTGAAAATATTCTTAAAAAAGTAATAATTCAAAAAGCAAACCTTGATTTTGCCACCTTATATAAAGGACACCATTTTGCTATGCCATTGCATATAATGGGACTTGAGTATTCACGGATATTGGTATCCACAGGGGATCCTGGAACCAAACCACAGTGAATATGAAGGGACAACTGTAAATAAAGTAAAATGTTCTTTTTAAAGGTAAAATTGCAGGTGATGCAGGGACAACTGTTATATTATGTTTCTGTGTTAATGTGTTGTTCCCCACCTTGATCCACAGGGAGAGGCAGATAAGAAATAAGTATTATTATTGTTGTTGTAAATAAACCAGTTACCTTAATTTGTTTTGTGTGTGTGTGTATTCATAGAATCATAGAATCATAGAATTGTAGAGTTGGAAGAGACTACAAGGGCCATCCAGTCCAACCCCCTCCCATGCAGGAAATCACGATCAAAGCATCCCTGACAAAACAGGAAGACCATATACGAGACACATTTCTCTTTCCTGATGAAAAAGACAGAAAAGAAACTTTTCTCACTACTACAAGACTTCATGACCCACAACAGGAGTACCACGAACCCAGACAACAATATTGTAAATCTATCAAGCCACACTCTGAGTCAAGCAATCCTTACTCTAGAGATTGTCTTTCGTTCTCAATCCAAGCCTTACCTTTTTGGTTACTGGTAGGTTATTTTGCCTATGGCTCTAGACAAGAGTGTGTTGGCTTGGCCCCTTGGCTCATGGAATTGTAAGGGCATCTGAATTAAATTTTCCCTCTGACACAGACTAGGCAGATATTATAGGTGTAGTGACTGTTCCCACTTTGCAGGATTAGTGTTACCTAGAGTTTCATGGCTTGGCCTGTTCCTCCCTATTGCAAAAAGTGCTTTTGCCTAATTTAGGGAATCTACCCTTTTTGCCTTTACCATAACTACCCCACCCAGCAAGGTCTTCTGCTTTTTTTGTCGCATGCAAGGGAGGAAGTGGTGCTTTGGGGAGAGACGGAAGGGAAGTCTCCTTTCCTCAGTGTGTTGAAGGCACCTAAATCTGGATCAAACACAATATTTGTAAAGGCTCTTAGGAATATTGTATAACATATCCTTAACACAATGGAGCTGCAATCTAGTGCATACTTGTTAAGGAGTAAGTCCCATTGAACATCCTACCTTCCAACTTTCCTCATTAATCCCCTGCCATCCCACTGTCTCAGATGCATTTAAAATGTCCACGTTTTTCTTTTTCCTTCTCACTTCACCCCTTTGTCCTCAGCTTATTTCAATTAATGAAAACTGAGTTCAAAGTGCAAAAGTAGTTTGTACTCAATTTACTCAGCAGCAGGGGGAGAGGAGGGGGCAGAATCATGCCCTTCCCAGTAGGCACAGCCAAAGCAAAAGTAGTTTGCACTCAGGACTTTATCAGACGATCCCCTTAAAACATTCTTTTACTGGCATAAAAACATCCATTTTTATGCCAGCAAAAGAATGCCCCTCACCACACTTGCCTTCTCTCCTGACAAAGGCTTCCTGGCAATGATTAAGAGGAAGTGAACGGTGCTCTGTTCACTTCCTTGTTCAAAATCCAGCAGATTCTCACAAGGAGACACTCACGCAGGTAATTAAAAAAACCCCAAAAAGAACAAAGAAAAAGTTTTTTTAAAAGCACAGGAACACACTTTAAAAGTCCCAAGTAACCCTGGGAGGGTCATAAAATGTATGTCACTTACCTGCATGTCGCGATCTCACCTGGAAGTGTTTGCGCCGGACCAGCCATTCTTGCTGCATTCACGTGAGTACAAAGGCATGAAGTTTCACACACTGGCAATGCTGGCATTAAAGCACCAGGGGGATCAATTGACGGCTTCAGCTGTCAATTAAAAAGTACCGGTACAGGTTTTGGCAGGGACATAAATGCAAAAAGGCAACATCATGTGGTATGTGCACTCTTTCGCATTTATGTGGCATTGTTATGACGCTGTATTTAGTGCATCTGGTAAAGTCCTCAGTTAATTCAGCAGGTGGGAGAAGACAGAAAGGGTGGAATCTTGCCCTCCCCTATACACTCAGGCAAGAGCAAAATGCTGCAGCTTCTTCTAGTTTGTGTGTTCTTACTCATTTGTAACTTTCCCCATCTTGACCCACTCTGATGTTGCTTTGGCTTATCTACACTGGCTCCCTGCTGACATATCCTGGCTCTGGCCCATCCTGCCCCTGTTATCTGGAAAAAAATGAGCCAGTGTCCAAACAGAACACCAGCCTGTTGCTGCAGCTGCTGCCATTTTCTCCACTGGCATGGAAGCGAGGAAGAGGCCCCACAACATGTGACTGCATGTCCCCTGCATGTGACCAGCTTTGGTCACATGCTGAGGGTCCACTGACTGGCTTCTGGGAGAATCAGGTTGCTGGTGGTGGCAGTGAGGGATGGCGTTCTGGGACAGGCTCCCACAAACACACAGGGGCTGATCTGGCAGTACCAGATTAAACTGGATATTTTCTTATATCGCTATAAAGAGCCCTATCCCAGCTCCGCCTCAGGGGTTGTGAAGACTGCCCGGGGCAGATTGGGGTAAATGCCTTGTGTCATCTGGACTTCAGGACTCTGGAACAGGGCAAGCTGGGGTACTTGGGCCATGTAGATAAGCCCTGCATCAGCACTGCAGAAATAATCCAGTTTGACATCTCTTTAACTGTCATGGCTCAATACTATGGAATCCTGGGATTTGTAGTTTGTTGTGGCACCAGAGTGCTCTGGCAGAGAAGGCTAAATATCTCACATGACTACAAATCTCAGAATTCCATAGCATTGAGCCATGGCAGTTAAAGTGGTGTCAAAGTGCATTATTTCTACAGTCAGATGCAGCCTTTGCCACATGTATCATGCTTCATCTGTGAAATTTTGGAAGGTATGGAACATAATGGGATTTAAATGTGCCTAGATATACATTGTACCACTCCTTGAAACTGCCTCCACTGAGAAGCCACTCCATGAGGCATGGAGACCACAGCATGTAGACTGATTTAGAAAACAAGAAGATGGAAAGGATCTGAATTCTTTTATGTACCCATTGCTGTTTTTGCTTCTTTTTAGCAGCCCTTCCCATCCTGATACCCCCCAGAAGCTGACTGTAGGCTTCTGGGAGTTGAAGTCCCAATACCTATGGAAAGAATCTGGTTAAGAAAGAGTGCATAAAACAAATCAGCAAAATAATAAAATAATAAAAATCATTGGCCAAGTCCCAACTAGGGTAGACCCCATTGAATCAACTACTAAATGATAATTTCCATTGATTCTGTTTGTTAAATGTAACTGGGATTAGCAATTGAATTTAGGCCATAAATGTCAAACACAAGTCAGGTTTTATATTGAAAATTCTTCTGCTTACCTTGATTTATATTTAATAGTATTAAACTAGCCACCAGTTGTTAGAATAATATTATGGTTCATATTCTTTTAAAAGAGCTAATTGCTTGTGAACACTCAGGAGTATGCTGAAGACTATTATTTTCATCTATGGTTTGTGAAACTACAAGTTCCTACAAATTACACAGCTGCGCTGGGCAAGGCACATTTCTAGGATGGAGGACCATCGCCTCCCCAAAATAGTAGTCTACGGTGAACTTGACATGGGTCAGCATAAGAGGGGCGCTCCAAAAAAGCGATACAAGGACTCCCTGAAATGACATCTCAGGCTCGGCCAAAATGATCACCAACAATGGTCCACCATGGCCTCATATCGGGAGGCATGGAGACGCACTATCCACAATGCTGCAGACTTATTTGAGAACTCACGCTGAACAAGTCTTGAAGAGAAATGACAACGCAGAAAGAATCACAACCCAGAAACATCACCCAAGGAGACCTTCTGCTGTGCTTTCTGCAACCGGACCTGTTTATCTTGGATTGGCCTTTTTAGTCATCAGCACACTTGCAGAAAGCGCGGGATGAGTCCTTCCTGAATCTTCGTTTGCGAAGAAAAGCCAGAGTAATCTTATGAAAAGACAGTAAGGTGGAAGGCAATAGGAAAAGAGGAAGACCACATTACATGTGGGTAGACTCAACCAAGGAAGCCTCAGCCCTGAGTATGTAAGACCTGATAGCAGGATTACTTAGAATAATAGAATCACAGAGTTTGAAGAGATCACAAGGGCCATCTAATCCAACCCCCTGCCGTGCAGAAATACACAATCAAAGCATTCCCAACAGACGGCCATCCAGCGTCTGTTTAAAAACCTCCAAAAAAAGGAGACTCCACCACACTATGAACCAGTGTATTCCACTGCCAAACAGCTCTTACTGTCAGGAAGTTCTTCCTAATGTTTAGATGAAATCTTTTTTCCTGTAGTTTGAGTCCATTGCTCTGTGTCCTAGTCTCTGGAGCAGCAGAAAACATGTTTCTTCATCCTCCATTGGAGGTCTCTCATTCACAGGGTTGACATAAGTCAAAGTCAACTTGATAGCAATTAATAACAGCAAAGTAATTTTATTAAATTCAACTACAAGAGCAACTGGCTTAACTTGTTGCCATAGGAATAGATAGAATTATGTGATAATCGAACTCTTAATTAGAAAAAATCTAATGAACACAAAATTAGTTTGCCAAGAATCAGATCTGTTTTCATAAAAGAAACATAAGACTCCTGATCCATCCAGGGCAGGGTTGATAATCTTTACATTGAGAGCCTAATGACAGAAGGGGATATAGCCACAGTCAAAAGCAACAAGGGTCCAAAATCAAAAGAAAGCACAGAAAAGCTGTGCCCCCCCTTGCCACAGAAAATAAAAATTAACATGGATGGGGACATGGAGGGAAATGAGGACATCATCCCCAAACAAGAATTCTGTCCCTTGAATTTTTCTTCAGTTCCCAAATTTCTAGCAATGCAGTAACTTAAAACTTCAGTTGATTATTTAGAAGTACAATGTAGGCATCCCCTCCAAAAAGGGGGAAACAAAGTTTCCAAGGGAATGTGAACACAGCAACTAGGAGTTCTAGGTGTGAATGATTTTCAATGTCTCACTCTCAACAACGTCAGAAATGTGGGGACTGAAAGAATATTTCATGGGGAGAAGAATTCTTATAGCTCTCTTTCCCCTACCCCCTGTAGTTACACTCTGGGAATGCTTATCTTCCTTTTTCTGGACTCCAACTACCATGACTCTTGACTGCTTGCTGAGGCTGTTGGGAGCTAGAATTCAACCACTTCTGGAGGGCTACAGGTGTTGTCTAGACGAGGCAATGTATAATGTGGATTGTTGCGCATTAACGAAATTTGCAGGAGTGTTCATTTGTCACCATGTTTGTTTGTTTTTTGCAAAATCACTGGTATGTGAAGCTATCTGTGTTTGAAGTTCACACCTAGCCATGCCTATGAATCAAGATGGTGGCTGTGAGTGGATTACTTGCATTATTATTCTCCACAAGTTGCTGCTGCTAAACAGTATTTTTTAAAAACTGTAAATCAAGGGGGAACATATGCGATCTCCTGCTTGGGACTTTTTCAGACACCCCTTACTGTGCAAGAAGCCTCCATAACAGTAATGAAGCTGCTGTGCGGCAGGGGGTCCATTTCGGACAACGCTGTCCCTCTCTCAGTGTTGTCCATGACAGTTCCGGGTAGGATTGAGGGCAGCCGTGCTGTTTTTTATTCACAGACAACTTCCGTGAATAATCATGGTAGTGATTGTGCACTTTTTCACAGCACTGAGGTGACCAAGGACCTTTTCAGACCCCCTTACCGTGCAAGAAGCCTCCCCAGACTGTCTTGTTTTGTTGCTCTGTCTTACCCACCTTGTGGATTCTTGAGGGAAAGAAAGTCAGGTTATAAACATTTTAAATCAACGTATTATGTGGAAGATTGCATCAGCACATCTATTACCTCTACATCAGGACCAGAATTCACATGTTCCTCCAGATGTTGTTAGACTGCAACACCCATGAGTCTGCTAACCAACATAGCCAACAGTGAAGAATTTTGGAGTTGCAGTCCAACATAAGCTGGGAGACCGCATGACTCCTGGTCTCTTCTATATCAAGGGTGGGTTATCTGTTGTGTTGTCTAGACAGAAAAAAATACTCCTCATAGAATTTTCAGGCAATACGTACCTTTTGTCCCAATGAGATCCTGTTGTGATTCACCATATTCAGAAGGAGGGGGGCCAAAACCACCAAAAACTATGCAGGAAAAGCCTTTGCAGCTTTTCCCGAACTTTAAAAAGTAATGCGTAGAAATGCACATTACCGCCCATTTGGAAATCCAATTTGAACTGCAGCACATTCTCAGAGAGGAGTGGAAGTGGAAATCTGATTGGTCAGATGTGTGCAGGAGGCAGGCTTGCCAGCTGGAAGCTCCATTTTGGAATTTCACGGTAGTGATTGTGCACTTTTTCACAGCACTGAGGTGACCAAGGACTTTTTTAGACCCCCTTACCGCGCAAGAAGCCTCCATAACAGTAATGAAGCTGCTGTGCGGCAGCGGGTCTGTTTCGGACGCCGCCATCCCTCTCTCAGTATTGTCCATGACTGTTCTGGGTAGGATTGAGTGTGGCTGCACCATTTTTTACTCTCAGAAGTTGTCCGTGAATAAAAAATGGTGCAGCCATCCGAAAAAGTCCCTAGTCTCTGGAGCTGCAGAAAACAAGCTCACTCCATCCTCAGTATGACATCCCTTCAAATATTAAAACATGGCTATCATGGCCCCAAGTCCCTAAGCCGCTCCTCATAGGGCTTGGCTTCCAGACCTCCCACCAATCTGGTCAGTCTCCTCTGGTAAAGTAGGTGCCAGGTGAGCTTCATTGTATTGCACCCTCTCAGGCGTGTAAAAACCTTTTTATTCTCCCAGACATTTTAAGAACTGTTTCATAGCTTCAACACATTACCCTCTTATCTTGCTCTTGATTTTAATTTGGTTTCAGATGCTGAAATCTTTTATTTTCAGTTGAGGTTTTTATTGGTTTTATTTTTGGCTTCTTTAGTCATTCTATTATTGTTGTATTTCATATTTTTAGCAGCCTGTACATTGCACAGAAAACTCTGGTGAGTGGGTGGGTGGTTTTAAAATGCAATAAAATAAATGCATACATAAACTCCCAAAATCCTTGACTGGAGCATGACATGAAAGTCGATGTTGTTCTTGTTGTTAACTGCTGTCAAGTCAAGTTTGACATGTGGTGACCCTATGAGTAAGAGACCCCCAAATTACTCTGTCATCAAGGGCCCTGCTCAGATATTGCATACTTAGGGCCATGGCATCCTTGATTGAGTCTATCCATCTGTAGTGCAGTCTTCCTCTTTTCCTACTGCTTTCTACCTTTATAATTAAAGAATCCTAAGAGCAGGAATTGATTCTGAGTACCCAAGGTGATTCCAGTTTACAATCCTTATGTACAAGAATCCACCCTGGAAGAACCCAAGCTTTCTTTATTTCAACAATATAATTTCAGTGCGAGCAGAGTAATTTTGTTGCTATTTTAGGAGATTATCAGATGGTGTTACAGGAATGCCAGGAGATCACCAAAGGGTTTCCCTTTCAGACGATGTCATCCTCATCCTGTTATGCTCCTGTGCTGGCCCCGTTTTGTCTTCATTTCTTCTTATTCATGGCTTAAGCTGTGAACAGACTGATGGTTCTGTTCCTGTCACAGAACAACGGGTGAGTGAAAAGGTGCCCCATTCCTGTAGCGCGATGCCAGCCGCAGTGGGAGGTCCATTTCAGAACACTTCTGGGTGTGATTGGGACATCCAGGTAAGTGGCACCCTTTTTTGTACCCTCTCAAGGTTACTTTGTATTTTTTAAGTTTGTTTTTGTGCTTGGTATCACTTTTGGATGTATTTTTGGATTTTATTTTTTAAATTTCCCGTGCACGCATCCTATTGCGAGGTCCAGGATTTCAACCAGGAAGTGAATACAGCCTTCAAATTGCCTGTCAAATTGCCTATGTGCCTTCAAATTGCCTGTCAACTTATGCTGACCCCATGAATTTCATAGGGTGTTCTTAGGCAAGGAATACTCAGAGGTGGTTTTGCCATTTGCTTCCTCTGAAATGTAGCCTACAGCAGTGGTTCTTAACCTGTGGTTGGAAGGCTGCCCAGCCCACCTCCTCCCTGCAGTGGAGCAGCCACATGAAAGGAACCAAGGCAAATGCTGGCTGGCTTGGGCTGCACATTGCTATTCAATCTGCTCCAGCCACAAACTTGCAGAAAGAAGCAGGAGAAAAGTTTTTTCCTCACCCTCCAGTTTCTCTGAGGGAAGGTTTAATGGGTGGTGTAATTGTATTATTATCATTATCATGTATTATCGTGTATTATTATTATCATGTGTTATTATTATTATTGTTGTTATTGTTGTTTTAAATGGGTTAAGTCTTTTTTAATGAGTTAAGTCTTGGGGGTCTGCGGTAACAAAAGATATTTAAAGGGGATCCCTGGTAAAGAAAATGTTAGGAGTTACTGGCCCACAGTAATCAATATTGGTTGACAGTCTCCCATCCAACAACTAACCAAGGCTGATCCTGCTTAGCTTCCAAGATCAGATGGGACCTGTTACCTTTAGTATATTTAGGCCACAGTGTCACTAGTGGTAGGGTCTCCCAAATCAAATTGGCACCTTTAGTCTGGCTCTTCCTGGTGGGACTCATGCTGCTTATGCAGTCTTTATCTCCTTCCTTCCCCCCACTTTAAAAAAAGCATTTATTAAAACAGACCATTTAGTGGTAGTTTTTAAAACAGTTTTTAAAATCTCTATTTTTAGAATTTATTAATTGTTCAGTGACATTCTTCATCTCCTTCCCCCCACTTTAAAAAATGGATTTATTAAAACAGACCATTTAGTGGTAGTTTTTAAACAGTTTTTAAAATCTCTATTTTTAGAATTTATTAAGATAAATTGTTCAGTGACATTCTTCATCAGATGGAATTGCAATCTGGAAATCTGGCATGGTTTCTTCACCTCATCTCTTTATTTGAGGGATTTGCAAGTCTGCTGATTATCTGAGCATCAAAATTTGTGGATAGTATTGTCCTAACAGGAAGGCACAACATCAACATTCTCCTTAAGGAATCTTAGCATTGGAATTTAAAAGCAGTTGGAAAATAAACATGTGTTGTAACAGTTAACAACACCTCTGAAAAAGAATTTTATAGTGTTTAATGTCTTTTTATGGGGGAGGGTGGGGGTGGGTGGTGTTTTTAGTCATTATTATAATGTTAATGCCCCGATTGTTTTTTGTTTTTAGCAGAGGGGCGGGGTATAAATAAATGTTTATTATTATTATTATTATTATTACTATTATTATTATTTAAAGCTCAGGAGGCATGTTTCTGGCTGAAGGGAGAGGTTTTCTCCCTTCCCTTGGCTCAGCAGTGCTGCTGTTCTCATGCTCTCCCATTGCAAAAAGAGGCACTTGAAGAAAGTGACAGAGGCACTTGAAGCAAGCAATGGGGGGGGCGGAGAGCGGGTGGAAGCTGTGCTCCCTAACCAGGGGAAGGGAGAAAACTTCTCCCTTTGGCCAGGAACTTGCCTCCTGAGCTTTAAAATGCTTGTGGTGGCAATGGTGGTGGCAGCGGCGAACAAAAATCCACAGGGACAGTGAAGACAAGTAACCAATGTCCATACATTGAATAAATACTGCACAGACCTTCAGGGCAAATGTGGGGGCATGAGGGGCAGGACTCTATTCAGACTTTTGGCCCCACGTGTAGACAAGCCCACAGACTTTAAGTGTCAGGTTGCAGCAACATTTCTATAGTAAACAATACAATAAAGCTTGAGCTGGGAAAGAATGTGATTTTCCTCTAGCTTATTGCACTGCAGCTGTATGTATTTGTCTATGACAAGCGAGGTAAACAGCAACTGCTTCTAGAACCCCTTACTGAGCATGGACTTTATTAGATGCAGCAAATATGGTGTCATAACCACACCTAATTAATGCAAAAGGGCATGCATATCAAATCAGATGGCTAAGCTCTCAATATACCATATCTCCTGTGGTGCTTTTTTGCCAGTATTGCTGGCATTTGAAACCTTGTGCCATTGTGTTCATGTGAATACAGTGTCATGACAGAATACTTCTGGGTGAGATCGCAACAGCCAGGTAGGGGATGCCCTTTTTTTGAACCTCCCTGGTTTACTTTTAAGTTATAAAGTGTGTTTTTGTGCTTGTGTCTACGTTTTGTGTGTTTCCTTTCCTTTATGTTTTAAATTTACTGCATTTGAATCTTCTTGCAAAAATTGCTGAGTTCACAAGTGCAGAAGTGAATGGAGCTCTGTTCACTCTCTGTCAATGCTGGGGCTGTCTATTAATGGATAAAAAAGGTAGGTCTGATAGGAAGGGTTCTTTTGCTGGCAGAAAAATGGTTTAAAATATGCCAGCAAAAGAACGTTAGAAGAGGCTCGTCTGATAAAGTCCCATGTTTGAACAATAAAAGAGATAAAAGGGAGAGCACATAAAGCTGTATCTCCAGGTTCCTCAAGCATCTTTTAAAAAAGCCTAGATCTGTAAGTTTGGCCATCAAAATGAAACTCATAACAAAAGCGGAGGTTGATGAAAAGGGGGGGGGAATCAACCGTGGATGCATTTCGGAAGAAGTTTTCAAGTGGTTTCTAGAAGGTTCAGATGTTTTTGTTTACTTATGTAAGTCTTTCCTGACCTAGTTGTTTCATTTCACCTGTGCATACTGTTAGTTTTAGATAAAAAGTTTGCTGAAACATGCTGAAGTGCTCTTCTTTTTTGTGGTGCAGGAACCTATTCCTGTTCTTTCCATGTTATTTCTGCCTCCGGTACCAAATGCTAAGAAACACAAAGAAGTAATGCCCAGGAACACACTGACTTCATTAACTGAGGTATACCTTTATTTATTTACATTACCCAATCAGTATCATATTATGCATGTACATATATATATATATACTCCCCTTTGGGAGGGACACAGATGTCTCATTTTCTAGGCACATATATATGCTGACCTTTCAGAGTCTTGGCTTACATCTTATGTACATTATATGTTGGTAAGTACATTCTCATATCTTACTGAGAACTGCAATATAGCATCTGTTGAGGGATTCTATACATCTGTAACAGGCACCTGTAGAGAAAACCATACACTTCCACAGGCAATTCTCTATATATCAAAACTAGAGGCATCTGTTACATCTTTTTCATAACAGGCATTGTACTATAGTGAAGCATCTAATAGCCTCACTATCCAGCATTATCAGATAGGGTACTTATCTTTGGAACAGCACAGTAGGTCTCTGTTAGAAAGCAGTAGCAAACTACTGGCCAGTTTATCTTTGGCATTTTATCTTTGGTGTGGTCAGAGGCCCACCCTGAACAGAGGCACCTTCTCTTTACAGAGCTCACACTCAGGTTGTTTACACTTTTTGCTCCATTGGAGTACTGCCAGGGTATGTGCAGATATGTCACTACCACTAATTAGATAAGATTTTAATTGGTCTCTTGTCCTCAAGCCAATTAGACATGACTTGTAGTAGTCCATTTGTTCTTTCCCTCCTATGCAGTATCTTGCTTTACCTTATGTAATGCTACTCGTGATCCGCTGCTCACACTGCTCACTCTCCTGTCTGTCTTACTTTCACCCTCACCTCACCTCATGCCCTCATGGTATGCCCCTGGCTTGCTTCTTGTGTGTCACCACTTTTACCACTGGCTCTCCCATCTTTCTTAGTCCATTCCTCACCTCAGCATGTGTGTTTACTGTGTGCCCTTCACTTGCCTCTTGAGGTCTGTTGCTCACACTGATCAATCTTTTGTGTCTCCCATTTCCTCCCTTGCCTCACTTTGCACTACCCTCTCTTGCTTCTTGCATTTTGCTGGCCACACCACTCACTTTCTCATCTCTCCTTCTCCCTCCTTCACCTCACTTTGCACTCTCAGGGCACACCCTTGCTTCTGCTCACACTGCTCACTCTCCAATCTTTCCTATTCCCTCCCTTGCCACAACCCATGCCTTCACATTGCACCCCTGGTTCACTTGGAATCTGGTCCAAATGGTGGTCCAAATGGACAGTTGGTGGCAAGCGTAGACCTCGGGTAAAACCCAGCTATCCAGTGGAGATTGCAGCCATGAAATCAGAAAAAGACTAGGATTGGGTAGGGCAGCTATGAAAGAATTAGATAAGATCATAATATGCAAAGATATAACGCTGAGCACTCAAGTCAAGATCATTCAAGCAATCATCTTTCCTATCACCATGGGGTTGTCCAAACAGTGAAAAAAAAATCCTCACAGAATGCGAGGAGAATCCTAACTGTCTTAATGGCCATCTGTGTTGTTTCACCTTATTGTGAAGGAGGGGGGTCAAAACCAGCAAAAACTCTGCAAGAAAAGCCTTCATGGCTTTTCCTGGAGTTTTAAAAAAACTCAGAGGTAAATGTGCACTCCCGACCATCAAAAGTTAGTAACATGCGGGCTAGACAATGCAACTGTTAGGTGGATTTGTAATTGGTTGATGGGCCACATCCAAAGGGTGCTCACCAACGGCTCCTCTTCATCCTGGAGAGAAGTGACCAGCAGGGTGCCACAGGGTTCTGAACTGGGCCCAGTGCTATTCAATATCTTTATCAATGGCTTGGATGAGGGAATAGAGGGCATGCTTATCAAGTTTGCAGATGACACCAAATTAGGAGGGGTAGCTAAGACCCAACAGGACAGGATCAGAATTCAAAATGACCTTAACAGATTAGAAAGCTGGGCCAAAACTAAAATTAATTTCAACAGGGAGAAATGTAGGATACTATACTTGGGCAGTAAAAATGAAAAGCACAGATATAGATATAGGATGGGTGACACCTGGCTTGATGGCATTACATGTGAAAGGGATGTAGCAGTCTTAGTGGACCACAAACTGAACATGAGTCAGCAGTGTGATGCGGCAGCTAAAAAAAGCCAGTGCAATTCTAGGCTGCATCAATAGGAGTATTGATATAGGTCAAGGAAAGTAATAGGGTCACTCTATTCTGCTTTAGTCAGACCTCACCTGAAATACTGTGTCCAGTTCTGGGCAGCACAATTCAAGAAGAATATTGAGAAGCTGGAACGTGTCCAGAGGAGGGCGACCAAAATGGTAGGAGGTCTGAAAGCCATGTCCTATGAGGAATGGCTTAGGTAGCTGGGTATGTTTAGCCTGGAGAAAAGAAAGTTAAGAGGGGACATGATAGCCATGTTTAAATATTTGAAGCGGTATCATACTGAGGATGGAGCAAGCTTGTTTTCTGCTGCTCCAGAGACGTGGACATGGAGCAATGGATTCAAACTACAGGGAAAGAGATTCCATCTAAACATTAGGAAGAACTTCCTGACAGAAAGAGCTGTTCGGCAGTGGAATGCACTGCCTCGTAGTGTGGTGGAGTCTCCTTTTTTTGGAGGTTTTTAAGCAGAGGCTGGATGGTCATCTGTCGGGCATGATTTGATTGTGTATTCCTGATGGCAGGGGGTTGGACTGGATGGCCCTTGAGGTCTCTTCCAACTCTATGATTCTATGAAGACAGCCCGACCAAATTGTTCTGCAGTCTGGAGGGGAAGAATAGACCTTCTGATTGGTTGGGGATGTGCAGGCCTGATCCTGCTCTTTACTCTTTTTTTTCTTGATAGAACGGACCCACTGATGGCAGCCATGAGGAGGGGGAGAATAGTTCTCTCCCACCACCCCGCGATGACTTTCCGCCACTGCCACTTGGACTGGGTCCAGGGAGGCTGGCTCTTTCCTCCCTGTCCCCACGGAAGCCTTCCTGCCACTGCTGGGACGAGGGAGGGAGAGGATGGCTCTTTCCTCTCTCCCACCTTGTGGATGCCTTACTCTTTCAAAAAAAAAAAAAATTAACAAAATACAGAAGTTAAGAAGTAATTAAATTATCAAAAAATAAAAACCAGTTAAGACATGAACCATAAAAAACAACCACAGCACAATAAAATAACAGATAGAAAATCCAGCACGTTATATAAGGCCCATCCTGCATAAACCATCAATCTTCAAGCATCTGTCAAAACAGAAATGTCTTCATTAGTTTATGGAAAGAGTGTAGGGAAGGAACCAGGGCTTTATCATACCAACCTGTTGTTTAAGCAAATGGAAACATACCAGCATGGAAACAATCTACGGTGCCACTTTGGTGATGCATGTTCCCACAATCAGTCTCCCACACTGCCTTGCTTGATCCCATGTTCCTGTCCATGGCTGTCCTACATATCATATGCACACTGTTTATTTTTTTTTAAAAAAATAATGCTGTAATTGTGCAGTTTTGGTGCTTCTTGCAAATACAGGGCACTGACATAATCACGGCATGCTGGTGACCTACCACAGCATCACAAATGCACAATTACAGCAAAACAAATAAATAAAGTAAAATCAAATAGAAACTGGGGAATCGAGTAAAAGCAACATGGCTTCATCTTGCTTGGGTATAGGGAGGGGGAGAAGAGGAGAACCATGTCCCCTCGCACAACATGACTGCTGGAATTTGGGAACTGCAGCGGAATGAAATTATCACACCAGAAAAAATACCTGAAGAGCAGTGATACTGGAGCCATTACCGAGTTTCCCCCATCAATGAAAAATATAAGCCAATAATGATGGAACTGCAGTGCAACAATGGGAGAATCATGACATCATGTGATAAGGAAAGATCAATCACAGAACTAAGCTAGTGCAATCATGCAGCAAACCTATGGTGTGATAAAGTCCTCAGTCAATGGACTTTTTTGGACGTCTAAAATGCAACAGAAGCAGCCTCGCCACGTTGTGAGGCTGCTGCGCTGCAGGGCATCCCTTTCACATGATGCCCGTCCCTGTCAGTATTGTTGCGGTACCGCAGGGGCATTTGAGTGTTATATTTCGGCGATTTTTACTCACAAAAGTTGATCGTGAGTAAAAATCGCTGAAATATAACACTCAAATGTCCCTGCGGTACTGCAACAGTACCGGCAGGGACGGGCGTCATGCGAAAGGGACGCCCTGCAGCGCAGCAGCCTCGCAACGTGGCGAGGCTGCTTCCATTACATTTTAGACGTCTGGAAAAGTTCAATATATCCAGTCTGGTAAGGATGTCCCAGAGCCTGGAGGCAGCTACCGAGAAGGCCCTCTAACAAGTTCCTACCAGATGTACCTGTGAGGATGGTGAGACAGAGAGAAGGACCTCCCCAGAAGATTTTAAAACACAGGGAGATTTGTAAGGGAGATTGCAAATAACCTTCAAATAACCTGGACCTGAGCCATGTAGGGCTTTATAGGTCATCACCAGCACTTTGAACGGTGTCCAGAAATGGACCAGAAGCCAGTGAAGCTGTTGCAACAAGGGAGTTGTGTGCTGCCTGTAGCCAGCCCCAGCCCCAGCCCCAGATATTTACATCTGGACACCCACCACCTCTAAGGAAAATTGCCTCCATCAGCTTTGTAGCTATGAGATTTAGCAGGATGGAAGAAATAATGTAAATAACCTGGAGCAGGGCTGGTGAGGGGGCATGGCCTAAGAAGGGTGGGCAGGTGGGTGTTGGTTGCGATGGCTGGGGGAGACTCTCCGAATTTAGACTTAGAGGTTTTGAGTACAGGTGGCCTAAGAGCTGGAAGTTTTCTGCTGCTGACACAAGAGGTCATCATACTGTCAGTTCAGAGCTTGGAAATATTACTGCAACTCACCATATCTCCCATCTGTCACAGCCAATGGCCATACTGACTGTGGGATTCTAGGAGCTGTAGTCCAAAAAAGTAACTCACCCAGGGCTCTTTCACACAGTTATAGAGCTATGGGCTCATTTACACGGCAGTTTTTAATGTGATAGTTTGCACTTTAGCGCTTTTCGCACCAATGCCGGATAGTTTACATGATTTAGTGAGAAATCGGTCGATCTGTTTATTTTCCTGCTTTGCAGTTCACACAAGCAAAGGTGGGGGGGCGTGGCCTCCAAAGCACATCTGGGAGAAGATGCCGGAAAGATGAGAGGGAGGGAGGGAAAGAGAGAGAGAGAGAGAGAGAGAGAGAGAGAGAGAGAGAGAGAAAGAGAGAAAGTGCTGGGATCTTTCCTTCCTCTGATTACCAGAGGAATGACTGCTAAGTTTAAATGCCTTAGCAGGGAGTGCTCCCTCTTCTTCCCAAAGTGAGAAGGGTGGGAGGAAGGAGGCAGCCTTTCAGCTTTGAGGAGCCGTCCCCCGTCAAGCCCCCCTTCCCTTCACCCACTTTCCCTCTCTCTCTCTCTCTCTCTCTCTCATACACACACACACACACACACACACACACACACGGGATCACAGGAGCACGAGCAAGCAAACAGCTGGAGTAGCAGATTGCTACTCAATATCCCTCCTCCCCCCCGTCTCTCTCACACACATACACACACAGGCTAACTGGGGGTTCTTCAGCCGCAGCAGCCAAGCAAGCCGGGAGGCAATAACAGTGGCTGGATCTTTTCATTTGAGGCGCCTCCATCCCCTCCCTGGTCAGTCCAATCCCCTCCGTGGTCAGTTCAACCAAGCATGGCTCAGCTCTGCTGTTGTTGTTTTGGGAAGATTGCTGGTAATTCATACAGACTTCTCCGAAGTGGTAGTTCACACAATCGATAGTGTGCTAGGTCGCGCTACTTTTCAAAAAAGTCAGGAAAAGTTCTGAAATTCTTTATTATGCTACTAATGGGGTTTTGTGCCCCCTCCCTCTGAAAGAGGTGACTTTTAAAATTTTGCTTATTTTAATATTTTACCTTTATGTGTTTTTCTTGTGAGTTTTAAAAATGATTTTAAATTATATTTTATGTAATTTTGTGAGCTGCCTTGGATCCCTTCTGGAAGAAGGGTGGCATATAAAACAAACAAACAGACAAACAAACAAACAAATCTTTTCATATTCTCCAACCCCATCAAAATCTAGCTGAAAGAATGGAAAAATTTAGCACTCCTGTTTCCAGCCTCTTGAAAAACCTAGCACTCCCATCTTCAGCCTCTTGGGAAAAAAAGAAAGGAGAAAATTAAGCCAGCAGCAAAATTTCTTCCAAGAGACAAAATGTTTCTGTAGATCTCCTAGATATCCTTTGCCAAGTTAACATCCGGAAAATTTCTCATATCATCTTAAGGCAAACATGAATCATGACTGATTTTCCATTTCTAATCAGCTGCCTTATAAGCAGTTCTGAAAAGATCATATCAGACCATAGTTACAGCAACAAAAAAGAAATTTCAGAGCACACATTATATTGCTTTTTCAGTATAAAGACAAAATTTCATATTTGCTGCATCCAGAGCTGACAAATGCCAGTGATGTGGTTTGTGTTAGTGCAAATTTTGCTCTCTGAGTATGGAAAGTTTCTGTATTGTTCACTGGATCAAGATGCTTTCTTAATAAAAGAAGCCCCTGCCTTTCGACGGCTCATTATCTGATGACTTGCTCTTTTGATACTTGCAAATCAAGGACAAGTTTCATTCATTTGATAAGGAATCAATTCTTTTGACAGTTCTTGCCTACCAAGACTTGCTTGGGACTAACCGTGCATGCACATGCTGCTTGCAAAGCAAGTGGTGGGGAGACAGTCCCAAGTGAGCCACCATAATTATCTCACGTTCCCTACATGGGTTCTGCTTTTTGACCAATTCTGGTTTTGTTAACACTACTGCAGTCCTTAACATGTTGAATAAGTGGGGGCTTCCTGTAATTGTGTTTGATGGCTTGCAGGTACAAGCTACCTCACATATCCCTACTGTACACTGGGAAAAGCAATGGAGGACACCATGACAGACACAGTTACCTGGGACTAAGCCCTACTGAATTCAGGAGAGACTTTGGACTTAATTAGACCATCCAAATACGGTGTCATAAGAACACCTAATGATTGTGAAAGGGCACGTGTACCAGACAACGTCGCCCTTTCGTGATCATGTCCAGTCTATATCCCATCCTATTTTATTGATGGCTCAAGCAGTCAATTGATCCCTGTGGCACTTTTGTGCTGGCGTTGTTGGTGTTTGAATCCATGCACCATTGTACTCACGTGAATGCAGCATCAATGGCCGGTCTGGCAAGAACACATCCGGGTGAGACTGCAACATCCAGGTAGGAGATACACTTTTTATGACCCTCCCCCATTTACTTGGAAGTTTTAAAGTGTGTTTGTGTGCTTCCTTTTACTTTTTGAGTGTTATTTTTGTTTTTATTTTTGAATTTCCCATGCAATGTATTCTCACAAGAATACGTGGGATTTAATAGAGGAAGCAAATAGAGCTCCATTCACTACTCATTCATTGCTGGGAAGCCTTTTTGTTGGAAAATCCAGCATTCTTCCTGCACCCCCTGACTTGCTTGCTATTAGAGCAAGTAAGTCTCAGGGAAGTTTTAGGTATCTCTTGCATGCCAAGAGTTCCTCCCCCTTCTCCTCGCCCTATCCTTAGTGGGCTTGGTTTGGAGTCAAAGACACAACCAAGCCATATGATCATGTGACCCAGGTTTACCTCGTGGTCTAAGGTCTTTTATGACTTTTTGTTCTACCTCCAAGGAAGAAGGATGCATTCCCCTGCATGTGTGTAGGGATGTCTGCCTTTCCCTTTTTCCCAGTCTCACCGAATGGTGAGTCAAGACTTCTGTCCTAACCTAAATTCTTTAGCTTCCTATGAATATGTACATTCAAAGCCATTAGTAAAAGCTTAAGTATTTCTTTCAAGAAGAAGTTGTTTGTTTTCATACTATCGTGTCACCTCATAGAATCACAGAGTTGGAAAGAGACGACAGGGACCATCGAGTCTAACCCCCTGCCATGCAGGAATATACAATCAAATCATTCCCGACAGATGGCCATCCAGCCTCTATTTAAAAACCTCCAAAGAAGGAAACTCCACCACACTCTGAGGCAATACATTCTACTGTCAAACAGCTCTTACTGTCAGCTCTTACTCCTAATGTTTAGGTGGAATCTCTTTTCCTGTAGTTTGAGTCTACTGCTCCGTGTCCTAGTATTTGGAGCAGCAGAAAACAAGCTTGCTCCATCCTCAGTACTACATCCCTTCAAAAAAAGCTATCATATCACCACTTAACCTTCTTTTCTCCTGGGTAAACATACCCAGTTCCCTAAGCTGCTGCTCATAGGGCATGGCTTTCAGACCTCCCACCATCCTGGTCGCCCTCCTCTGGACACATTCCAGCTTGTCATTATCCTTCTTCAGTTGTGGTGCCCTGAACGGGACACAGTATTCCAGGTGAGTTCTAACCAAATCAGAATAGAGTGGCACTATTACTTCCCTTGACCTAGACACTATATACTCCTATTGATTCAGCCTAGAATTGCATTGGCTTTTTAAGCTACCACATCACATTGCTGACTTATGTTCAGCTTGTGGTCTACTAAAACTCCTAGATTCCTTTCACATGTAATGCCATCAAACCAGGTGTCATCCATCCTATATCTGTGCACTTCATTTTTACTGCCCAAGTGTAGTATCCTACATTTCTCCCTGTCGAAATTCATTTTGTTAGTTTTGGCCTAGCTTTCTAATCTGTTAAGGTCATTTTGAATTCTGATCATGTCCTCTGGGGTATTAGCTACCTCTACTAATCTGGTGTCATCTGCAAACTTGATATGTAAGCATGCCCTCTATTCCCTCATCCAAGTCACTGATAAAGATGTTGAATAACACTGGGCCCAGGACAGAACCCTGTGGCACCCTGCTGGTCACTTCTCTCCAGGATGAAGAGGAGCCATTGGTGAGCACCCTTGGGGTTTGGTTGGTCAACCTTCAGCAAGCTAAACAAACCCAGATCCCCAAGTTGTTCATCATAAGGTTTGGTTTCTGGGCCTGTAATCAACTTGGTCACCCTTCTCTGGACATGTTCCAGCTTGTCAGCTTGAGGACCAGCCTCAGTCTTAGGTGGCATGGAACTACCTAGCAGCTTACACCCAAGTGGATTCTGCAGCTGCCACTCAGCAGATGAGTCAAAGGGGATTGATGCTCATTAGATAACGTTTGGGCTACAAGATACCTAGATCCACACCTCATGGCAGGCCAACACTGCTTCTGCTACTGTTGTTATTATCATTGTTGTGTGTCTTCAAGTAATTTCTGACTTATGGTGATCCTAAGGCAAACCTTAGGTTGTTTTGGCAAGATTTGTTAACAGGGTGTTTGCTTTTTTCTGAGGCTGAAAGAGTGTGACTTGCCTAGGGTTACTTAGTGAGTTTCCATGGCCAAGTGGGGATTTGAACCCTGGTCTTCCAGAGTCCTTATCCAACACTCAAGACCACTACAGCACATTGGCTCTCAGGCCAGCACTGTCTAGCTATAATAAATAAAATTATGGCCTTTTGGTTTCCAATTGTACTTTACATGTTTGTATTTTGCTTTTCTCTGTCAGTGCCATCACTTCACCACTGGACCTGTAACTATAGCCAGCAAAAGAGAGAAACAGGTGGGATGTGTTTCTAACTGAGCAGGTGCAGAGCAAGGGAGATGATGTATGCTAGTTTGTATTCATTGCTTAGAATGTAGGCCCTAATTGGTTTTTGTTTTGTTTTGTTTTTTGTTTTGCTGGCTTGGTTCACACAAAGAGAAAGACACAACAGTGACTCCAGTTCTGTTACAGCAGTTGTGCAAGAGCTTACTGGAGTTTTAACTAAACAAAATGATGACCTTTCCTAGTAGCGAGGAGACGTGAGAAATTTAATTCCCAGGACTTTGTGGCCTTGCATCTGCTGCATGTTGATATTAGGACACCCTAGCATGTCAGTATAGCCTGTTTTCTGTCACTAACATTTTCAGGGGTTCCCCAGATATGACCTGTCCCAGAGACCCTACTTGGATTGTGTCTGCCTATTTATTTAAAATGTCCTCAAGTAAACTCCAAACTCCCACCCCTGTATTCCCTTGTGAAGCTTCTATAGAAAAAAAAAATCTTGTTCTGCTTTTCTGTACAGCTCAACTGAAGAACTGTATTCTCCCATACAAACCTTCCAGAGACTCTGAGAACTTTGAAGGAGGTCTTTGGTGTGTCCACTACACCAGTGATACTCAAAGTGGTTGAAGATTATCAGACTGGAATGAAAAAAGCATTCCTGTCCCACAATCTCCATTCCTGGCCCTGTTCTGTCTCAGTCCCACCACAGTCACTCTCCCCGCCACACTTACCTTCTCTTCTGATGACAGGGCAGCCCAGGAGTGAATGGAGCTCTAACAGAGCTCCATTCACTTCCTGGAGTTAAATCCCTCGGATTCTCACAAGAAGATGCAAGCACGGGAAATTAAAAAATAAAAACCAAAATATACACAAAAAAGTTACAAAAAGGACACACACACCCACACTTTAAAACTTCCAAGTAAACCAGGGAAGTTTTTAAAAGTTGTCACTTACCTGAATGTCCCAATCTCACCCAGAAGTGTTCTGGCACAGACTTCCCATTGATGCTGGGATCTCACCATCATAACGGGGTATCTTGTTGCACACTGTCAAATCTGTGAGAGAAACAGAATGGGGAATGTATTGATGGCTTCTCCTGTCAATAAAAAGCAGCGCCGGTGGAATGGCAGTAGAATGGGTGCATAACGAGGGGGGAACAATGTTGTCTGAAAAGGGAGCCCTTTTGCGATCTCCTGGCATTCATGTAATGACACTTTTAACACATCTGATAATCTCCATTGTCCATGGACTGGTGCTGCTGTGTGTGCTACTGGCTCCTATTTCTGCATGTTTCCACGAAAGAAAGAAACAGTTTGAGTGCTAGAGTTGGAAAGGGCCATCTAGTTCAAACCCCTGCCATGAAAGAATACCAACTAAAGCACCCCTGAAAGATGCTCATCTGAACTCTGTTTAAAGACCTCCAAAGATGGAGAATCCACCATCTCCAAGGCAATCCAGTAGAAAAGTTCTTTCTAATGTTCAGGTGGAATCCCTTTTCTTTTATTTTGAATCCATTAGTTTGTGTCCTAGTCTCTGGAGCTGCAGAAAGCAACCTTGCTCCATCTTGTAGGCAATGAACACAAATATGGAGCCAGTCACTGGTGCATTAGGAAAAAGATGCTGCCAGTCATTGGTATCAAACTACAACAACAGTGTAATAAAGATGCTTTCTTATATACTTTGCTATAATTGTGCAGTAGGGCTAGACTTCTAGTCTCAGTCCTGCCACCCTTGCAGGAGCATTGGGTGGGAATGTAAGACAGGGTTTGCTGAGTGGTTCTTTCTAGGCTCTAGGACTCCATGACAGGAGAGGCTAGGCTGGTCTGCTCCCCATTGGCCTTCTGGCAGCAGGCTTTATTCAGGTGAACTTTGAGCAGTTAGCTAGTTGCTGTGGAAGGGACTTCTAAGGGGTTGTCTATACTGCAAAAATACTCCTCATATAATTTGAGAATGTGGTTTGTCTTAATGAGATCCAGCATCAGTCCACTGTATTTGGAAGGAGGGGTGACAAATACAGCAAAAACTTTGCAGGAAAAGCTTTTGTGGCTTTCCCCAAAGTTTTTAAAAAGCTCAATGGGGAATGCACATTCTCACTCATTGGGACAACCGATTCCATTTGATGCACATTCCTGATAAGAGTGGGAGTGGAAAGCTGATTGGTCAGATGTGCAAAGGGGGCTTAGCTCGCTAACAAGGCAAACCCTCGAAACCGCCATGTTGGATTTTCACCATAGCGATTGTGTGCTCAAGTGACGGAATAGCCTTTTTTCCTATTTATTTAAGAGGAATATCACACACCTCGGATATGCTTTTTTAAAAAAATACTGTGTGACAGCAGCAACTAGTGACAATAAAAATGTGATTAATTCACTTATGCCTGCCATCTTGATTTGCAGGTATGCCTGTTTGAACAACGAACACAGATAGTGGCGATCGTGGGGGCAAAGCGGGAAGGGGACGAGGCCAGTTTGCTCCTCCCCCTTCCTTCACCCCTGCAATCGCCGCCATGGTGACAGGAGCCTTCCCAGAGAAAGGGATGCCCTCACCCCTCCCCTCCCCCATCACCAACCACAGATAATTGAATCCGCGGTTGGCGAATCAGCAGATACAGGGGTGCTACTGTACTCATATATATATATATATATATATATATATATATAAGAGTTAATACTGTACCTTAACTTTTATCAAAAAAGGAACCATCCCTTTCTCTCACTAGAATGGCGAAAGGCCTTTTTGACTGCCTGGGTGGGAAAATGGAGGTGGCGGTGGTGTCTAGGGGTCCCCTGAGATGGTGCTGTCACTCTCCTCTCTTCACAGAATGACCCTTGACTTATCCACGGGTCACATCGAAATCCATAATTTTGGCCCCCAACCCTGCCCTCGACTTATACATGGGGTTGACCTATACAGAAGTTTATACGGTAATGAGAATGTGCATGCCTTATGATTAACATGTTCCCTTCCAACAACGGGATTTTCTGCCTCAGCAATCAGATATGCAAATTAAGCCCATATTTACCTTCCAGTGACCAGTCATGAAAGAAAACATACTGAATGCAAGGTAGGTAGATTAAGAAAAAACACATGTTATGACAAACAGACATTGTTCACCACTTGAAGAAGCATCTCTGCAAAAGTCATACTAAACATGTGTTATCTAGTTTGATTCTCACATTCAAGAAAGTGCCTGTTTAATAGTAGGCCTGTTCAACTAATTGATCATCTCACCATCTTATTATGCCCACCTCACTGTATGAGAGCTCTCTTCCTCTTGAGGAAATAATAGGAGTGGGCACAATATATGTATGCCCTGATGAACAGGACAGTAGTCATAACACGACACTTCTATCAACTACAGTCTGTTGTACTGAAAGTTATAAAAGTGCCTTTCAGAGTTTATTCAAGTTGTTATATATGACCTAGGAGATTTTCAGACAGGCAAAAATCGCCCCTTGCCGCGCGAGCAGCCTCCCGAAACTGCTGCGCGGCAAGGGTCTTTTTCGGACGACGCTGTGCCTCTAGCGAACCCGTCCGTGTCACTTCCGTGAAGCTTGGGACGGCTCCGCGTCATATTTCAAGCACGGAGGCTGCCCGTGATTGAAATATGACGCGGAGCCGTCCCAAGCTTCACGGAAGTGACACGGACGGCTTCGCTAGAGGCACAGCGTCGTCCGAAAAAGACCCTTGCCGCGCAGCAGTTTCGGGAGGCTGCTCGCGCGGCAAGGGGCGATTTTTGCCTGTCTGAAAATCTCCATAGTCTTCTTTGGCCTGTACCATGAGAAGTGAAGAGAGACATTTCTTACAGACTTCTCCATTTGAAGGACTCCCTGTACATTGGGGTGAGGAAATTGTGGCTCATGAGTCACATGTGATGCTGGACTCCATTTGTGGACCCTAAAGCCCCCCACCAGTCTCCAAAGTTTCCAAAACCACCAATTGGATTTGGTTGGTGCAATTTTCTGGTGAAAATTTCCTGAAAAACCACACACTAAGCCTCCTGAATGCACAAAAACATGCAAAACTCCCCCCTCCCAGCCCTCCCAGCCCCCCTTCCAAATACTTTCTTTTTCCTCTGCATCCAGTCACCATTTTAGCTGAGACGGGGGGGGGAGGGGAAGAAGGCATTTTGGTAGATTCTGAATAAGATGCAAGCCACTAGGCCGGGAATTGTCCATCCATGTATGGTACATTGAAAAGTCACTGAGGTGGGGCTGGGGAGAGGAGAAGGAAGGCTGGGGCAGTCACTGATGCTGTGCACACGATGCTGTTCTGTGTGCACACCAAAAGCAGCCACTGTCACGGGGCACAAAGCAAGAGAGGAAGAGAGGGAAGTGAGTGTCAGGGTGGGGAGGGAAGGCTGGGGCTTGTGTTTAGCAGCCGCAACTGCCTTTGGTGTCCTCATGGGGCAGAGAGGGAGAGAGGAAGAGAAGGAAGTGAGTGTTGGGGTGGGGAGGAGAGGCAGGGGCATGTGTGGTGGCAGCTGCCCTCAGGGTGCATGTACATACAGTAGTACAGTATATATAGTAGTTTGATACTATCTGTGGTTTCAGACATCCACTGGGGGTCTTGGATTGTATCCCCCACAGATAAGGGGGGCCTACTGTACAGCACAATTCTGCAAGGCCTAATCCACTTCAGCAGTTTTCAAAAGCCTGCTGGAATAAAACAAAAAGTCTTAACCTGTCTGCAGAAAGATAGCAAGAAGGGTGCCATTCTAACTATTCTCAGAAGTGAGTTCGAGAGCCTGGGAGCAGCAACCAAAAAGGCCCTCTCCTGTGTCCCCACCAGATGTACCTGCAAGGGTGATGGGACAGTGAGAAGGGCCTCTGCAGAGGATCTCAAAACACAGGAAGGGTCATATGGGAGAATACGGTCCTTCAGATAACCTGGATCTTAATCATTAGCTAACACACATTGGAAACTGTTTAATGCAGTGTAGATGTGTAAATAGCTATTGCTTAAAACAATTTGTAAGCCGCTCTGATAGCCTTGTGGCTGAAGAGCGGGGTATAAATAAATAAATAAATAAAATAATACATAAATAAAATATAGGACTTTAAAGGTTATAACCAGCACTTTGAATTGTGCCTGGAAACCAACCAGCAGCCAGTGGAGCTGTTGCACCAAGGGAGTTGTGTGCTCCCTGTGGCCAGCCTCAGTCAACAATCTGGCTGCTGCTCTTTGGACCTACTGAAGTTTCTGAGCATATTTCAAAGGCAGCCCCAGGTAGAGCACATCATAGTAATCCAAACAGGATGTTACTAAGGTGTCTATCATCATGGCCAGATCAGACATCTGTAGGTGTACTCAGAATCAACTTGTACTGAATTCAGTGGAACTTCAACTTATCCTCCATGCTTCAGAACATGTTAAACAGCCTGAGGTCAGTAGAAAATGGCTCTTTGACTGTACCATTCAGATGGTGGAGGTGATGGGATGTTTGGTTCCTTTAAAATTTCTCTGAATTTAGAAAACCGAGACAACAGAAAGAGGCCTCTGCTAAACCTGTCACTTCCAACAGGGCTTAGGAGATGGTATCAGCTTGAGAATTCTCCCTTTTCCAAACACAACAACTTAAGAGGCTAAGATATTTCACTCATGCTTTCTGTTTTTTTCCTTCCTTGAGTTTACATCAGTTGCGGCAAACTGAGTTCAAAGTACAAAAATACAAAAGTACAAAAGCAGTTTTCACTCAGTTAAAACAACAGAGGGGAGAGGAGAGGGGACAAAGGGTGGGATTTTGCCCTTCCCGGAAGGCTCAGGCGAAAGCAAACTGTTGCAGCCTTTCCTAGCTTATGTTTTCTTCCTCATTAATAATGTTTCCCTATCTTGATCACATTTAGATGTTACTTGGTCACATGTGGAGGGTATGGACATTATCATGGCCCTAAGTACCCCAAAGGCACTGGATCCTGTCTGATCTTGGAACCTAAGCAGGGTCAGTCCTGGTTAGCACTTGGATGGGAGACCACCAATATATACCAGGCCCAGTAGACTATATTTCAAAGGAAAGAACTAGGAAACCCACCTCCGGGTACCCCTTGCCTAAGGAAACCCCATGAAATTCATGGCTTTGCAATAAATCGACAGACCAACTTGAAAGTGCAGGTGCATACTGGAACAGAATCAACATGTAACTCCACACGGGGAGATTTACGAGGCAACCTTGAGATAGGTTTTTGGTTGTGATAGGATTAGTGCAGACTGAATCTCAACAAGGTCTTCATTGGGTTTCTAATCCCAACTACAGTAGACTCATTAAATCAACAGAACTCACACACCTCTTGTCTTACTTGGTTCCCATTGTTTCATTAGGTGCACTTCAGTTGCTAGTAGCAGTTGGATTTAGCCCAGAAATTTAGCTTTTGCGAGGGTGCATCTACACTGTAGAAATAATGCAATCTGACACCACATTAACTGCCATGGCTCCACTCTACAGAATCCTGGGACTTGTAAGTTTTGTGAGGCACCAGCAGGCTTTGGCAGAGAAGGCTAAAGACCTTGTAAAACTACAAATCCCAGGATTCCATAGGGTGAAGCATCAACACTTTAAAGTGGTGTCCAACTGCATTATTTCTACAGTGTAGATGCACCTGGAGTAAACCTCCAAAGGAGGGAGTTTCTCCAGGACCAGTTTAAGGAATTTTGGGGCCCCCTGCAACACTTTATTTTGGGGGGCATATATGTTTATCTCAGAAGCTAACATAACCTATTCACAATACAGGATATTCAGATTATTACTAATAATGTTTTTGGAGGAGGAGGAGGGTTACTGGCAGGGCTGGTTTACGGCACCGGCAGCGTCAGCATCCGCAGGGGGCCCCATCATTGTGCCCCCCCCAGTAACCCTCCTCCTGCAAAAACATTATTAGTAATAATCTGAATATCCTGTACTGGGAATAGTTTAGGTTGAGTTAGGTTACACTGACCTGAGGTAAACATATGGGGCTCCCAAAATGAAGCATTGCAAGGGGCCCCAAAATTCCTTAAACCAGTCCTGGTTACTACTGCCCCCCACAATGACGGGGCCCCCTGCAGGTGCTGTAGGGCCCTTAAACCGGCCCTGTGTTTCTCCTCTAGAAACCGGAGAGCCCCTTTCTCAAGGCGAAGTAGCCCCTCCGCCTCTTTCCCGCCGTTTTATAGAGGGGCTCGAGAACGGAGGGCTTCTCCTTTAAAAGGCTGGCCAGACGCGGACGCCCCTCTCCATGAATGGAACATCCTCCCAGCTTGCTTCCCCCTCCTCCCAGATTTCCCCCTCGAACTCGGTGGTCGAGTTCATTCTGCCCAAGAGAGGGGGGGGGAAGGCAGAGGGAAGACGCCTTTCTCAATCCTTTCTGTTCCTCGCTAGCCCAAGGCTTCTTCCTCGACGGGGCGCGTTCTGGCTTCCCACTTGAGCGCCGAAGGGCAGCAGGCGGGCGGGCGAGCTCGGCTTCAACCGCGCCCTGGAAAAAGGGGACCCCCGCCGCCTCATGGCGCTTTTTGGGGGGCCGCTTTGCCCTCTGCAGCAATGGTAGAGGCAGCGGAGGAGGAGGAGGAGGAGAAGGGGTGCAGTTTAGGCAAAGAGGAGGAGACTTCAGCACCATCGCCTTCACCATCCACCCTTAGTTGAGGAGACCCGCCGCCGCCAATATTGGGACCCCCTCTTTCCACCCCAACAACCTCGCCATGTCGACCAAAGCGGAGCAGTGTAAGTGGGGGCCATTCCGCGGCGGAGGGGGGTCCTTGGCTGGGAGGAATGAGAGGGGAAGAAGGGCGGGAGAGGGGAGAAACAACGGGGGGGGGGCTGCTGGGGAGGGCGGCTTGGCCAGGGAGGGAAGGCGGCGGATGCTCTCCGTGGTGCTGGATGCGGCAAAACGGTGCCCTGGCTGCCATCCCGAGGAGGGGGGGAAGGGGGGCGGGATCTCGAAAACCTGCCAGCATTAGAGCCTCCAGAGCAGCATCCTCTCTTCCTCCTCTCCTGCTACCATGGCATTAAGATGCATCAGTGTCAACAGCTATATCTATTTAATACACAATCCCTGCCAGGATTCAAGGGTATTTGATTTTTTTTTTTTTTTGCCTCCTTGCATGGAATTCTGAGTCGACCAGAGGAAATGCAGGCCATAGATTTTATCTATCATTCAATATCTATATCTATATCTATATCTATATCTATATCTATATCTGACCTGGCTTACTGTGCTTGATCTGATTCTGTTGGAAATCTTCATGCTCTTAATGGAGGGCTTTTGGAAAAATGAAGAAAAAATGTCACTCTTCCAGAACATGGCCTCACAGCCCAGAAAAAAACCAAGGAAAATCTATGGATGCCGGCTGTGAAAGCCTTCCACTTCACAAATGCCACAATGTTAGTTAGTTCTTGTCATTCCTGCTCACACCCAATTCTGTCATGGTTGATTTTTTTTTTAAAGGCTAGATTTTTTTTTTAAAGTCTTCCTTTCTGGCTTTGCAAGTTACCAATGAGGTAATATTTACACACTCAGATAAATAGAGATGTGACTGGAGGAAGGGTGGGATTGGTCAGATCCATCTATACAAGCCATTTGTTTCTAAGACACCCTATCAAGGCACTGCAATGAAGAGTCAGCTGACTGTTTCTGTAGCTTGATTGACCAGCACTGAATGAAATGGTATAGCAGAACCATGGAAACATCAGATTACAGGGAATCCATGGATACACAGTGTAGACCAGTGCCTACCCCAGCGTCTGATATCTTATAACTAAGGTATCCATGGCCCAGTCTTACTGATCTTTCCATTCCAACCACTTAAGGGAGAAAATTCTAGAATTTCCCTTGCAAGCTTAATCCATTTCATCTTTTGGCCAGATATCTCTAAGATTCAGCTGTTCAACCTTGCTGAAGTTTAAAACCAGGTCCTCTTCAACCTTGATGAACACGGTGACCCAGTTTATTTAATGAAGGAAGGTAGCTGTTGATTCTTCGGGTCTTAATGACATAAAGAAAAATTATGTCACTGATGATTGCTGTTTTTCTTGTTATGTGCATTCAAGTTGGTTCTGACTTATGGCAACCCTATCTTAGGGTTTTCTTGGCAAGAGGTATTCAGAGGAGGGTTGTCATTGATTTCCTTTTAGGCTGAGAGTGTGTGATGTGCCCAAGGTCACCCAGTGGGGTTTCTGTGGCTGAGCAGAAATTCAAACCCTGGTCTCCAAGTGTCCTAGTCCAACACTCAAACCGCTATACCATACTGGCTCTCACTTATGATAAGACTGTGGAAACAGGAGGGAGCTTGTAGATCTTCCAGTTCATAACTCAAACTAAGATGGAATGGCACATATCTAAGGTTTTTGAACAGGTACTTCTTAGTCTTTTCCTGGAAACCATCAACAAAGAAGATATACAGCCTTCTGAACAAGATATAGTAGAACCTCACTAATGGGATTGATCCAAGACCAGGGAAACTAGGCCGTTATTCTTTTCTACATCTTTTGAATGGATGCAAAGGTCCCCCCATCCCTTGACTCACTCACTAGTGTTTTCTGGAAACTTTTCCCACCAGGTTTGTTAATTAAATAATTAACTAGTTAAGATACTGGATATTGTTAGGTGCCTTTAAATCATTTTCAACTTATTGTAACTCTAAATTGAACCTATCACAGAGTTTTCTTGGCATGTTCTGTTCAAATAGTGGTGCTGTTGCCTTCTTCTGAGGCTAAGTGTGACTTGCCCAAGATGATACAGTGGGTTTTCATGGGAGATCTGAGTGAGGATTTGAACCCTGGTCTGCCAGAGGCTTTGTCCACCACTCAAACTGCTGTACCATGTTGGGTCTTAAAATACTGTCATCTTGCCATATTATAATGAAATCTTATGGTGTTGCACTAGTAGAACTTAACCAAATGGATACTATGGACTTATGGCTCATTGATATTATATGATCATTTTATTCTCCATGGAAAATTGTCCATTCTTATTTTGTTCTACCTCTTCTACCTTCCAAAGCTGTAGTGAAGGTACGTTTTCTGAAGAAAGTCTGGGAGCCCATTATGGAGGTATTATTCTAGCAAAGACCAGCGGATACTGGGAAGTTTATATACCCTGTCCTGAATGTGATGGTCAGTCCCAACTATATTCATTGGATCACTGAAACTGACCAACTTAACAAGTTCCAATTGGTTCAGTGGATTACCTTGGTTTGGATTAACTGTTGCACCAGAGGTAGGCAAAATGTGGTCTTCCAGGTATTGTTCGACTGTAACTCCCAGCATTTGAAATAATTGACTATGCTGGTTAGGGCTGATGGACATTGCAGTCTGGTGACATCAGGAGGGCTGTGCTTTGCCCACCCAAGAATTCAACTGAGTCCTCTGTCCATGACTCCACTCCCATTTTGGTCATCTGCTGGATTTCCAGTACATATCTGGACCTTTCCAGGCTCCTGCCTTCTCTTAAATAGACCCATAATAGCAAAGCCCTTTAGCTGTCAGAGATGCACTCCTCCAAAAGCCTGAGCATCTCTTCAGGACTGGCACTGCTTCAGGGTGAATAGGGAAAGGTAAAGTCTATATGGAGGCTTGTCAGGAGTCCTAGCTGAAGTGCCCTTAGGGCTGGATAACTCCTTGTTGTCACTGAAATACAAATAAACTGATTACAAAAGGACACGGCCTCTGACAACTCCCACTGATGTAGGCTTCCTTACTTTTGGAATGGGGAAATGTGTATGGCCCTCTTTCTGTGTTGGAGGTGTGTGTGGCTGAAGCGGTGAGGCTGGAGTTAGAATCATAGAACCATAGAGTTGGAAGAGACTACAAGGGCCATCCAGTCCAACCCCCTGCCATGCAGGAACACACAGTCAAAGCATGCTAGACAGATGGCCATCCAGCCTCTGTTTAAAAACCTCCAAAGGAGACTCCACCACACTATGAGGCGGGGCATTCCACTGCCAGACAGCTCTTACTGTGAGGAAGTTCTTCCTAATGTTTAGGTAGAATCTCTTTTTCTGTACTTTGAAGCCATTGCTCCATGTTCTAGGAGATTTTCACATGGGGAAATTATTCCCTGGGGAGATCGGGACAGAAACGGGGCTGCTCTGGAAGCAGCACCACGTTTCGCACTCCCGCTTTCCTCTCCCGATCTCCCGTCGTCCTCACTCTGTGCTCGTTCCATTTCCCTCCTGCTAGATTCCCTGATTTTTTATTAACAATGAACCCTCGTTAATAAAAAATTGCATAACCTAGCAGGAGGGAAATGGAACGAGCACAGAGTGAGGACGACGGGAGATCGGGAGAGAGAAGGGGGTGTGCGAAACGCGGCGCTGCTTCCAGAACAGCCCCATTTCTGTCCCGATCTCCCCGGGGAATTTCCCCATGTGAAAATCACCCTAGTCTCTGGAGCAGCAGAAAACAAGCTTGCTCCATCCTCAGTATGACCTCTCTTCAAATATTTAAATGTGGCTATCATGTCACAGGATAGATAAAATGGGAGATATGGCGGGAACAGAGATAAAATGGGAGATATGGGGAATGGGAGATATGGCGGGAACAGAGCGAACAAATGTTGCAAGAGAAGACGGGATCGCTGTTTGAAAGCTATCCCGTCTTCAGTTCCCTCTGCTGCCCAGAATGGCTTGGAGAGCAGACCAACCATTCCACAGAACCTCACTCTGCTCCTCTGCAATGCCAGGTCGGTGAGGAATAAGACTCATATCATCCAGGACCTTCTCTTGGATGAGGACGCCGACCTGGCTTGCTTCACGGAGACCTGGCTGGGAGAAGATAGTGCTGTCACATGGGCACAGGCCCTCCCAGCTGGGTACTCTGTTAGCGAGCAGGTGAGAGGAAGTGGGCGGGGGGGTGGAGTGGCTCTAGTCCATAAGAACCACCTGACCTTGACCAGGACACCTATCCGGAACCCAGCCCACTTCGAGTGTATATACCTAAGCCTGAAGACCAGGGATAGCTTGGGGATTCTGCTAGTCTATCGGCCACCCCGTTGTCTAGCAGACTCCCTAACCGAGCTGACACAGCTGGTCTCAGAGCTGCTGCTGGAGTCCCCCAGACTTCTGGTTTTGGGGGACTTCAACATCCCGCTCGAGATCAGCTTAACAGGTGCGGCTCGGGAGTTCATGGAGACCATGACAAACATGGGCCTATCCCAATTGGTCAACGGGCCCACACATTGTGCAGGTCATACCCTCGATGCGGTCTTTAGTTCGGATCAGGTATATCCGTGGGCGGAGGTAATCAGTACCTCTGCCTTGTCATGGACGGATCATTTCCTGGTCAAGATGGAACTTAGAGCCTACATCTGCCCCACAGGGGGTGGTGGACCCATTAAAATGGTCCGCCCTCGAAGGCTAATGGAACCTATGGGTTTCCAGAAAGCCTTAGAGGGCTTAATGGTTGGAAATGCCGGTGATCCTGTCGATGCTCTGGTTAATACGTGGAACACCGACCTTACCAGAGCTATCGACACGATTGCTCCCAAGCGTCCTTGCCAACCCGCTTCTAACCGTAGGCCATGGTATACACCTGAGCTTAGGGAAATGAAGCGGTTTGGACAACGACTAGAGCGCAGATGGCGGAAGACTCGACTCTTATCTGACAGAACTCGCCATAGGAACTTTCTTTGGTCCTATCGGGAGGCAGTGCGTGCAGCGCAAAGATCCTTCTCTTCTGCACGTATTGCGTCTGCAGAGTCCCGTCCAGCAGAGCTGTTTAGGGTGGTGAGGGAGCTGGCGCAGGTGACCCCTGCACCGAATCCCCTGCTTAACCTGACGACTGCCTGCTGTGATGCATTTAATAACTTCTTTGCAGATAAAATCTCTCAGATAAGAGCCGACCTAGATGCCACTATTGTAACAGAAACAATGGACGAGGTGTCCAGCAACTCTGCCGATGTAATTATACTGGATCAGCTTCAATCTGTGAGTACCGATGACGTGGACAAGCTCCTTGGTAGTGTGAGGAAGACAACCTGCCCCCTCGACCCTTGCCCGTCTTGGCTGGCCGTCCAGGGAGGGGATGCATTGCGGAAGTTCCTGGTGAGCATCATCAATGCATCCTTCAGGGAAGGATATATCCCATCATGTTTAAAGGAGGCGGCTGTTAAGCCTATTTTGAAAAAACCTTCCCTGGACCCCCTGGCTATGAATAATTATAGGCCAGTCTCTTTATTACCATTTTTGAGCAAGGTGATCGAGAGGGCAGTTGCTCTTCAACTCCAAGCTGTCTTGGATGAAACCGATTACCTAGACCCATTTCAAACTGGCTTCAGGACAGGCTTTGGGGTTGAGACTGCCATGGTTGCTTTGACCGACGATCTGCGTCTGAGCATTGACAGGGGTAACGTGATCCTGTTGGTGCTCCTAGACCTCTCAGCGGCTTTTGATACGATAGATCACAGCATTCTTCTGGATCGCCTGGGGGAGTTAGGCATCGGAGGCACTGCTTTGCAGTGGTTCCGGTCCTTCCTCTCAGGCAGGACCCAGAGAGTGCTGCTCGGGGACAGTAGCTCCAGTAAAAGGGAGCTCACCTGTGGAGTACCACAGGGTGCTATTCTGTCCCCGATGTTATTTAACATCTATATGAAGCCGCTGGGTAAGATTATTCGGAGTTATGGAGCTGGGTGTTATCAGTACGCTGATGACACTCAGATCTATTTCTCCGTATCTCGTTCGTCGGCCTTGAATTCTGACGGCATCTCTTCTCTCAATGAATGTCTTCGGGCAGTAATGGGCTGGATGAGGAAAAACAGATTGAGACTGAATCCTGACAAGACGGAGGTGCTCACGGTAGCGGCCCCGAAACCAAGAATCGAGTTGCAATCTCCAGTCCTGGATGGGGTCACACTCTCCTCCAGTGACTGTGTTCGCAGCCTAGGGGTGCTCCTTGACTCGTCGCTCCTGATGACAAATCAGGTAAATGCGACAGTCAGGAGCGCTTGTTATCAGCTTCGGCTGATACGCCAGCTGCGCCCTTTTTTGGAAGTAAGGGATCTTGAGACCATTGTGCACGCGCTGGTAACCTCACGTCTGGATTTCTGTAATGCTCTCTACATGGGGCTACCCTTGTGCCTAGTTCGGAAATTACAGCTGGTACAAAATATGGCAGCAAGGTTAGTTTCTGGAACATCTAGGAGGGACCACATTACTCCGGTTCTGAGGTCCCTCCACTGGCTGCCTATCAGCTTCCGGGCCCAGTACAAGGTGTTGGTTATCACCTTTAAAGCCCTAAATGGCTTGGGCCCAAGCTATCTCAGGGACCGCCTTCTCCCTTATAATCCTCCCCGCGCTCTCCGGTCCTCTGGGAGGAATTTGTTGCAGTCACAAAGACCTAGGCTGGCGACTACCTCCCAGAGGGCTTTCTCGGCTGTCGCCCCCAAATTGTGGAACGGCCTGCCCGACGAGATCCGCCTATTGACATCATTAGACAGCTTTAAAAAGGCTGTCAAGACGGTTCTCTTCGGGCAGGCTTTTCCGGAATAGCTAACCCCGGCCTCTGGAACCCCCTCTGGAGGTTCCTTTTGGATCTCCTAACAGATGCTGCCTGCTTAAAAGGATATTTAGCATATGGTAATACATATTGATTTTAACTTGTATTGATTTTAACTTGCATTAATTTAATAATGTTTTAAGGGGAGGGAGGGATTTTGGGTTGTTTTATACTGTCTACCATTTTATCATTGTAAGCCGCCCCGATTGCTTGCAGAGGGGCGGGATATAAATAAATTTTATTATTTATTATTATTATTATAAAAGGAAATATTCACCATATAGTAAAACTTCAGTTCTCTATCAGACAGTGCAATGGTGGATGCCAACTTGGACAAAAGATGACTGGAAGATTAATGGATTAATGGAGAAGGGGGACTATCAATATCTCCTTCTTGTGATGAGTACCTGAATGGGTACATGCAACTTTAACATAGAGTTCTACCATCACTTAAAACATTGCATTATTTCAGTCTCTGAAGGAGTATCTGGAATAATCCATATTGATTACCCATAGTGTAATTCCTTGAGATGAAGTCAAGTAAAGTCAGTATACAAAATAATACTCATCTGATGGGCATAGACTGAGATGCATTTATTATCTTTTATTACTGTATCCAGCTTTATTTTAAAAACTCTGTTATGCCTCATGTTACTTTATAGTTCCATAGCTCCATGGATCAAGTTAATTCATAACATGTGCTATCTACTGTGACATAGCATATTAAACACAAAAATTTTTACTGTAGTTTTTCAATATTTTTTTTAAAAAATGAAATAGTTTCAGGCGCTATAATTTTAGTTTTTGTAATCATTTCATAGGTCCTCTTTATCTCTTCAAACAATTTTTACCTTTCGTTTTTCTCATAGCTAGCGTCTCATATATGCCTGTATAATTCAAAGACATAGCCATGTTAGTCTGGAATATCGGTATGCAAAGGGATCTTGTAGCAACTCTGAGACTACAGAGAGAGAGAGAGAGAGAGAGAGAGAGAAAGCATATTTTTCTGTTTGGAAATTAAGACAGACATCTTATGAGGAGAGACTTAGGGAGCTGGGTATGTTTAGCCTGGAAAAAAGACGGTTAGAGGCGATATGATAGCCCTGCTTAAGTATTTGAAGGGGTGTCACGTTGAAGATGGAGCAGGCTTGTTTTCTGCTGCTCCAGAGACTGGAACACGGAGCAATGGATGCAAGCTGCAGGAACAGAGATTCCACCTCAACATTAGGAGGAACTTTTTGACAGTAAGAGCTGTTCAATAGTGGAACACACTCCCTCGGAGTTTGGTGGGTCTCCTTCCTTGGAGGTCTTTAAAGAGAGGCTGAATTGCCACCTGTTGAGGATGCTTTGATCGAGATTTCCTGCGTGGCAGGGGGTTGGACTGGATGGCCCTCGTGGTCTCTTCCAACTCTACAATTCTATGATTCTCTTCTCTAGGCTAAATATACCCAGCTCCCCAAGCCACTCCTCATTGGACATGGCTTCCAGGCCTTTCACCATTTTGGTTGCCCTCTTCTGGACATGCTCCAGCTTGTCAATATCCTTCTTGAATTGTGGTGCCCAGAACTGGAAACAGCATTCCAGGCAAAGCCTGACCAAAGCAGAATAGAGTGGTGCTATTACTTCCCTTGACCTAGACACTATATTCCTATTGATGCAGCCTAGAATCACATTGGCTTTTCTGGCTGCCTGTCAGGATCTGTATCTTCTCACAGGACTAAGCCCCTGGCTGCAGCAGCTGGCATTGCCTCTTTGCAGACTCAGACCCTGGCTGTTGGAGTCTTGGAAGAACCAGGGCCAAGCTATCAGACTCAGCTGGCTGCAGTTATGCAGCACACCTGAAGGAGCCAGGGGAACTGCTATTTAAGAGCAGCATTCTCCCCTCAGCCTTTGCCATAACAATATTGTCTTATGTGTTGTCTGTACCCTTTTCTTGGTCTTGGACCTTGATCCTTTGCCTTGCTACTTGTGCTTGGACCTTCACTTGCCTCTTGGACTTGCCTCTGTCTCTGCTCCCTGGATATCTGGTTTGTGCTCTGACCATGGACTGTTTTTGGAGTTTGGCCTGCTTGACCTCTGATTCCTGTGTTCCTGACCTGTTGCTCCCTTCCTGGACCTCACCTTGTCTCTAGCCCTCTGGACTCTTAAGTATGTACTCTGACCCTGGACTGTTTTTGACTTTGGCTTAATCTTTGATCCTGCCTGGACTTTGGACTCTGTCTCTTGTGTTCCTGACCCAGGCCTGGCATCTTTGTTCCTAGACCCTGCTGCCAATGCCTTGGACCCTGACACTGCCACATTGCACTGCTGACCCATGTTCAGCTTGTGGTCCACTAAGATGCCTAGATCCCTTTCAAATTGATCACCAACAGTGGTCCGCCCTGGCCTCACATCGGGAGGCATGGAGACGCACTATCCACAATGCTGCAGCCTTATTTGAGAACTCACGACGAACAAGTCTTGAAGAGAAACGACAACGCAGAAAGAATCACAACCCAAAAACATCACCCAAGGAGACCTTCTGCTGTGCTTTTTGCAACCGGACTTGTTTATCTTGGATTGGCCTTTTTAGTCATCAGCGCGCTTGCAGAAAGTGCGGGATGAGTCCTTCCTGAATCTTCGTTTGCGAAGAAAAGCCAGAGATATCAAGCCAGTGTCACCCATCCTATATCTGTGCATTTCATTTTTTTTTTTTTGCTTACATGTAGTACTCTACATTTCTTCTTGTTATTTTTGGCCCAGCTTTCTAATCTGTAAAGGTTATTTTGAATGCTGTACTTGTCCTCTGAGTTTTTAGCTACCCCTCCTAATTTTGGGTCATCTGCAAACTTGATAAGCATGCCCTTTATTCCCTCATCCAAATCACTGATAACGATGTTGAATTGCATTGGGCCCAGGGCAGAACCCTGTGGCACCCTACTAGTCACTTTTCTCTAGGATGAAGAGGAGCATGGTGCGCACCCTTTGGGTTTGGTTGTTCAAGCTGTTACAAATCCACCTAACAGTCAGATTGTCTAGCCCACATTTTACTAGCTTGTTTGCAAGAATGTGACGGGGGACCTTTTCAAAGGCCTTAATGAAATAAAGATATGCTACATCCTCAGCATTCCCTTCATCTACCAATCTTGTGACTCTGTAAAAAAAAAAAGGAGATAAGGTTAGTTTGGCATGACTTGTTTTGAGAAACCCATGTTGACTTTTAGTGATCATGACATCTAAGTTCTTACAGGCTGTCTGTTTAATAATCTGCTCTAGAATTTTTCCTGGTATTGATGTCAGGCTGACTGGGCAGTAATTATTTGCATCCTCTCCCCCCCACCTTTTAAAGATGGGGACAGCATTTGCCCTCCTCTAGTCTCCTGGGGGCCGTTTACACGATGAAAATGTCCTGGGAAGAATTCGTGTCGATCCCTGGCAGTTTACACGTACATCGGGTCGGGTACGTGATTTTCGGAAGGGGGGCCACCTTTTATCCCTCAACCTGCGGGACTTCCAGTCCCGCAGGATGTGCCGGTTTTTAAAAAAGTCACTGGAGGATTCGGAAAATCGGAAATGTAAACAGTGTGGGACAAAATGTCTCGGTACTGGGATGACCGGAAATGGTGACTGGGGGCGGGCTTAGAGCTCAGGGACCAGAAAAGGAGGGGTCAGTCAACCGTTCAACAGATCCAGCCTCACCAGCCGAAAACAAAGGCATCCCTTCCAGCTGCACGAAGGTTGATGTGTGTGCGCGCGTGTACTCAATTACCTTTTTAAATGGATTTCTACACTGCAAACCCTTCAGCTTTACCTTTTCCTCAACTGCATGTTACAGAGAGATCGTAGTAGCTTGGTCACCTCCCTGGCCCTGGCACATTAAAATATTCAAGCCTCTGAGCGAATTAGCACCCTTTAATTCCCCATCTCTGTGTTTGTGTCTTTCAAACCGCCTGCCTATAGCCATCTCTGCAGCCAGCTGTAGGGGTTAATATTTTAAAGAGGCAAGAGGAAAACCAAGTGCTTGATTTCAAAAGGAAAGCACTCAGCTGGCTTTAAAAGCACTCTGCTTGATTTCAAAAGGAAAGCCCTGTGTCTGAGTGAAAGATCTATCAGGATCTTTCAAAATGCTTTCTGCCTCTTCTGAAGGGGTTAAAATGTTCAAGAAGCAAAGGGGGAAAAACAAACCTCTGCCCTCCTATCTTCTCCCCCCCCCCAGCCAGGCAATAGCATCGCTCGTGGCGCGGAACTCTAAAGGAAGTGCGTCACCGAGGTTGTGAGAACACGAGTAAGCGCATCTTTGATTGACAGCCAAAAAAAAAAAAAAATTTAAAACCTAAACAAAACTGGAACTATAGACGTGTAAATATCAGTCACGGGACCACACGGGATATCCAGATCAGAGACATAAATCGTATAAACAGCGAGGGATGGATTCGTGATCACTTTGTCACGGTAGGCAACGCGACAATTTCTGTCGTGTAACTGGCACCCAGGAATCTCTCCTGTTCTCCATGAATTCTAAAAAAATATTGCTAGTGGTTCTGAGATTACTTCTGCTACCTTCTTTTACTACCCTTTGATGTTGGTTAGCATCAAATTTAAAATAGCTGATCCCCTAGTTACCTCTTCCAGTTATTGCAGCTGGTTCAGCAACATGGGGAAGGTAGCGTTTATATGCTGCAATTTATCAGTATTTGAACCCCTGCCATAGACCCAGCCATTGGGAAAAAAATTCATTGCATTGAATAATATTGTTTTTCACATTGAAAGAGAAATCTTACAGATATTCATAATATGTAGATTATTTAATTCTGAAAGATTTAAGACATACCTATTGCCTGGAGATGTTAAAAACAACCACTTTGCTTCAGGAGAAAATATGAACATTCACATATCACTGGCCAAGTTTCAGCTGGATAATCTGAGCAGGTTGATGGGTATGTTTTAAACAGAACTTCGCAAAGCCATCAAGAGACAAGTGCATCATTTCAAGCAACCTGAGATACTGGTTACTAGTTAGTTATTAGTTACATTTATATCTCACCTTTGCGGCAATAAGCTCAAGTGATATATATGCTTTTGTTTGTCATAGCCTCCACTTTATTCTCACAACAACCCTGTGAGGTAGATCAGGGTGGAAGAGAGTAACTGACCCAAGGTCACTTAATAAGTATTATGGTTCAGTAGGGAGTAGATTCCCAGCCCCAGCCCACTAATCATTATAGCACACTCATTCTTTCCTCTGCTTGCAAAGTGTTCCTATTGTGTATGCCTTGGCACTCAGAAAGCAGACTCTTTAACACTTTACTAGAGGTTTGGGGGCATCTGCTGTCCCAATGTTGTTGAGCTGCAAATCCCAGTATCCCTCACAATGGGCTATGCTGAGTAGGCCTGGTGGAGCTGCAGTCCAACAACATCTGGAGAGCCAGGTCTGCCCACTCCTGCCTTACTAGGATCAAGCCCTTGTATGCTTTTTAAACTAATCTTATGCTCTTTTAAAATTAAAATTGGAACCTGGCAATGAATATGGGAGACCTATCCCTTTAGAGCTGCCTCAGCACTAGCCAGAGAATGCTCTATTAAATTGATACACCACTAGTATCTTACACCTAGCCGCCCGTCCAGAATTATGAAAAAAATTATCCCCAACGTGTTGGAGAGGCTGTAAACAGGCTGGGACGTATCTTCATATGTGGTATGAATGCCCTGAGATCCACACCTTTTGGAATGACATATTGAACATAATCTCAAACATAACCAATCAAGTTATACTTCCCAGTCCAACCTTGGTCCTTCTGACAACTTTCCTTGAGGCTAATAGGAAAGCATAACGATATTATCAGATTCTTATTAGTCATCTAAAGACAGGAGATTGCTAAATATTGGACAACAGGCCAATTGATGTTAGAGGGTTGGTGGGAGAGTATGGGAAAATTTATTAATTGAGAAATTATCTGGTATCCAGAAGCAGGAAGGGGAGAGTACATTTAAGGAGAAGTGATTTCCTTTTTTTCATATGTCAGCTCCCAAATAGAGCAATGTAAACCTCCAGTGCATCATCTTACAATGTGGGCTGATGTTATTGTATAAATGTCTTGATGTTGTCTCTGAACAAACCTAATCTGCATACCACAGCTGCAGTAGGTTATAACCTCAATAAGTGTTGACAGGGCGCTTAGTTATTTTGTTATACTGTATACTATTTATTGAATTTTTTTACTTTCATTTTACTTTCCTTTATATACCAAAACATGTATTTGTAATGATTTAATACAAAATTTAATTTAAAAATATTTTTTAAAAAGATTAAAATTGGAAATAGGGGCTCATGTTTTTAGCTGTATTTATTTGTTTTGCATGGGGTGTCTAAATGGTGAAAATATTCCTCATGAAATGCAAGAAGAATCCTACATAAAATTGGGTGTTTTTTCCTTTTTTTAAAAAGGCAAAATATTACTCCACCACACCACTGAAAAACAGTTTTTTAAAAGAGTTCGGCAACAGCAGATTACAGTAGATAAAAACACAAGTAATTCATTCATGGTCACCACCTTGACTAGTGGCCATGTGAAGCTTTTAGGGGCCAAAAAAACATTAAGACAAGTCACAGCTGCTGCAAAATGCCATCACTGCAGGGCACTCCAGGTTTAGGGGGCTTATATAGACAAGCCCTGTGTTAAACTATAGTTCCCCGCCTCAATCCATAGGTAGCGGCAGGTAAGAAATTATAATATTATTATTATGCATTATTCAACAAGAGGAAAATAACCCAGTGTCCTTGATATGTTTTTTGACTGCAACTCCTATGACACCTGGCCATTGACCATACTGGCAGGAACTTATAGAAGCTGTAGTCCAAAACATCAGGAAGATACCAAGTTACATCCTTCTGCTTTTGATAGTGCTAGAGCAGCAAACTTGAGACCTCCATCATACAAGACCATTTTGCCGTTTTTGTTCCATCATGATTTCTGCAATCAGTTGAAGACCTTTAGATGATATCCTTGGTATTCACCAGGAAGATGACTTGATGGCCATCTTGTCTTAGCACTTCAGCATTATTATCCCACCCTGATTGTACTTCTGGTCAGACCAAAGCTGGGTGAGTGCCAGTGCTCACCTAAGGACCTTTTCCCCATAGATCCACTAAACAGCAAAGCATGATCAGAAAGCTGTGTGTCCAGAGACAATGAGTGAAAGATGGTGAGGGGGCAATGGAATCTAATCATGGTGCTCATAAATGGTGAGGTTTTGTACCACTAAGTCCTTACTATTACATTTCTGGGATTTTCATTGGCACAGCCCCCCCTTTTGCATGTGCTTTCACCCTCGCCTTTTAAATAAAATCTATCCAGATGCTCAAGTCTTTTCTCCTGGTGATGTTTGAGGGTGAAAGCAGACCTCTCTCAACAGTTGTGTTCAGCAACCATTTATGAAGCAAAAAACATGGACTGGAACTCAAGAGCAAAATGCATGCAGGGCTAATCATTGCTCAATCCTTCTACACCTGCAATAAACTATGTGGACCTCTGGATGTTGCCAAGCTGCATGATCCTTCACCATTAAATTTGCTGGCTAGGACAGACGGAGTCTGCAGTGTGAGGAGGCCACAAGTTCCCCACATCTGACAAGTTACCCTCTTGTGATCTCCTTTAGAAAATCCAACATTATTTTTCTTCCACCCAAGCTCACATTCAGGATCAGACCTGTGAAGGACTTTACATTAAGCTAGCCAGCTGCCTTGGAGTGTGATAGATGCTACTTATCCATCATCAATGTTGAAAAAAAATTGATTAGTGAGTCCATTGCACATCAGAAAGGAGGGGACAATATCTTGTTTGTTACTTTAGACTGCAGACTGGGCTACTCCAAATCAGAATATACACGGGTGTACATTTAGCTGCCAATGGTAAGTGTGAATGTGTTTTGGCTGTATACCTATGTAATACATTCTTACATTCTTAATAAATACTGTATGAGATATACATGGTTTCATAACCAAAGTTGTTTCCTATTTGCCACTTTCAGGGAGGAAAAACAACACATAGGACTTTTTTGGACATTAAAAATACAACGCAAGCAGCCTCACCACGTTGCGAGACTGCAGCGCTGCAGGGTGTCCCTTTCGCATGACGCCCATCCCTGCCGGTACTGTTGCAGTACCGCAGGGACATTTGAGCGTTATATTTAGGCGATTTTTACTCACGATCAACTTTCGTGAGTAAAAATCGCCTAAATATAATGCTCAAATGTCCCTGCGGTACTGCAACAGTACCGGCAGGGATGGGCGTCATGCGAAAGGGACACCCTGCAGCGCTGCAGTCTCGCAACGTGGTGAGGCTGCTTGCGTTGTATTTTTAATGTCCAAAAAAGTCCTATGTGTTGTTTTTCCTCCCTGAAAGTGGCAAATAGGAAACAACTTTGGTTATGAAACCATGTATATCTCATACAGTATTTATTAAGAATGTAAGAATGTATTACATAGGTATACAGCCAAAACACATTCACACTTACCATTGGCAGCTAAATGTACACCCGTGTATATTCTGATTTGGAGTAGCCCAGTCTGCAGTCTAAAGTAACAAACAAGATATTGTCCCCTCCTTTCTGATGTGCAATGGACTCACTAATCAATTTTTTTTCAACATTGATGATGGATAAGTAGCATCTATCACACTCCAAGGCAGCTGGCTAGCTTAATGTAAAGTCCTTCACAGGTCTGATCCTGAATGTGAGCTTGGGTGGAAGAAAAATAATGTTGGATTTTCTAAAGGAGATCACAAGAGGGTAACTTGTCAGATGTGGGGAACTTGTGGCCTCCTCACACTGCAGACTCCGTCTGTCCTAGCCAGCAAATTTAATGGTGAAGGATCATGCAGCTTGGCAACATCCAGAGGTCCACATAGTTTATTGCAGGTGTAGAAGGATTGAGCAATGATTAGCCCTGCATGCATTTTGCTCTTGAGTTCCAGTCCATGTTTTTTGCTTCATAAATGGTTGCTGAACACAACTGTTGAGAGAGGTCTGCTTTCACCCTCAAACATCACCAGGAGAAAAGACTTGAGCATCTGGATAGATTTTATTTAAAAGGCGAGGGTGAAAGCACATGCAAAAGGGGGGGCTGTGCCAATGAAAATCCCAGAAATGTAATAGTAAGGACTTAGTGGTACAAAACCTCACCATTTATGAGCACCATGATTAGATTCCATTGCCCCCTCACCATCTTTCACTCATTGTCTCTGGACACACAGCTTTCTGATCATGCTTTGCTGTTTAGTGGATCTATGGGGAAAAGGTCCTTAGGTGAGCACTGGCACTCACCCAGCTTTGGTCTGACCAGAAGTACAATCAGGGTGGGATAATAATGCTGAAGTGCTAAGACAAGATGGCCATCAAGTCATCTTCCTGGTGAATACCAAGGATATCATCTAAAGGTCTTCAACTGATTGCAGAAATCATGATGGAACAAAAACGGCAAAATGGTCTTGTATGATGGAGGTCTCAAGTTTGCTGCTCTAGCACTATCAAAAGCAGAAGGATGTAACTTGGTATCTTCCTGATGTTTTGGACTACAGCTTCTATAAGTTCCTGCCAGTATGGTCAATGGCCAGGTGTCATAGGAGTTGCAGTCAAAAAACATATCAAGGACACTGGGTTATTTTCCTCTTGTTGAATAATGCATAATAATAATATTATAATTTCTTACCTGCCGCTACCTATGGATTGAGGCGGGGAACTATAGTTTAACACAGGGCTTGTCTATATAAGCCCCCTAAACCTGGAGTGCCCTGCAGTGATGGCATTTTGCAGCAGCTGTGACTTGTCTTAATGTTTTTTTGGCCCCTAAAAGCTTCACATGGCCACTAGTCAAGGTGGTGACCATGAATGAATTACTTGTGTTTTTATCTACTGTAATCTGCTGTTGCCGAACTCTTTTAAAAAACTGTTTTTCAGTGGTGTGGTGGAGTAATATTTTGCCTTTTTAAAAAAAGGAAAAAACACCCAATTTTATGTAGGATTCTTCTTGCATTTCATGAGGAATATTTTCACCATTTAGACACCCCATGCAAAACAAATAAATACAGCTAAAAACATGAGCCCCTATTTCCAATTTTAATCTTTTTAAAAAATATTTTTAAATTAAATTTTGTATTAAATCATTACAAATACATGTTTTGGTATATAAAGGAAAGTAAAATGAAAGTAAAAAAATTCAATAAATAGTATACAGTATAACAAAATAACTAAGCGCCCTGTCAACACTTATTGAGGTTATAACCTACTGCAGCTGTGGTATGCAGATTAGGTTTGTTCAGAGACAACATCAAGACATTTATACAATAACATCAGCCCACATTGTAAGATGATGCACTGGAGGTTTACATTGCTCTATTTGGGAGCTGACATATGAAAAAAAGGAAATCACTTCTCCTTAAATGTACTCTCCCCTTCCTGCTTCTGGATACCAGATAATTTCTCAATTAATAAATTTTCCCATACTCTCCCACCAACCCTCTAACATCAATTGGCCTGTTGTCCAATATTTAGCAATCTCCTGTCTTTAGATGACTAATAAGAATCTGATAATATCGTTATGCTTTCCTATTAGCCTCAAGGAAAGTTGTCAGAAGGACCAAGGTTGGACTGGGAAGTATAACTTGATTGGTTATGTTTGAGATTATGTTCAATATGTCATTCCAAAAGGTGTGGATCTCAGGGCATTCATACCACATATGAAGATACGTCCCAGCCTGTTTACAGCCTCTCCAACACGTTGGGGATAATTTTTTTCATAATTCTGGACGGGCGGCTAGGTGTAAGATACTAGTGGTGTATCAATTTAATAGAGCATTCTCTGGCTAGTGCTGAGGCAGCTCTAAAGGGATAGGTCTCCCATATTCATTGCCAGGTTCCAATTTTAATTTTAAAAGAGCATAAGATTAGTTTAAAAAGCATACAAGGGCTTGATCCTAGTAAGGCAGGAGTGGGCAGACCTGGCTCTCCAGATGTTGTTGGACTGCAGCTCCACCAGGCCTACTCAGCATAGCCCATTGTGAGGGATACTGGGATTTGCAGCTCAACAACATTGGGACAGCAGATGCCCCCAAACCTCTAGTAAAGTGTTAAAGAGTCTGCTTTCTGAGTGCCAAGGCATACACAATAGGAACACTTTGCAAGCAGAGGAAAGAATGAGTGTGCTATAATGATTAGTGGGCTGGGGCTGGGAATCTACTCCCTACTGAACCATAATACTTATTAAGTGACCTTGGGTCAGTTACTCTCTTCCACCCTGATCTACCTCACAGGGTTGTTGTGAGAATAAAGTGGAGGCTATGACAAACAAAAGCATATATATCACTTGAGCTTATTGCCGCAAAGGTGAGATATAAATGTAACTAATAACTAACTAGTAACCAGTATCTCAGGTTGCTTGAAATGATGCACTTGTCTCTTGATGGCTTTGCGAAGTTCTGTTTAAAACATACCCATCAACCTGCTCAGATTATCCAGCTGAAACTTGGCCAGTGATATGTGAATGTTCATATTTTCTCCTGAAGCAAAGTGGTTGTTTTTAACATCTCCAGGCAATAGGTATGTCTTAAATCTTTCAGAATTAAATAATCTACATATTATGAATATCTGTAAGATTTCTCTTTCAATGTGAAAAACAATATTATTCAATGCAATGAATCCCCCCCCCCGTAGATTATGCAATCTAAGACTTCTAACAGTGTTCAGCTAATGTATCTGCACTATTGTCTTAAACAAGGGTAGAAGCCATTTCTTTTTTCTCAGAGAACCCTGGGAACTGTAGTTCTGTGAAGTGAGGGCTCTCCAAATAGACCAAACTACCTGCACCAAACTACTGTTCCCAGGGTTACGTGGTGAAACCACAATAATTAAACTGGCATAAATTTGAAGTGGAGATAGACCTCTGGAAGACTGAGCTGGAAAAGTTGGTCTCTTTAAAAGGGGTAAGTGTCCTTTCAGTTGTTGTTGAACTGCAACCTCCAGCATTCTTTCCCATTGGCTATGTTACTAGAGCTGCTGAAAGTTGCACTTCAGCAACATCTGGAAGGTTGCACAGTTCCTACCACTGGTTTAGAATATGACCCAGATCTTTGTAGATCTTTCACTTGATTGGCATAGCTGTAAGGATGCAGCCCTGGTCTCTTCCAACTCTGCAATTCTATGATTCTATACATATCTATTTACTTGAGGATAAAACCTCTGAACTCAAGGGAATGTATCAGTAATGGATTTTAAAAATATAAATGAAGGAGAAGGAGGAAGGAAGAAAGGATGCAAAGGAGAAATAAACAGAAATAGGAATATGATTATGGTTACAACACTAAGATCTTCTGACCAAAGAATAATGGATGGTGAATAATTATCTTTCCACCCTTACAGTACTTACACATATCTGACTTCCAAGTAGATATATATGAGGTTTCACTGTATACTACATATATATTCAAAACATAGAATCACTGCATCTTAGAGTCGGAGGGACATCAAAGGTCATCTAGGCGAACCCCCTGCCATGCAGGAATACACAACTAAAGCATCCCAAGAGATGGCCATCCAACCTCTGTTTAAAGACCTCCAAAGAAGGAGCATCCACTCCCCCCCCAGCAGTTTATTCCCCTGTATAACAGTTCCTATAGCAAAGAAGTTCTTCCTAAAGCTTAGGTGGAATCTCTTTTCTTTAAATTTGAATCCATTAATTCTAGTCTCTGGAGCAGCAGAAAACAAACTCCCCCCATCTTCTACATGACATCTGTTCAGATGTTTAAAAAATGGCTCCCATGTTATCTCTGTCTTCTCTTCTACAAGCTAAACACCCCAAATCCAGTATTTTCCCTACGGATTTGTGATTTTCTTGTCCAATTTTTCTTTAATTTCTCTCATTCTGAATAGTCATCTAATAGACAACCCTTCCATATTTATTTTTAATCTAACCTTTGTTGACACAACCTGCTGTATCAATATGCTTGCACAGTGAGGTGCAATATATTTGCACAGTTAGAAAAAATACAGAGCAGTCCTATGTCCTACTTGGAAGCTGGTTTCTATGAGGTCTGTCTATTAAATAATGAGACTGATACATTAACCCATCTTTATATGTATTACAATTCTAATGCTTGTCCCCTTCAATATACTCCTTGTTCACACTCACACACCAATGCAGTCTTGTTTTTCACTGGTCGAAAGCATGGAGCAGATCAGTTTCTGTTAGCTGTTTCAACACATCTCGTGTTTTCTTCATACTGCATCAGTTGACTCAAAACTTGTTCCTTTAAGCACCAATTTCACTTTAGGGAAAAGAAAAAAGTCACATGGTGCCAAATCTGGAGAATATGGAGGATGTTCAAATATAGCAATGTGTTTATTGGTCAAAAACTGCTTCATAGAAAGTGCTGTGAGAGCAGGTGCATTGTCTTGATGAAGAATGAAACCATTTCCCCACAGTTCTGGCCTTTTTTTCTGTCTCTTTCTCTCAGCGTTGTCAAAACTTCCTTATAATAATGCTGGTTCACTCTTCTGCCTTCTGGAACCCATTCTGCCAAAATTACACCCTTGGCGTATGAACAAACAAACAATGAGCATGGCTTTGAATGTGGACTTGCTTTGACATGCTTTTTTCATTCTTGGTAACAATGGTGTTTTCCAGTGCATTGGCTGTCGTTTTGTCTTAGGATCATACTTGAAGATCCAGGTTTAATCATAAGTGATGATTTTTTTGAAAAAGGTTTGGGCCTGCCTTGAGTTGCTGCAGAATGTCACTTTACTGGAGTTTTAAACTTAGCATTTTTCTGGCACACAACAGACAACACAGCTGTTTTAAATGACTGACAATTAACTGAATGGCCAAGAGTACTGATGTTTGCCATGCAGGTTCAGACATGATCAAGGTCACCACTCAAGCATTCACAATCAGTCCCTGATTTGTCTGAAAGGTAGAAACACAGCCCTGTTATTTAATAGATAAACCTCGTACATTCAGTGGGAACATCCTCCTTTCTGTTCTGTGAGACACAAATCTCTATGGGCCAGTCTAAATGGTAAAAATAATATTCTCTTAGAATTCACTTAGAATCCCTACCTGTCTTAATGGGATCCTGCATAATTCTGCTGTATTCAGACGTGTGTGTGTGTGTGTGTGGGGGGCAAATCCACCATAAACACCAAGGGAACAGCCTTCGCAGCTTTTCCAAAGTTTTTTAAAAACTCAGTGGGGAATGTGCATGGTCAACCATTAGGACAGGCAATCAAATTTATTCTCACAGCCCCAGAAAAGCAGAAGTATAAAGCTGATTGGCTGGACAGGAGCAGGCTTGTTAAGAAGATAAGCACCCCGAAACCACCATCCTGGATTTTCACCTTGGTGATAGTGTGCTGAGGCAATGAAACAGCCTTTTTCTTTAATTTTTTAACATTTATTTAGGTGGAATATCACACTATCACCCTTTTGCACTTTAGATATGCCCTTTAAAGAAACACCGTTCAGTGGCAGCAACTGACAAAAATAAAAATGTGAGTCGCAGCCACCATCTTGAATCACAGGCATGCTCATTGGGAGAGCAAAGCCAAATAGCCTTGCATGCCTGTGATTTTTCCAAACAGCATTAGGGAAAGTTGATCCTGCTTTGAATTTGCATAAGTATGCATCAATTCACATCCCCCCTCTTATAGACAGGCCCTATGTTCAGTCTTAAGAGCTAGTAAGGGCATCTTAGATCACAGCTATAGTGTCATACCTCGTCACCCCCTGGACAATTCACATGAAGAGGAAGCATCTTGCCAGGAATCTGCTCCTTGTGATAATGAAGCTCTCTCTGAGTCTGAGGAGCTGGAGACAATGGGGATCCCTGCTCCCCAGCAGGAAGTTGCAGAGGCTGAAGACACTGCAGATGCTGAAGACATGGCCTCATCATGTGCTGAACGATGAAGAGATAAACACCACTCCCAGTGGCTGTTAAGTAATAGATGCTGACAAATTAGACACCAGTGGCCTTGAGAGAGCTGCCTATAAATCTCTCAGAAGTTCCCTCACAGCTTTGTTGTTGACAACCATCTTATCTTGTTGATTAGCAATTGCTCTCTGGTGTTACTGTTTATGGGAACTTGGACTGGCTATGACTCTGTTTTGATCTTTGCTGGCTTTGCTTATTTGGACTACTGACTTATTGTAATGACTTCTGAACTGGCTGATGACAGCCCTATTGTTGCTTCCCATCATTTTGGCTGGGTAACCTGTGACTGACCTGGACTAAATTAACCACTCAACAGCTCTTGTACTCCAACCCCCTGGCACCTGGGCAACTTGCTCACTGGAGGGTAAGACATTTAGAAGCAGAGGACTCTAGTGGTGAGAGAGGGGGTTGGACCATCTAGCCTTCCATTGTCAACTCTGATTGTAGCAGTTTTCCAGGATTTCAGGCAGGATTCTTTCCTAGCTGTGTTGGGAGAGTTCTGGCATTTATTCATGATCTCCAATCCAAGTATTAACCAGTACTGACTTTAGTTGACTTCCAAAATCAGATGAGATCAGGTGGGTTCAGTGTAATGGGCCTTCTTTGTAGCTCAGCAGTGGCTGGTAGCTCCCATGTTAATGGGGGCAGTGAATGTACTCCACATTATAATAAGGCTTTAAAGGAACTCTCCATGGTACTGAATCCTATTTTTAAATAGGTTTAGCACTATGGACAGCTCCTTTAAAGTTAGCCAAAACCTGGAATGAATTTACCACCCCACCAACATGGCAGCCGCTGGCTGTCATTGCCATGAAATAGCTAATCCAAGAAACATATTCAGGGGTAGCTGCATTGGCCATGCAGCAAACTACAACAAAATCCAAAATCCATAAAAGAACAATACCTTTGTGAAGTTGAAGGCTTTCATGGCTGGCATCCATAGATTTTCCTTGGGTTCTTTCCAGGCTGTGAGGCCGTGTTCTGGAAGAGTTTATTTCTGAAGGTGCCAGCCACAGATGCAGGTGAAGATGCAGAGAAGCTATTGAAATCCACAAACACCTGGACAACTTCAACAGGAAAGAAGAAACCCTAAAAGTAAACAAAATCTGGTTGCCCAGTCCTGAAAAGCACTAAAATAAAAACCCAACACTTGCAAATGAACTCCACCCAGGGACAGGGGGATTTCCAGCAGATAATGGACCATTAACCAACTGTTAGCCAAACAGACACTAATCCTCTTTGCATATCTCCACCCAGAAACTAGCCATTAAAATACACAAATTTACATACATATCCTCCCCAACAGGGGTTCACAGTATATAACCCCCCCCCCCAAACACACACACTCTCCTACCCAACCATTCTCTGAAGAGGCCAGCCACAGATGCAGGTGAAACGTCAGAAGTAAACTCTTCCAGAATATGGCCTCACAGCCCAGAAAGAACCCAAGGAAAATCTAACAATACTTTTGTGTGTGGAGCTGAAATGTCAACCCTATCATTATCTCCCAGGTGAGACATGGAGCTGGATTTCAGCCCTAAATCTTGATAGAAAGGTAAAAAAGAACCAGAAGCAATATTTATTTGATCAAAGGGATCATCAGCTCCAACCGTGGATTAGGCTCTGCCCCACAGAAAGCGAAAGTGAACAAAGTTTTTTGTAAAGCACAGCTTTTTATATCCTTTCAGTCCTAGCAAAGCAGCAGAGGGAACTGTGTGTGAGCAGACCCTGTTTTCTCAGTAAGCAGTGTATTTTTTCTTCTAATGTTACAAAACTGTTCGACCAATACATGAATCCTTGAAGAAAATAACAACTACCCTTCAGAAAGAACAGAATGGTTTTCAGAGGCCGCAGCTAACATTATGTCTTTTATCTCTAGTTCTGCCATCCCTGGCTCCAGCTTTCAGGGAACTAAGCCGTTTTGACTTAGCAAGTATCTAGGGCAAAAATTAGTAGTCAGCACAAATATGATATGTCTTTGCTTAAGCTTCAGGCAAATGAGAGACTACAAAAACAATCTAACAGCAATTGTTACCCCCCCCCCTTACTCCTTTATTGGCCAACCAAAATGCACAAAACACATCATGCAAGTGTTTGAAGCTACACTGGCTTCTTTATGAGGCAAAAGATGTTAAATCAATCATATAGGAGAAGAAAAGAGTAACAGGCTTACATTTTGTATCAGATATTGTTTCTGTTGTAGTTCAGTTGCTCTGGTGGGATCTCAGTGCAAGCAGAGGCCACTCCCCTTCTTGGCCATGTGGGGACTGAGACAAAGGACAGTAAAATTTGAACTCCACTATGAGCAGTAACTCCTCTTGAGATCCAAGTTGTCTCTGTCCTTTGTGAAGCCACAGGACCCTTTCTTAGGGAGTGAACATTGACTTTATCAAGAAGTCTGTGTACCACTACATCTGGAAAAACTTCTAGATTCCAGGTGGTGTTTAGGTATAACTTGCCAATTATAGTCCAAATAAAGAATTTTTTCCCCTTTGTTGGAAGTAGAAATCTCAAAGAATTAAGTCCCACTCTATTAGCTCCCTTTTGTTTAGGATTTCCCTGTCACAGCGAAATTTGGTATCATCAATCCAGGAAACCTATTCAGGGGTAGCTGTGTTGCCCACAAATATATAATGTAAGTTTTTAAAACTCCACTGGCTTTTAAAATATCTTTTGCCTGATGAAGAAGCCAGTGGAGCTTCAAAAGATTGCATGCTGTCTTCTGTGCATTTTGGTTGGCCAATAAAGGTATTGCTCTTTTGTGGAGTTAGGATTTTGTTAAATAGCAAATATACAGATTCAGATATGCCCACCACATTCATTTGCATGCACACACTGACATCCACACAGTATTCACAGATCCTATCCATTGACATCCATCATTCACTCATGACACACCCCACAAAAGGAATGCCTTTTCGAAGTATGGACTTGTACTTTTAGGGTGCTCTGTCTATGCTTGGGTAGGGAGGAAACCACTCCTTCTATGGGTAGGAAGATACTTCCCTCCTACTATCTCAGTGACACCCCCCCCCCGAAGCACTACTCAGCTGATCAATGAGTCTGCAGACCAGTAGGACTCCACAGTAGGATGGCCACATGATAAAGAATTCAGGGCTCCTGTACCTTTAATAGTTGTGTAGAAGAAGGAATCTCAGCCCCAGTAAAGCTTGCACGCTAAGCTAAGGCTGTTGACATTCTCTCTTCCATCTCATGATTAGCGTAAAGGAGCCATGGCCTTTTTCTCTCTCATGTGGTTACCCTTCTCTGCAGCTGTGGTTTCTTTCTTCCACAGCTTGGTTAGAGGAGATCAAATGAATCACATAAACTAAGGCAGAGGGCCACAGATTACCTGTTCCTGTGCTAAGGATTCAAAGACTGCTTGTATCTAGGACTGGCTTGATAGCAGTGCATGTGAAAGGGATCTAGGAGTCTTAGTGGACCACAAGCTGAACATGAGTCAGCAGTGTGATGCAGCAGCTAAAAAAGCCGATGCGATTCTAGGCTGCATTAATAGGAGTATAGTGTCTAGATCAAGGGAAGTGATAGTGCCACTCTATTCTGCTTTGGTCAGACCTCACCTGGAATACTGTGTCCAGTTCTGGGCATCACAATTCAAGAAGGATGTTGACAAGCTGGAGTGTGTCCAGAGGAGGGTGACCAAAATGGTGAAAGATCTGGAAGCCATGCCCTATGAGGAGTGGCTTAGGAAGCTGGGCATGTTTAGTCTGGAGAAGAGAGGGTTAAGCGGTGACATGATAGCCATATTTAAATATTTGAAGGGATGTCACACTGAGCATGGAGCAAGCTTGTTTTCTGCCGCTCCAGAGACTAGGACTAGGAGCAATGGACTCAAACTGAAGGAAAAGAGATTCTACCTAAACATTAGGAAGAACTTCCTGACAGTAAGAGCTGTTCAGCAGTGGAATGCGCTGCCTTGTAGTGTGGTGGAATCTCCTTCTTTCGAGGTTTTTAAACAGAGGCGGGATGGCCATCTGTCAGGGATGCTTTGATTGTCTATTCCTGCATGGCAGGGGGTGGGACTAGATGGCCCTTGTGGTCTTTTCCAACCCTATGCTTTTACACTGATGTTCAGTTGCTTTACATATTTGCATGTTCTCTCATGTGAGGTTGTCTGGAGGACAAGACAGTATGTCCATGCACCCACGTATCCATCAATGAAGACACATGCAAAGCAGAAGCCCAACATGATGGAAAGACAAATTATTTATGAATGCAGAGATAAGAAGCTTTCCAAATGAAAATTCAAGGACACTGCAACTGCTGCTGTCAGGCTTAAATTTGTGTCACCAGAATGAACCTGTCGTCTTCCATCCTCCAGTGACATGCTGAGAATTTATGGGCAGGGTTGCTGAGAATTTCACTAGGCTAAGTACTTGATACATGATTGGCTGTACCTTCCCTCAGTTTAGTAAAAGATGTTGTTCCTCTTTGGGGTGTTGAGATACCAATGTAGTTATCCCTCTACACATTTGCCAGGGTTAGGGGTGAGAAAGTGGAAAAACTGTAAATATTTCTAGGCCTCCCAAACTATATTTAGCACATTAAAAAAAAAGGTATGTTTCATGGATTCAACACACTGCAGATGCCTTAGAGGTGGTTGGGTTCCTTCATGAAGCAGAAGTGGGCGGCTGGTGAGGCTGCCTGTGCCATTTTTAATAGGGGCTTATAGGGACAGTCTTTTTTCATAGTCTTTTTATTAGCATGTACAAACTTATATAACTGGTATACATTATCTTATATCTGTGTCGCTTATAAAAATAAATAAAATAGTAACTAAAATTGATGTATCTTTGAGCAATTCTATGTGAAACGACAACTCAATTGATTTCCATTAAGCTATCCCGTCATATAGAACTTTTAATATTATATACACTGTCTTCATAACCAAAAATAAATGCAAAAAACCCCCAAACCCTTTGAAGACATTCAAGTTAAAGTAGATACTACAAATTTACCTTATGACTATCTTCCCTCTCATTTTTGTTTTTTCATCATTATGAGTTCTATATTTGTTCCAAACCAAAAACTATTTGATATGTTCTGCTATGGTATATCAATTTTCCCCATTTCTTACTATTAAAGATGAGAAATAAAACATAAATAATACGTTCATCAATAATACATAGCTATAAATATAAATATTTTGCTAAATTTGTAATATGTCAGTGTTTAGTGACCAAGTCTCTGATCAGTATTGAATCACCAAACCATATTTAGAACATTAAAAAAATACGTTTTGCGGATTCAACCCACAACAGATGCCTCTGAGGGTTCTGTGTTATCACACTACTCTATTATAGTGCTATTATTCCACTTTAACTGCTATGGATGCCGCCTGTGGAATTCTGGGGTGTGTAGTTTAGTGAGGCCTAAGAGCTCTCTGGCTGAATACTCTAAATGCCCCTCCCTAAACTGCAAATCCTAGGATTCCACAGGAGGCAGCTGTAGCAGTTAAAGTGGAATAATAGCGCTATAACAGTGTAGTGTGATAATCTGGAACTGGAGTCCACTTGGTACTGTGTTGCTAAATAAACAGCTGTGCTCAGTCTACTGAGAGACGCCATTCATGACCTTTAAAATGTTAATTTCCCCCTATGTGCTAATGCTCTTTGCCTACTTTTCTTTTGTAAAAACTTTTGTCTATTTTGCTTAACTGATCGTCAGTATTACTAGGAGTCCTATTACCATGTGTCCAGATTTTTTTTGACTACAGCTTCCATCAGCCATAGACAGCATAGCCAGTGGTAAAAAAGCTGGGAGTTGGAGTCCAATAACTTCTGGAGGACCACACTTTACCTCTCGCTGTGTATTACTTTTCTTTGAGCCCTAATTTTTCTTTTTAAATCAGGCAATAGCTCATCATGACAACACTCTCCTTAGAAACTATTGTGGGAATACGAACTCTCTCAGCAATAAATAGCTCATTGACTCTGATGGAAGGAAACAGAGACAGATGAACCACACGAGTCACCATCTTCCTTGCCACAGTATCACATGACCAACTCCAATCTGGGGAAAGAGTTGGGCTTTGAGGAAAATTGGTTTGTAAAATGCATTTAACAAAGGAAAGCCGTATTTCCCTGAAGTTCCTTGTTTTATACTTAATCTGTATCATATATTGTTATACATTTATTGGAGACTTCCTAGTTTAATTGCTGTGCACTGAGGGAGGGAGGAAGGGAGGGAGGGAGGAAAGGAGGGGTAGAACATGAAGCATTGTCTGAATTCTATGTTTACTGGGTATGGTTTTTGTTGTAGTGTTTTGCATGTGAGCCACTCTGAGGCGCCTTCTGAAAGCTGAAAGATATAGTAGAAATAGTTGTATAAACAGTGTAATAATTGGGGGTGGGGCGGGAAAATGACCACCAATAACATTGTTTGAGTTTGGCAAATCAGAGTTTGGAAAATCTACTTGGTAACTGCCTTCATTCTGAATTTGTTAAATTGGTGGTTCTTAATCTGTGGTCCTGGACCCTCAGGGGGCCGCGACAACTGCACAAGGTTGAAGGCTGCTCAGCCCACATGACAGGAGCCAAGGCAAAGACTGGCTGGCTGGCTGGCTTGATCTACGCATTGCTGTTCAGTCCGCTCCAGCCACAAATTTGAAGGAAGGAGCAGGAGAAAAGTCTTCCCTTCCCTCCAGTGCTTCTGAGGGAAGGGTTAATGGATGGTGTAATTGCATTATTATTATTATCATCACCAGCTATTATTATTATTATTATTGTTAGGGTTTTAAATCTTGAGTTAAGCCTCGGGGGTCTGTAGAAACAAAAATTATTGAAAGGGGGTCCTTGGTAAAGAAAAGGTTAAGAGCCACTGTGTCAGACTACAGCCTCAGTACAATATAGACTCAGCATAAATGAACCCCTTGATTTCAATAGGTTTAGGTAAGCTTGGGCATAGAACTAATATTCCTTCCACCAGCACTGTAGTCCTGATGCAACTGACCTCCCTACCAATTCCCAACTGCTATTAATATAAAAAACAAAGAAACCTGTGGGAGATCCATAACTGTGGATCACATGTAGTTTGGCTGTAAGTCTGTGCTGGATTGTGGTCAAAATATAGAGAAATTGTAAAAACAAAACAAAAACAAAAACAAAAAACTTCCAACAAGAAGAACAGAGCAATGATATTCTTTTTCCATTTTCTTTTCCTCAACATGACAAACTCCAGTTGCTTCCAAGATCCGATACTTGCAAGAATACCATAATCGTGTCCTTCACAACATTTATCCTGTCCCTTCTGGAACTGACATTGCAAACACTCTGAAATACTTTTCTCAAACATTGCTAAGGTAAGCTTTAAATTATGCTCTAAAAGAAACAAAAATATAATAAATATATTGGTTAAGCAATGTGTATGAATATCATATAAGGAATAGAATGGCGTTCTGAAGAAGTGTCAGAGCTCAATCCAACACCAAGAATTACCAGAGTTTGGGAATACTACTTTTTAAGAATACAGCTTTGAGAGCCTACCAGTCAGAATAGCTAGTGGCCATGTTGGCTGGGGTATTCTGGGAGATGTAGTACAAAAAGTAACTTTCCTAAGCTCTGAGAATTAATAAATAACTTCAGCAGTGGTTGTCCAAACTGAGTCTACATGTAGAACAGAATGTGGTGGAAAATATGGTGAACTGTACCATTTCAGGCTACACTATGGGATACATCTTTTGTGTGCACCCTTCTCCAAAGGCTCCCTGCAAATAGAAAATTAGTCAGTAGGGAGAATGGTTGTAGCTTAGCTTTTCTATAACTCACTTTTTCCAGTATGTTGGTTTTCTGTTTGCAGGGAGTGATTGGAATGTTCAGAACAAGGATTACATACATGCATTTGGGAATTGCTTGGTCCATCCTTATTTTTTTACTACTGCTTTCTGCTCTGGGAATATATAGTAAATGCCTTGCTGATCAGCAGCAAATTCTAAAACAACACACATTTGGTTATGCTTGGCACTAGGAAAGGCTAAGGTTTCTCTGAAGTAACTTGAATGCCTAAATTCAAGGATAGAGGACCTGTAAGGCAGAGTCTGGACATTCAAGTTAGTATCAGGGATGACCCAAATGTTTGGTTGGTCTTCAGATCTGAAATTTCTTTCTGGTCCCATACAAAGCTTGGAAAATCTAAATTTTTTGTGCTACAACTTCCAGAACTCCCCTGCTAGTGGCCATGCTGTCTAGGGGATTCTGGGGGTTGTTGCCAAAAATAGTTACTTTCTCAAGTTCTTGTCCAGTATGCCAATAGGAACTACTCAATGAAAGGCAACAATAGTGATACCATTGGTTTGTGAGCAGACTTATTGAGTCTATATATTTTTTAAAAATGGCCGGACATCTGTTCTGAAGTTAGAATTTGTTTTAATTCCCTCTGCAATCTACTATACAAGAGGTAAAAAAAAAAAGCGTGAATACCATTTAGCTGTACGATTGTCAGGTATCTTCATAGATAGGTTCTAGGCCCAAAGCTTAGAAAAGTTACTTTTGGGGACTGCAGTTCCCAGAATCCCCAGTTTGTGAATGGTTCCCAAACTTGGGTTTCCAGATGTTGGAAGACAGCTCCCAGAAGCCCCAGCTAGCATGGCCAATGGTCAGCAATTGTGGGAGTTGTAGTCCAAACAGATTTGAGAGCACAGATTAGGAAACCAGTGATCCTGGGGAATTTTCTGCTATTCTAAATGGTGCGCATATATAGAGCAGAGTTTTGACATCTAAAACCTAGGTCATGTGATTATCAGTGATTTGCCAGGGTATAATATTAATTATTTTTGCAAGCACATTTTTTTCCTGTGCTGGGATATGTATTTCTATGCCACTTTTAGGCATAGCATTTCCTAACTTGACTCTTGCCTAAGTATGTTCTTGGGAAACCAGAGGAACCACAGAATAAGAGAAACACAAGACTGGTTGGTCAGAACCTTGTCAAACATTCTACCCTAGGAAAAAGAGTCTCTAGCAGATCCATCTCCAATATACTTTTAAGGCTTCCAAGGAAGGAGAATCCACTGTCTCCCCAGTGATCATACAGCCTAGGGTTTCTTACCTCATCTTTGCCCTGTGCAAAGGACTGATGCTCCATGGCCACTCATGTAATTTGAAAAGAGGAGCATTTGATCAAATGTGTTCTGTTCCACTGTCCCCATGTGCTAGAAATGGGTTCAGATTGAAACTGCTTTGGTTCAGCTGCCGATAGAGGCTGAACCAAATACACTCATTTTGTCTAAAATGAGCTAACAAAGATTGGAAATAGGAGGTATTAGAAATGTAGTGCTGTTCTCCAGGCTTAGAGAACATGAAGGCAACACCACAGAGTGCTAGCAGATTTCATTTAATCTCCACTGAGATGAATGATGAATGTGAAGGAGTGTCACATGGCCTCATTTATTTAACTAGTAGTTGCCTGTGTGTTGAGGGAGTTGCCCCTCACATTACAGTGACCCTCTTGTGGGTGAAGTGGATTGCATTTGCACCTTACATCTAGCTTCAGGGCTCTGTTTCATGAACGACTTTTACTGCTCCTTAAATTTTTGGTAGTGTGAACTCTTTTTCTAGACCAACCTATACCAACTTGGTGCCCTCCACATGGGGTTGACCCTCACCATTTCCAGCCAGCATAACCAATGCTTTGTGATGGGGTAATGGGAGTTTTCTGATCACACCTGGAGACCACCAAACTAGGGATGGTTGTGTGGGCAAAATGTGGCTGTAAAGATGTAATTGGGCTGTAGCTCTCAGCATTCCTCACCACTGGCTATGCTGACTAGGGATGATGGAAGATGAAGTCCAACACCATCTGGAGGGGCAGACTTTGTTCATCCCTGATGTAGGCTTTAGGTTGGAGTTATCCTATCACCATAGTGGGATTGCTGATGTTAATAGTCCAGCCACTTAAAACCGTTCTCATTGGAAACTCACATTTATTGAGTGGTGGACGCCGAGTTCCATGTCAGTGGGCAATAAATCCAGGTTTTGAGGAAACTTTTAAAAGAGCTGTCCGGTATGCTGAACTCTAGTCCAAGAATTGCTCCATTGCCTTGGTTAGCTCCTTTGAAGTCTGACCTAAAATCTGGGGTGGATTCACCATCCGCCTGATGTGGAGTCCAAAGACCAGGGTCTTTTAAAATATGTCACCAAATGGTTTCCTGTTCTTCTTCCTATTGCTCTCATTAGGGCCTTATTTAGTTGCTAGTGGCTGTACACCACTGGTGTGGTGCCACAGGAAGTGCCCAACACAATCCTGTGTCTGTCTACTCTGATGTAAGTCCAGGAAAGATCAGTGTCACGTTGAAAGGTGTGATTGATCTGATAATGTCCAGGTAGTCCATAAACTAAGATGAAATGGAAATTTGCAAAGGATTAACTCCTTTTGAGAATCCGTTTAATTTGGGGGACAGGCTGGACAAGGCTGATTTGGTTTGCATTGAGATTCACACTCCAACTGGCTTCCTTTTAGCCATATTAGAGACCAAATGTGACCCTTTGCTTTGCAGATATCTTGAGGGTGCAGTGCTTTTGGGGAGTGGAACTGAATTTTGCTGGGTTTTAGTTGGGAGGGCGGGGAAACATTAAGAAATTGCATTGATTTTTTTTTTTACAAACAAAACATCACATTAAAAAAATCACCATACACAATGCATAACACATTGATTCATTGAGCTCCTTCTTAAGTTTATCTTCAGGCCAAAACATTTCTCGTCATTAAGCATGAATTTAATTTTCATGCATTCTTCATTTCCAGCTTATTTTGCCCCTAAGTTGAAGAATAACTGTAAACAGAAGAAATGCTCCACAGGGACAAGGACATCCATAATTTTCTTATTTATATATTACCTGCTGCTCATTATATAGGCCAGGAACCAAAGTGCCTTCTAAGAGCTTCTGCTTGTGGAGCTGGGCTGCTCAAAATTTTTGTTTGTTTGTTTGTTTAAACTGCATCTCAGTGCACTCTGAGAGGTTGTTACTGAATGGTACTTTCATTTCAGAAACAGACTTTCAGACAGTGCAGTGAGAACTATCAACATAGAGCCAGAGCTTGGATTAAAATTCTGGAAGATGCAGTCCAAAAAAAGTAACTTTTCCAGACTCTGGACAGAGGCCCCAAACTCAGATGCTCATGCAAAGGTCTTCAGGATACCTAAATGCAGGAGGAGGGAGAAACAGAAAAGAAGAAAGTCCAACCTATCTGTGTGTAGCTCCTTTTTTTTGGTCATTGTGGAGGTTATAATCCTCTACTGACTGCACACCAACCAACCTGCCCCAAACCCCACCTTTTAGCTGCTGCAGCCCTTCCAACACAGCTGTTTACTGGCCAGTGGAGAACAGGGTGGTTGTGGCAGAGAAGCTGGATGCACAGCAATGACATCATCCTCTGGGACCTCTCGAGGACCCCTGGGTTGTCCTACAGGATGCCTGTTATTATGCATCCAGCGATACATAGTGAAACCTTCTCCACCACCCCACCTCCAGTGGCTAGGAAATGGTTATATTGGGGGTCAGGCTGCAGTAGCTAAAAGGTGAGGTTTTGCTGTGTGTGAGAGAAGAAGATGTGTTGTTCTTCCACCTGTGTGGCAATTTACAATTAGGGTGCCAGATTGAAAACGAGAGGGCATTTGTACCTTTAGTAGTTAGGTAGAAGAAGAAATTTCAGCAAGTGTTGCTTGTTAAGCAACCAGGTAAGAAGCAACACTTGCTGAATTTCCCTCTTTTAAACAACTATTAAAGGTAATGAAATAACATCAAAAACAACAACAGACAGTATTAGTATTATTTAAATTATTTCTATGCCACCTTTAAGGGGATGTTCCCTCCAAGAGAGAACAACCTGTCCTCTTTTTTGTTGTTGTTGGTTGCAAATAGTCTTGAGCTAAATCATGTAGTAGAGGTGGGCAATTTGTAGCTAGCCAGATGTTGCTGGATTGCAACTCCAAGCTTCCCTCCTCAATAGTATTGTTAGCTGATAATGATGAGAACTACAGACCTAAACACCTGGAGGGTCACAGTCATCAGCTCCTGCTGTACATTAGTAACAACTGGTGGCTTCCATGTCAGTAACACAGTGAACCACTGTGGGTTTTAGTCCACATTTTAAAGGAGCTATCCAGAGTTCTAAACCCTGCCCCCTTGATAGGTTTAGCACTTTGGATAACCCCTTAAAGTTGGACTTAAACCCAGTGTGGATTCGCCACCCTTGTGGCATGAAAGCCATCCACTGCTACTGCTATACAGGCTTGTCTGGAAAGAAATCTCATTGAGTATAATGGAGCTTACTACCAAGTAGACATGTATAGGACTGCACTGTAGGTTGTACTACTAGCGAGGGCTAGTATAGCAACATCTGGAGGGCCACATGTTGCCTAGTGTTGTTCAAGTGGAATTACCTCCAGAAGGGCAGCACTTGGTACAGCAGAACTGGGGAATTTTGGCTCCCCAGATATTTTGGTTGATAGTTTGGACATTCACTCAGCATTGGCCATGATGACTGGAAGTTGGAGTCCAAAATGGCCCTTGTGTACAGCTTGAAAGCTGTACTCCAGATGAAGACTGAATCTACATTGCATAGTTACAGCAGCCTGATACTATTTTAAATGCTATTGCTCCATCCTACAGAATTCTGGGGATATAGTTTGGTGATGGACTTAGAACTCTCTGCTAGAGAATGCCAATGTTGTAGTTCAGGGGACTGCACTAGAACTCTCTAGGAGGGAATTCAAATACTTTACCAAAATGCATATCCCAGCATTCTGTAGGACGAAACATTTAAAGCTAAAGTGGTATCATTATATAATGGTATAACTGTATAATGGAGATATGCTTTAAATAAGGGGTGGGCAATTTGTGGCCCTCCAGATGTTAGACTGCAACTCCCATCATTCCTGACGATTGACTATGCTACTGATGGAAGATGCAGTCAAAATGTGGAAGGTCATGTTCTCTATCCCTGTTCTAAATAGTCTTTTTAGTACATCCCTAAGAGAGAGAGACCAGAATTGGCAGGGTCTTTTGGTCAGCATAGTGGTGTCTAGCCTACAGTACAAGATGTCCCAGCATGCAGTGCAAAGCCCTCTCCACTGACAGTATGCTTGAAGAGGAGGTGACAGAAGGTGGCATCAGGAAGTAGTTTTGTCAGTTCTTATCCTTACAGCCTTGTGTTACTCCTGAAAAGATTCTCCTGAGGGTTAGAGGACCATCCAGAATGGAGTGGGCTGTCATTTGGAGAGTTGCAGGTGGAAGGGGAATGGCAAAAATGGGCTTCCCCTACTTCTCTCAGTGTGAGCCTCCACTAGATCTCAATTTCTTTCTGCAAGCAGAAGGAAAACTTCCAACAGTGAAAGGGCAGCTTTCACCATCCACAGATGGACATTCTCTTTCCGTCTGTGCACGTCCTTTGATCCAGCTGAGGAACATTGCTTGTGGTAGCAGTTGAATTTTGCTAATTCCTCTTTCTCCATAGAGCCACTTCCCACATTGTCCTGGAGGGCCCCACATGCCCCCCAGCACAGTTCCAGGTGATACAAGATGGTGCAGAGAGCTGGGGGAGTCAGCAAAAGCCACCACCCTGACCCTCATCAGTCAAGAGTGTCTCTTTATGGAAGGGTGGGGAAAGTGTGGTCTGTTGGCCACATATACAACCTCCAAAGGCACACACATTCCCTCTAATCTGCAAGAAACCCCAATTCTCCATTTGTAGACCCAGAATAGCAAATTATGTTGCCAGAAGCCTGGTGAGGCATCCTTTCCCCTGCAGATATAATTTTCCCCAAAGATTTTGTGTGTTTATATGTGTCTGAAAAGGCCTTAAAAATAGAAACTGGTCTTTTCCTCCAAAAAGACCTTTTCCCCACCTCAAAAGCTGGGGCAGGGGAAGAAATTATATAAAGGGGACAAACTATATCCTCTTTGGAACTCTTTGGAGGAGTTCTTGAAGCAGATACGAGAAGTCTGGAACACCTGTGAGCTGGACTTGGTTAACTACCAGGACAAACTATACCCACCAGAGCCTTTTGGCATTTTAAAAAATGCTGTTTTTGGTAATATACAATCGGAGCCCCATATCTGTGGAGGTTTGATTCTCAGACATACAGTGGATACTGGAAACCATGGATAACAGCAAACCCTATTAAAATAAACAACGTCCGGTAAAAATATACCATAGAGTGGCATTGGAGGACCTAGAAGATACATAGAGAGGATGCCTCTCTAGGCATTGTCCAGCACGACTCTATGGTATGTGCCCCCTATTTGTTGTCCTGCAGATAACTGAAACTGCAGATATTAGTTCTGTGGATACTGGGGCCTGATTGTATTTTTTTGGAGGGCAAGGATATTGGAGGAAGAGTGGCACATGAAGGTCTAGGAGAGCGAAAACATGACCTCTGGCCTCTTAGATGTTTTCTACCACCTTAGGAGATACTCCTGCCAAAGGGAGTGGAATCTGAATTCAACCCATTCTTTTTCTTCTCCTTTTTAGTGGTTTGGTCCTAATCTTTGATGGACAGGCACTTGTTGTAGAAGTTCTTATAGCTATGCCCTCCAATACACACACACACATGCACGCACGCACGCACGCACGCACGTGTGTGTGTGTATATTTAAATGTAGGCAGCTATGTTACTCCATAGAAGCATACCAGTTTGCACAGTTTTCCTCTTCATCAGGAAAGTGGTGTCATAATTGAAGACCAAGCCACCACAACTTGGTTAGTACCCTAAGGCATAATAACAGGGGTAGCATGCAACCATGTATTGTTGCTAGGACACACACATATCCCAGCTACTGTGAGGATAGCATCTAAGTCCAGAGGGAACAGGAAAACTGGATGTGGGGAGAGGATGACATCATTGTCTCTGCTAATCAGAAAGTCCTGGCATATTTTTCCTCTGACTGCACAACAACACTTTCCATGGTAGGAAGGTAATTCTTGGTACATTTCATTCCCATGTGCAAAAATGAATAATGTAATAATTTTTCTCCTTGCTATAATAAACCTGTAGAATGAGATATATTCTATAAAAAAAACCTCAACAACATGTGCGGAAAACATTTTCTGCGCAGAAAAGTTGCTTTCTTTGCAGAAAGCCATTTTCAACAGGAAATGTGTTTTCTGCACAGAAAATAACATTCATGTACAGAATATTTTTTTTCTGCACAAATCTTTGTGCAGAATAAGCCCTCAACTATGAAGATTTTTATGCACCCAGGATTCTCCTTGGTAGGGGCTTCTGACATTTGGGATTCCCCCTTTTTTTGGCTGGGATTTGAATATTTATGAACATTCCTCTCATCCCTAGTCCATAAGTTACAGCAGTTGCCATCTTAGAAATGTCATTCATTCTTCTTCTAAGATGGCTACGGATGCCCACGGCTGGTTAAATCCGCCGTCTCAGCTCTAATAATTTCAAACCATTAATTGCCTGATAAACTGAGATACCTTTTGAATTGATTAAAAAAGATTTCAGTTGAATGATCTTGTTGATTAATTGGCTCAGCCTGGCAACCATCCTTTGAAATGTTAACAGGATGCTTCTAACGACTAAGAAGCATAGAATGCCTATGAGCGATGCACTGTGATAAGAGTCTCTTTCACACTGCAAAAATATAGCTAGCTCTTTGATACATCACTTTAATTGCCACAGCTCCATCCTATGGAATCCTAGGATTTGTAGTTTCCTGAAGTATTTGGAATTCTCTGGCAGAGAGCTCTAGTTCTTTGCCAGACTATATATACCAGGTTTCCATAGGATGAAGCCACAGCAAACTTCAAATACCAAGCGTGCATAGATGTAGCCCTGGCAACTTCCTGTAGGGTGCAGCCACAGTATCAAAGTACTATAACTATGTAGTATAAAAGAAACCATGGATGTCTAATACTGGATACTGTCATATGTCCAGAGCACATATAATCAAAGGTCCCCTGTTGAATGAAATCAAAATTTGATGAGTTGCCCAGGTTTTCTATGTTGAGGCTCACACTTTCTCCAAGTCTTCTTATTTTAATCCTGTACAGGGAAAGAGGGATATAAATCATATAAATAAAATAAAATAAAAGAATACTGTATGACCAGTGAGGATTTCCGTATTACTAAATCATCCACTAAAGTTGAATGGCAGGAGATTCAGGACAGATCAAGGGTGACTGGCAGATCTGCTGCCATGGGGCAGGGAATTTGCTCTTGATTTTGCCACCATTCCTCCTGTAGCTGCTCTGTCTTGAACAGGGACTCTGCTGGTGCTAAACCTCTAGTCTTTGGCTGCTGCCACGCTACAGAAACCACGCAGTTTGATACTGCTTTAACTGTCATGGCTCAACGCTATGGAATTCTGGGATTTGCAGTTTTGTGAGATATTTAGTCTTCTCTGTCAGCTCTGGTGCCACAACAAATTACAAATCCCAGGATTCTACAGATGGAACCATGATAGTTAAAGTGGTGTCAAACTGCATGATTTAGTCAACATGGGTTTCAGAGAAACAAGTCATGCCAGACTAATCTGATCTCTTTTTTTGATAAAGTTACCAGCTTGGTAGATGAAGGGAATGCTGTGGACATCACATACCTTGATTTCAGTAAGGCCTTTGACAAGGTTCCCCATGACATTCTTGCAAACAAGCTTGTAAAATGTGGGCTAGACAAGCTAACTGTTCAATGGATTTGTAATTGGTTGACCGGCCGAACCCAAAGGGTGCTCAGCAGTGGCTCCTCTTCGTCTTGGAAAGATGTGACCAGTGGGGTGCCACAGGGTTCTGTCCTGGGCCCAATGCTATTCAACATCTTTATCAGTGACTTGGATGAGGGAATTAGGGGCATACTTATCAAATTTGCAGATGGCACCAAATTAGGAGGAGTAGCTAATAACCTAGAGGACAGGATCAAAATTCAGAATGACCTGGACAGACTGGAGAGCTGGGCCAAAGCTAACAAAATGAAATTCAATATGGAGAAATGTAAAGTACTGCATTTAGGGCGGAAAAATGAAATGCATAAATATAGGATGGGAGAGACCTGGCTGGACGAGACTACGTGCGAAAGGGATCTAGGAGTCCTAGTAGACCACAAGTTGAACATGAGTCAACAATGTGATGCGGCAGCTAAAAAGGCCAATGCGATTTTGGGCTGTATCAATAGAAGTATAGTGTCTAGATCAAGGGAAGTAATAGTGCCACTCTATTCTGCCTTGGTCAGACCTCACTTAGAATACTGTGTCCAGTTCTGGGCACCACAATTAAAAAAGGATATTGACAAATTGGAGCGTGTCCAGAGAAGGGCAACTAAAATGGTGATAGGTCTGGAACCATGCCTTATGAGGAGAGACTTAGGGAGCTGGGTATGTTTAGCCTGGAAAAAAGACGGTTAAGAGGCGATATGATAGCCCTGTTTAAGTATTTGAAGGGATGTCACACTGAGGATGGAGCAGGCTTGTTTTCTGCTGCTCCAGAGCATGGAACACGGAGCAATGGATGCAAGCTCCAGGAATGGAGATTCCACCTCAACATGAGGAGGAACTTTTTGACAGTAAGAGTTGTTCGGCAGTGGAACACACTCCCTCGGAGTGTGGTGGGGTCTCCTTCCTTGGAGGCCTTTAAACAGAGGCTGGATTGCCATCTGTTGGGGATGCTTTGATCAATATTTCCTGCGTGGTAGGGGGTTGGACTGGATGGCCCTCGTGGTCTCTTCCAACTCTGCAATTCTATGATTCTATGATTCTGCAGTTTGGCAGCAGCCTGAGACTATGAATGCTCCTGTTCAATTTAGTGCAGCTGAGGCAGGAGCAGCAGTAAAATCAAGAGTGGTGTTGCTGCCCCATGGTGAAGGAAGGCTCTATCAGCTTGTATATACACAGGTCTATATACAGAAGATTATCCTTCTCCACACAGCTGTCGGTTTAACTGTGGAATTCCCTATAGTGACAGCCTTCAACTTTCATGGCTTCAAAAGACCAGTTCATGGAGGACATGGCTACCAGTTACTGACAGTTATGATGGACATTCATTTCCTTGAGAATTTGAGGCAATATGCCTCCAAATACCAGTTGCTGGGGACCATGAGCAGGAATGTCTTCTTGTTCTCATCCTGCTTGTGGTCTTCCCATAGATATCTGGTTGGATAATTTCTCCAATTAATGTCGGACTTCCTGGGCCAGGGATGGTGAAAAGTGTGACCATTGGGCTACATGCAACCCCAAGGCCATCCCAGGGCCCCGCAAACTGAAAAACAAATTGCCCTCAGTGCCTTCCAGTGTACTGTAGGGCCATGGGGTCAGTTTTGTCAAGTTTTGACCCTCTGGACTCTTTGAAGGCCAGGAGAAGCCTTCCCCCCCCCCTAACAGGAGTTGACCCTGAAATTGATCTTTCAGTCACTTCCCTTTAAAAAGGTATCCCTAGGGTCTAAAATGGTCCTGGAGGAGGGACACAAAAAGTTGTGGAAATTGCCCCCAAACCTCTAGGGCTGTCAGGGAGCATGCTGGGGCAAAAAATAATAATATTTTGAGGAGGGTAGTGAAATGCATTCAGCCCCACAAGGGACCCTGGAGATTCAATGGAGCCCCCAACCTCTTAAAATTATCCATCCCTGATCTAGGCTTTGGCCTCAGCCAGCATGACTTTTCTTACACCCTTAAGCAGGTGCAAAAGGAGAAATGAATCTCATTACTGTATCCCTCCTATTCCTGATATGTCCCCTCAGCACTGAGTCCATGGTCTCTCTTCCTGTCATACACAGATTCCAACACACAAGCGAAACCTATATACAGTAGGACCCCCATATCTGCTGATCCATTATCCACTGATTCAGGTATCCATGGGACATACAACAGCACACCTGCCATAGCGTCTTCCTAGAAAATGCACCCTCTCTAGCCATTTTCTAGGTCCTCCAAGGCAATATGGTATTTTAAATGGGAAGTCCCATTATTTTCAACGGTGTTCGTTTTTATCTGTGGTTTTTGGTATCCACCCACCCCCTCAGAACCAATCCTCAGCAGATACGGGGGTCCTACTGTATTTATTTATTACACTGGTATCCTGCCTCACTTCCAAGGAGTTCAAGGCAGAATAGAAAGTTCTTTGCACCTTTGTGCCAGCTGGAAGATGGTGATTAGGCCAAGGTAGCCTTATGGACAATCTTTCTCCCTCTTCACCATGTTCTCTCCCTCCTCCTCTTCCCATCATTTCTTACTGGCAAGGGAAACTGAAAGGGGGTGTCATTCCCATCCACTTGAGAGCTTCCCCTTTCAGGAGAGCTTCCTGGTACCATTCAGATATGTTTGATTACAACTCTCATTATCCCTACATGCCACACCAATGGCTGTATTGTGTGAGGATGATGGGGGTTGTAATGTACCATGGCAGGTAGTGCTACGTTGGGAGTGCCTGCACAAGAGCACATGCTCGTTGTGTTATCTGAAAATCTTTATAGAGAGGGTGTGTGGTTTTTTTGGGGGGGAGGGGTTGCTTTATTCCCTGTTCTTCTGCAAAGAGAGGTTTCTTTGCTATTAAGTGTCGTTCCCTGCCCTGGCCAACTCCACAGTTTGGTTCTTTAGGTATTTATACACAGAATGATCAATCTGTTAAATACAGATTGGGCAGCAGGAAGGGGAAATCTCTCTCTGTCATATATGTTATGTTGAATTACTTTAAAAAAGCACCTATGCCAGACATAAAATTAACAGTCAGCTCTTCATGCCCTTAGCATTTAAATATTTAAATAACAAATGCATTGCCCTTGTCAGAAAGCAGATTAGGCAACGATGGAGCATTGCATGCTGGGATGTGTAGTCTCTTGTTGCCATGTCTGGGAGGCCAATCCTTGAGTTACACCTCAAGCCTTGGGTGCTTTCTGAAAGACAAAACTTTCAGAACATTTATATTCTGATGCCAAAAAAAGGGAAACAGAGGAATTGGCCAGCACTGGTGAGGGGCTGAATAGAAATTACTGTAATAGCATAGCAAGTGGCATAATGTAGCACAGTAGAGTCAATGAAATTAAAAGAGAGAGAATTTACTCAGTATGGACCAGCCTTAAGAAGCTGGTGCCTTTTAGATGTCTTGGATGACAACTCTCATTATCCCCAGCCAGCATATCATTGTTTAGGAAAGCACCAGGCTGGGGAATGTTAGTATAGACAGCAGTAATCTATGGTCTGACTTGTAAAAGGCAACTTCCACTAGCCTAAATCTAATAATTACTTCCAACCAGAGGAGACTCATTGAATCAATGGAATTTACATAAATGTTGATTAACCAAGTTCCTATTGATTCAGCGGGTTGATCCTAGTTGGGATCAACAACTGGATGAACACCTTGGTTTCCACAATCATATTTACAGTATAATCATGATTATTATAGTCATGATTGCTGTACTACTTTTTAGGTGGTTTAGTCATTAGATTTTTTATAAAACTAGATACTGGGTAACTGAAACCAAAAGGAATGAGAAAACTGTATCATAGTACACAAGGCATTTAAGACATTGGATTAATGGGTGCAACGTGCTATGTGCAGTTGCTAACTGTCAGCCATTTTTTTGACAGGATGGGACAGATACTGCACATGGTCTATACCAGGAATGGGAAGTTTTTCTAGCCAGATGTTATGGGATTGCAACCCCATCATCCTTCTCTGAGGGCTATGCTGGTTAAGGTGGATGGGAGATCCAGTCCGCTAATATCTGGAGGGCCACAGTTCCCCCACTCTTGATCTATTGTGGAGGAGGGGGAATGTGCATGGACCAATGAAGAACACTTGTAATGCCCCTAATAGGGTCCAAATAGCACCCTAATGAAGCTTTGTTGTGCAACAGTTTAAGTTGGTCTGTGACTTTCTCAATGCTGATAACCCCCCTAGATGTTTCTGAACATTAATTATGTGAAAAATGCATTACCAGATCTGTGGAATGAAAAGGGCACAATGGGACACATTCCC